>JAMJFZ010003875.1:16612500-16747500 GCA_026225945.1 Cricetomys ansorgei | reverse complement strand
GAAGGCATTTAATATAGGCACTTTAATGCCTTTGTTTGTAAGTTTGAAATTAAAGGTTCTGCTTTAGCTGTTCAAGTCCATTATCTTAAAAGCTAACCCTTTTCACTTCTTGGGAAAGATTAATATGTGCAATGGCCTTAAAGTAACAATTTATATCCCCTTGTTTGCAGTCAGTTTTATGTGTCAGTACATACCGTTGGCTCAAAGACTATCATGGTGAAGAGTGACAATATATATAATTTTACAGGGGAACTATGCATGCTTATATTTTACTATTTGTTTGGAAATTTCCCAACGATGTGTTTGTCCTTACGTTGTTTTCAGGCCCCTCTAGCTCCATTATGGCTTAGTAACAGAGTAAAC
Organism: Cricetomys ansorgei; assembly: GCA_026225945.1. Classification (NCBI taxonomy): domain Eukaryota; kingdom Metazoa; phylum Chordata; class Mammalia; order Rodentia; family Nesomyidae; genus Cricetomys; species Cricetomys ansorgei. The sequence continues at coordinate 16,747,137 of JAMJFZ010003875.1, read as the reverse complement.
AGTCATTGAAAGGCAGCAGTCTTCTCTGGTTACCCAACTTGAGTGGAGTCATGCTGAATGACATTAGTTACAGTGTTGTGAGCCCAGGACAAGGTCTCACTCTTATTTATGGTAGTGGCTGTTGGTCTGCTCTTCTCGCCGAGGGACAGAGAGCAAGTGGTGGAGTGGTGGTGGGGAGGGAGAAGTGATGGATTCATGTCTCTAAATCGGCCATTTTGATGTAAGGACATTAGTACCAAACTGAGGTGAATCGATCCAGTCTGTGGTGTCCAGATCAGCTGGGGGTACTAACGGGGCTGCCCTAGTAGTGGTTATTCTTGCCTTGCAGCTATGGCCATTTCAAAGGTCAGGGCCCTGCACTGACTTGGCTCAGAGGAATTAGACGGAACATGCGTCTCTGGGCTGATTACTTAACCAAAGACAAAATAATGAGTCCTAAGCAAATACTGACTAATTGAAAGGGCTGTAAATCCATTACATATTGGTCAGGGATAATCAGGAGTATTTAATCACTTTTATCTATTCAGGAGCAGTGAAGCTGCAACGGCAAAGCCCTCAACCTTACCATGTGCTTACTATTCTCATCATTATCAAAATTACTTCACAGCTGTTCTTTGCTACACCACCTCAGCTGGAGACTGGATAACCTGTAAAATGTTTTTAATTTGGAAGTCGAGTGAGCGTGAGGGGAGGCCTTCCTTGTTTTCACCTCGAGTTTGTTGGTTTAAGTAGCTGTAGACGCCAAGGAAGGCGAAAGCCTCCTCAACAGGCAAGCCGTTTCTCCCTGACCAGCTCCTCTGGTTGGTTTGCTCTCTCTGGGTTTCCTTACATTAGGCCTTTGTTGGTTGAAATTAAACATTTCTACGGTTGCTTTGCAACCAAGCGTTTGTGTGCATACGTTTTCAGCCTCTGCCATGAAAACCAATGTCGCAGAATGCCCAAACTTTGGAGAATGGGGCTGTTCTAAACTCAGAAAGGGAAGCAGGATATAGATGGCCAAAGCTAGCTGTCTGCGTCACTTGCTCTGTGTTCCTTTAGCTGTGAAGGTGACCTTGCTCAGATCTCATCATCTCTAGCAGTTGCATAGAGAGCTCATGATGCTACCATCAATACATGCAACGTGAAGGTGCTGATTGTGGTGAATAGATTATCAAGAAGCCATGGGCTGTCTTTCTTACCTGTTGGGAAAGCCACCAGCTCTCCCAGGCTTTCTGAGTAGGGAAGGATCTCTTCTCAATCCGTGAACAAAACCTCATGGGGAAACATATCAGGAGCTCTCATTAGGTTTCTTGCGTTGGTCTGTCAATGGAGTTACCTTCCACCGTATATTGCAGCCACCTGCCTGTGATTTCTTGGCACTTGTGTGACAACTGTGTTACACACCCTGCATCCTTACCGCACAAGAATGCTTCCCTAGTTGAATGCACACAAGACGTTATGCAGACTTCTCTGTGCAACTGAAAACCTCAGTGAATGCTTAGAAAGAAGACTCAAATAACCCAAGTCTGGGAATCAAGAGTACTTCACTTCAACGTCCGTTTTCCTCTGGATTGTCTGATGCCAAGCTTAGCCGGTTAAGTTCTAGGATTTTTCTTTGCTACAGTTTTCAAAGGAGAAAGCCATGCCAGAGCCTCTGCACCCCCTCTCCTGAACCTCCGCATGTGGGTTCCACCCCGGCCCCTAGGCAGAGCAGTGCCCTATGCCAGCCCCAGTCACCTCGCCATTTCCTTCTTCTTTTCACTTTTCACCAAGTGCCTTCTTTTTCTCCCCTCTGTGACCTTCTTTCACAAATTGCCCTTTTCATGGGCCTCCTCCCAAGGGCTTTGTCTCCCATCTTTCTCTCTGCGTTCCCCTCCAGGCCTTTTCTGCACCTCCCTCGGATCTCAGAGAAATTCTCTCTGGCTTTCACTTTGAAAATGTTTTCTCTCCTCTTCTACACTTCACCCCCACTGCAGAGAAGAGGCCCAGTAACTTTTGATGAGGATGGTCTTGTAAAACTTTTACTTCCCAATCTTTAATGAGCTGAAAGATTTACTCAGCTGTAATTCTGAGCTCAGAAACCAAGAATAGAGACCCCTAACTAGCGACATGTTAATTTAGACTTCTTTTCTTACAAGCACTAAGGGGCATGAGGGAGTTCGTGGAAATGGGGATGTCCCGGTATATTTCTCTGTCATTTAATGAATTTCAACATTCAAAGTGAAATGTTGGCTGGAACTCACTGAAAATAGATGTGGTCTAAATTATTGTTTCATGTAAATTTCTTTACATGTGTGGGATTCAATGCACATTCTTCCATTATCAGTCTCTTTAACATTATTTCAAACTGGTCCGTCCCCTTTTGTGCAGTGTGACCTGTTCTTGTATTACAATAATCCCTGATGTACCCTTTTTTCTTTCTTTCTTAAAAAAGAAGCTAATTGAATTATCTCATTATTTTAATTTGTTAAGCAAATGTATTTTGCATCTCAGGATGTGTTCTTATAGAAGGGGGCTGCAAAGGCTTTGCCCCCTGAATGGGCCATTGGCCCATTTTGACATTCATGCATTCATTAACTATCAGAACATAAAAGAACTCTGGCTGTATTTTTTTTTCCAAACACCCAACCAGCATGAAGCAACTTTTCCCAATAAGCCACAGGGGTCTCTCTACATATGTTCTCAACTGCAAGCCATTGTCACCTATTCTGAATACCTCAAAAGGCCGAGAGGAGGGAAAAAAACCCAACTCAACAAAGGCCAACTGTAGCAATTGTGAAGTCTTAGTCTCAATATGACAAAAATCATTAACCTTCCATTTTCTAGGAAGAACAAATTCCAGTACAATTGTAACAGTTGAAACAGTCTCTCAGACTGTAGGAATCTGAGAGATTCCTACGAACCAAGGTTAGGGGAAATGATAATCAATTTGCTGCTAATTGATTACTTTGGGGAAAATATTTAAACCAGAATCAAGGCGAAATTTTGAAAATTGAGCCATTTGGTGAATGTTTCCACGCTCAGAGCCAAGCTCTATGAATTTGTTTAATCTGATGTTATAGGATTATTCTCCAGATTCTAGCTACTGGTTTTCATGATGTCCTTTAAAACAATGCCCTCTAAAATGTGCAATACTTTTACAGAAATAAATCCATTCCTTCTTGGAAATTCAGTTAGCGAAACTCTTGCACACACCCGTTATCCTCTTCCATCTGTGGATGGCCCTGTCTGGCTTCCTGACCCTAAGAAATTTAGCAGAGATGAAAGAAAGAATCTTTTGGAAATACACATTTGCATTTGCTAGAAAGCAAGCAATGACCAAAACAAATAAGCAAGCAAGCAACAGCAGGGCCATCTCAGCAAAGTATATTCTCTTTTCTAACACTTAGAAACTATAAAATTATAAAAAGCAAGATGGCCACTACAACTTTTTATTCTACTTCAAAAACACTTTAAAAAGAAATGGCAAGAAATAATTCCCAGGGTAACAGTTTATAACTATGGATAGGCTCCAATGCACCAGGCCCTGAGTGCTCCAGTCTGGCTTCTCTACCCTTGTCACCTGGAGAGATGTCCCCGAGTTGTGTCCATCCTGGGAAAGGAAGAGGAGGTACTCACACAAGGATTCCTCGGCTTGCTAATACCAGTTTCTGACTGAGGTCTTCTCCTTAGAAAAACTGAATAAAACCTCCACTTAAGAGGCGTGAGACTTCCTTCAGTGATATCTGCAGTGCCTCAAAAGCAAGCCTCCCTTAAATGCACAGCCTACTGTGCAGTCTTCCTGGATTTGCAGGTTTCGATGCTCTCCAGTCAATGGCAAATGCTGCGTCCCCTCTCCGTGTCTGTGGATGAGGGAGAGGAGGCCCTGGTCTGTGGGTTGGGGACTACTCAGTCCACTCCTTGTCAGGGGCAGTCATTTTATGAGACGTGGTAAAATCTTGGGTTTGATGTTAAACATGATTCAATGTATATTGACCTATGGAGACACTGAAGCCTAGTTACAGCCACAGGTTACATTAGAGAAACATGATTTTTCTTCAGTTGATTTATGGAGACCTCTTGATAGAAAACAAAGCCATCTTAAATTTTCTGTTGTAGTACACACACACACACACACACACACACACACACACACACACACACACGAGAAAGAGGGTGAAATGGAAGGAAATAGAGAGATAAACTTCAATTATTTTGTCTTTTAACTAATTCTCTTTATTTTAGGTGGATCTAGATGGCTTCCTTTCTTAAATGGGGAAATGACATGTCTAGATTAAGCACATAGGGTCCCAAATTCACAGCACCATGCATATTTTATGTTAAATATTATCACCTCTGAGCCTCACTTTCCATATCTGTTGAATGGGGATATTTCTAGACTCTCCTAATAGTTATTATTAGGATTAGATGAGACATGTGTGTGAAAACTCTCAAATCTGTACCTGGTTCTTATAACAGATACTTAATATAAAGTAGCAGCCAGGCATAGTGGCACACCCCTGTAATTCGAACACTCGAGAAGCAGAGACAGGCAGATCTCTATGAGTTTGAGGCCAGCCTGTTTTACATAACAAGTTCTGTTATACCTAGAGCTGTACAGAGAGAGGCCCTGTTTCAAAAAAGTGTGTATATGCATGTGTGTGTGTGTGTGTGTTCACATGGGCATGCACACACATGCTATGATTCCCACTTGAATCTAGTTGAATGCAAGAGGCCTTGACCAGCAGATGGGCCTGGTTGTCCAATGTTACCATATCCTTTTCTGGCACTGTGTGAGATAAGGAGATTGGATTTTAACATCTAAAGCCCAGTAGGAGAGAACCATCTCACTCCAATTTTTAACAACGGTGTCAGCATTTAATGGCCCTTTATGGATGATAGCCAGCAGATAGCATCAGCGGGAGAGATCACAGGTGGCATTTGGGGGGCCATTGTACCATGCTGCTGCTGAGTCTGGCAGCATGCACCTGCAATCCCAACACCTGGGAGCCAGCAAAATCCTGGCTTAAGGCTTACCTGGGCTACATAAGATGACCCTGTCTGAGAAAAATAAATAAATAAAAAGAAAAACAAGAATATCTGGTGATCCTTCTGACATAGGTAGGAGAGTGGAACTTTGGTGAGAATAGTTCAGGAGGCTTCCATGGGGCCTGCTTTTGGTAGAGAGGTTCTCTTTTATAGTTTGGGTTCTGATTTACGGAATCTGCACTTGTCTGGGTCTTCACAGTGCTTGAGTCTAGGCTTTCTGAACTTCCGAAGATATATTTTTTCCTATATATTTATAGGGGCCATTTAGCATAAAGTGCTTTGATTTGGGTTTGAGCTCCATGATCTCAGGAAAGCTATGCAGCCTCTCTTTTTTAAAAAAAAACAAAAACAAAACAACAACAAAAAAAAAACCCAAAAAACTATTTTTTAACCTTCAGGATGAAACTAGGGAGTATATGCTCTCTATAGCACCCATTCTCATTGCTCTACAGCCAAGACAGTGCAGTCAGTGTGCACACTCAAGTGTGTTGCACAGATGTGCGTATTTTGCTCTTCTGGTTGCATTCTTGGGTTTAAATTGCTGGAGGTCGTTGCTACCTCACAACCCCAGCAGGATCACCTAGCACGTTCCTCTTCATTGAAATGTCTCTCCATGTTCCTTGTGCCACCCGTATCCATGAAGATACCATGACAGTTGCGATCATTGCACATCTCTTTAAGAACCTAGAGTGCTCAGTAGAGGCAAAAGTTCATGGACATTAGTTATTTCTACTTCGAAAATTAGCCTCTTCGTGATTCTGAGATTGGTCTACTTAATACTAACAGCTGTGGGCCAAATTAATTCCAAATATGAAATGTTGGCCTTGCTTATACAGAGAGAGATGAGACAGCCTTTCTCATATCCAGGGAGGCAAATGTGCACTGAATACAAGCCTAGCTCCCTGGCAGAATATTCAGAGAGAGGTGTGTGCAGAAACCACAGCTGAAAAGCACCAGCAGAGAACGTTAGTTCCTCGCCAACCAGCAGGCATGTGAGGCTGCCCCTCGCCTTTGCCTCTGCATTGTTTTTCTCCTTGCCAGGAGAAAACATCTGTGAGTTATTTGAATGGAACCTTATACTGGAGATCGCCTGAATTGGTGTCATCTCTGTTTAATTTCAGGAAATGATGTCACAATGCATTAAATAACAGTGCTGGGTGATTTATTTTCCCGTGGACATGCTGTCCTAAGCATTCCTCTTCTCTTGCAGTGTTTCCAATTAACTGTAAGCTTGAATGTTCTTCCTTTTTTATAATGATTTTGAGGGCTGGGGGCGGGAGGTGGGTGGTGGGAAGAGGAGTAATTTCAGAGGTTGCTGAGGTTCAGAGCTAATGACACATCTATCATGTCCTTATTGGGACAGGAGGGTCCTGAGCACTGGGGCTGTGATCATCAGTGGTAAGCTGGAACACTGTTGGTTGGTTTCAAAGAATTTCTGGAAAAGCAAGCCTGAAGGCTCTGGTGCTGGCTGTTAAGAGAACCTCTAGATAATTCTATTAGCAACCGGCACACTGTAGCTTCTGCTGCTCAAAGACTCTGTGCACTCCCTTCTTCTGTAAAGAATAGAGGACACAAGTCAATTCTGTGTGCCATCTGTCGTCGTTTTTACAATTTCTCAAATTAAAGAGACAGGCCAAAAATTTAATGTTGTGTTAAATCTCAGAAACTCCTCTGGAAGCAGGACGGTTGTAGATGAATTGGCTGTGTCTCTCCTAAAGTGGCGATTGCACGCCGAGGCACCTCAAGCTTTCCATTGTCCTGATTTCCATTGTGTTTAGACTAGGCCTTCTGTATGGAGGTCTAACAAACTCATGTGTTGTGGATGTAGCCACCTTGCCTCTGCTCATGTTGCCCTGGATGATACTGGTTATAACAGCTTCTTAGGTGGGTGATGAGATACGAAGATTTCAAGGCATAGTAAGCTTTTTATGTTTGAGACAGGGTTTTTCTGTCAAACCCTGGCTGTCCTGGGATTCACTCTGTTGACCAGGCTGACCTCGAACTCAGAGATCTGCCTGCCTCTGCCTCCAGAGTACTAGCATTAAAGGTGTGAGCCACCATGCCTGGCAATGGCAAGACGTTTCTAAGTATAGCTGATGATAACCATTTTAAAAGAGAGTTCTCCTAAGAAAGTTATGAGTTACTGACATTAAAAAAAATAATCAGTAAGGTTTTAGGACACTGTGGTGTATGGTATTGCCACAGAGGATACATGCCAGTAACATTTATTGGAACACAGAATATCCAGTGAACCCAAGGCTAAAGTCCTCTATGTAGTTCAGAGGTTGAACACTTTGTTTGAAAGAAGCCTTAAGTTTGATTCTCAGTACAATAGAAAAAAAGGATGAACCCTACCATAAACTCTGAGCCCTGAATGACGACTCTGTCAATGAGATTCGTCAAATGGGGACTAATGTACTGTGTGGTGGAAGATGTTGATAAAGGGTAGTCCATGCTGGAAGAGGATATGTATGTATGGAGACAGGTCTGGTAGGGAAAATAATTGTGCCTGTTCTTGCTTCTGCTATGACTATAAAACTAATCTAAAAAGAAACAGTCTATTTTTCAAAAAATAGGTGATTGAGAAAATTGAAAGATGAAATGCTTATTAAATTACCATCAAAAAGAAACTAAAATAATTGTAGCTTGAAGTTTAGCAGCCAGTTTCATAAAGTATTACTTGAAGCATCATTGTTTAAAAATACGCTAAAGAATTCAAGAAGATGAGGAATTGAGGACCCTTGAATAAAGGAAAATAGAAGGCATGAGCATATTGAATATTCAGCTATTTTAAAACTCCAAGAATAGAGTGCCATTACATGCTGTTTAGTGAGAACGCTGAATATTCATTCAAATTATACGGAAAAACTCTATTTCCTTCCACATGACCACGGTGTGCTAGTGTAGTCTGGGTGGAAGTGGAATTCTCAGAAGTTGAAGACCAAGGTGACAGGACTATGAAAAATCTGACTGTGCCTTGGCTTAACTGCAGGATAGAGTGACCTTACTGTTCAGGACTAATTTTGACGTTAGAGAATGTGACTGTACAGACTTCAGGAGACTTCTGGAAATTCGGTCTCCCCTGAGCTGTGCTCTGTTTTTGTGATTTAAAGATGGTTATGGGGTATAAAGATGGTCTTCACTGCTCTGGTATGAGACAGCAGCTTGGGCAGGAAGTGTTTGGTTGGGTTGAGTAGATTTGTCAATTGCATTTATGGGGGCCACTTGCCACCACCCATCACCAAATTGATTGGCAGCCATTGTTTCAGCATCTGAAGTAATCACCGACACCTTTTAAAGGTATATTACCCCCTCAAAATGTAATCATGATTCTATTTCCGTGCTCTTCCGTCCATCCACGCTTGGTGTTTTGAACTGCCAAGACCCAAACCCACTGAAATTAATTTCAGTTGTTTTTATCTAATAGTGGATGTGCTGTCAGGTCACAATACAATGGCAGACTCTTTTTCTTAAACTATAATATTACCTCTTGCTTATAACAGACAACATGAACATTGGTTGAATCTGACTTTAATGTCCATCCCCCACCCCTGCCCACACACACAATTACACCTTAAGACATGGGAGCTGTAAGATCCTGAGATGACAAGCAATGAAGAGATGCTATTATGCAGCTATTCTCAGCATTACAGGAAACTAACACGGGCTAATGACCAGCTCTCTTCAGCCATCCCCTTCTGCTTCTTTGGATCTGTTTTGCCTCACGTCGTCAATAGCGAAGCTCCACTCTTGCATTCCTTAAGTCAACTCTTGCTGTTCTTCATTTCAGTATCTCAGTTCTCGCAGTATAACCGTCCGGGTTCTTTTACTTCTTGTATTCCCTGCCGTCACAAATATTCCAGAATTAATTTTGGCTTACAAAATGCATAGCAATTTTTATAAGTGTTAATTGACCAAAGGATAGTCTCATGATTGGTCACACTACAATTGCAAATCAGAATTCATGTGGTGATCACAAGCAGACAATAAACACCCCGACTGTCCTGGGGGGGTAGTGCTTTGTAAAAAGGAAAGAGCTCTTATCAATAGAGGAGATGAATGCCGGATTTTCCCCTGTAGGTTGGTGACGGGTTGGAACTCTTTATAAAAGCAATCTTATTTTTTCCCCCATGGTGAAAAGTTATAGGTTCCATTTCAGTATTTCAAGATTCCTGCAGGCAGCTCATGAGCAGATCTACTTGTTTTAAATCCTGTCTTGCAGTGAATAAAAAAAAAATGGTTTGAGAACATGGGAATATGGGGTCATTATTGGTCAATTATAGGCTCAGTTTTTGCATTAAGTTCCTGCAAAGCTGTAAGTGAAGGCCTGTGTGGCAAAATCCCACTGATGACTGGGTGACACCTTGATAAAAGCCCCTCTTATGGTTTAATCCTGAAGCTTTTCTGTTCTCTTGCACACTGCTTAAGAGATTATCAAATATGATTATGTGGAAAGGTACATGTTTTTAATATGATGTTTATTGCCAGTCTGAGAATTTGGTGTGTGTGTGTGTGTGTGTGTGTGTGTGTGTGTGTGAGTGTTTTTTGAAGAAGAATGTGATGCAACGCTATGTGCTTTTCATGTGCTTCTTGGTTAATGGCTACCCCCAAGCACCTCGTGCCTGTTTGGAAGGTCTGCACAATCAGTTAAATAAAAAGGGCTGTCTTAAATCCTGGTGATTCTATGGCTGGATCCTTTTGGAATTTATATAATGAAATAAATACAATGTTTATAATTTATTTAAAAAGCAGCAACTGTCTTGCCTTTAGACTTGTGGGGTGGGTGAGGACAATCTGTTAACTTTCTATGTTCATAAAAGCAAAGGTTTTGGGACATAGTAAAAGCCTTGCTGTGTAGAAGATGATGTACCGCTCACATTAAGGCATAGTTTCAATGGTGTTATAAGTTAAAATAATATTTGAAAGCATGTACTCAACCTTAAGAACTGAGTGAAAGCAAGCCGTGTCATTGCAGCTTTGGAACAAAAAAAACTAAGGGGATTTGAGCTTCTTTTCATAAATTCCAGCCAGAGAGTTAACTGGTCTACCACTTTGCTTACATTTCATCCTGGCTAAACTGCCTCTCTGAAAGAGTGACCCCATGTCCCCACACTGTGAAAGGTGAAGGAATCTCATGTTAAATGCAAAATTACCTCATTGATTTGAAGATAATTTCAGTCTGAAAGCTAAATCAGGCCTCCCTTTATTTGCCATTCAGAAGTATGCAAGTATTACAGACCTTTAGAGAGAGTCCACATAGGCAAAATCACAGTACTTGAATGGAAACACCAAGAGCAGTTTTGAAGGCATGTGGAGGCTTTAGGCTTAAAATCACTAGCCATGTATCTGCTAGGAGATTCAACAGAAGACTCATAGCTGGAGAGTTAGGGTTGGTCTTTGTGGAAGTAATGTCTGCGACTGTGGCATTGGATAAAGGTCAGCAAGAGCTTGTAAGGAGGGAGAGAAGGCAGTCAGCAAGCTTTTGAAGATGATGTGGAGGGGTGGGAGGGAAGAGAAATGAGCAGAAATAGACATCAGACCCAAGGGGACATCAGGAAATCATGTGATGAGGGAAGGCGTTTCAAAGTAGGGGAAATAGATTCCGCAGAAAGATCAAGGACAATGATGACTAAAAATAATCCTTTCGGTGTGGCATTTTGGGGTCATGGTCTACCTTTGAATTCTGCAGGCTGATGAGTGAGCGGGCAGGTTGGGAGGGAACAAAGGCAGAATAGAAGACAGGGAATGGGGGTGGCTAGGTTTCCAAGCACAGGTGAGTCAGGAGTATGGGGAGGCTGGAGAAAGACAGAAGTAGAGATACAAGGGCGAAGGAAAGGACAGTGGATAATATAAGGTACATGAGGAGGGAGATGGAGGTCAGAGACCAGGTGCAGTGGTGCAGTAATGACAGACACATTTTGACAGATAGGAAAGCTGAGAAGAGATTGGGGTATCTGTAGTGAGAAGATGAAGAACAACGAGGGTGTGAGGGATGGCAAGTAAATTAGGAAGGGATGAAAATGTGGCCTTGGAACAGAGGCCCCTGGCTAGAAGGGTCTTACTGATAAACACTTTCTGAGGCAAGGCTCAAGATCACAGAAGAGAGAGGCAAAAGCAGAACACAGTACAACCCCAGACGGTAGGAACAGGTGGGAGAAGCATGGTGGTAGAGAAATCTTGGAATAGAAGCCTGTAAGTCAGCATTCCGGTGACATAATCTTTCCTGGAATTATGACAGAAGAATAGTCTGTAGTTCATCTGCATAACAGAATGACTAAGAAAAATCCAGATAATGTCAAGGGAAGCCTTTCACTGAAGTGTGTTGTAATCTGACACCGGGTGTTACTGGTCAACACCAGAGACTAGATGAGCAGCTGAAACATAAAAATCTACCAATCAACCCAAAGACATAGAGAAGTTTATTAATTTAAAAGCACCACTTTTAAATTGTTGGCTGGAAAAAAGAATAATTCAATAAATGGGTTTGGAGTAATAGTTTAACTATTTTTTTAAATCAATATTCTCCATGAAAATAAGTTCCATATTTAAGAGTTCTTTGAAGTGATGTGACTATTTCTCTTTCCTTTGTTTAGTGAAATCCTTTCAGAGCATAAAAACAAAGGGAATTATAAAGAAAAATGATGATTGACTAAATTAAATTAAAATTAAAATTACGAGTCTTTGAATGTCAGGAAAGCACCACAAACAAAATAAAAGAAAATGTTAAAACTTGTAAAAATATGTGCAACATCATTCAACAGGCAAAGAATTAGTGCTCCACATAAATGAGGCATTGTGCACACCAAGAGGGAGAAAATGAAATGGATGAGAACGCAAGATGAGCAGAACCATCACTAAGAAGAACTACAAACAGCCAGCAGGCACTGAAAACCCTTCAATGCCAGTAGTAACCACACGCATTTTTAAAAGACAGCCTCAATTTTTATTTGATAGAAATTTAAGAAGAATAAAGCTGAGTGTGATAGCACATACCTGCAATCCCTCTACTAGGAGGCTGAGGCCAAAAACTTCTGAGTTCAGGACAAGGCCCACCTGCAAAACTACTTACACATTAAGAACCAGTGGGAAAAAACGATAATGTCTCTTGCTATCTATGGTGGAAGATTATACCTACCATGATAAGGACAATAAAGAAAGACATGGTCTTCCTAAAAAAATTTAAAAAACCTAAAACATGCAGGACATGGTTGTCACACTTTAAATCCTAGACAGAGGCAGGCAGAGCTCTGTGGGTTCAAGGCCAGCCTGGTCTACATAATGAGCTTCTAGCCAGCCAGGACTATATAGTGAGACTGTCTAAAACAAACAATAAAACCAAACAAGCAAAACTCTATTAAAGCAAAACATTTTCTTACTATTTGATTCAATAATTTAGTTTCTAGACATTTTCCCACAGGCAAATAAGAAATAAACACAAACATTATGAAAAGCTGTGCCTAAAGATATTATTGATAGCAACAACAACAAAAAAAGATTAAGATCTACCTAGACTACCAACTAAAAGAGACGATTCAAGATTGATGTGGACTACTATCCAATTATTAAAAAATTGTTTACCTAAATGTCTTGAGATATGGGGATACCTCAGTGTATTGCTAGCTGAAATACAATTAGTAAAATGTTATATAAACTGTATTCCAGCCTCATAAAATAAAATACGTATGGAAATAGGCACAGAAAACATTAACAATTATCTTTGGGTAGTGTGAGCTGGGTGGCCTTTTGTTTTTTGTATTAGAATATTTCCAGGGGGCTGGAGTAATGGCTCAGTGGTTAAGAGCACTGGCTGTTCTTCCAGAGGTCATGAGTTCAATTCCCAGCAACCACATGGCGGCTCATAACCACCTATAAAGGGAGCTGATATCCTTTTCTAGTATGCAGATGTCCATGTAGACAAAACATAAATAAATAAAAGTAAATAAATAACTCTTTAAAAAAGGAATATTTCCATAAAATGTGAAAAAGCTGGGAGGCTAAAAAATAGTTCATGGCCAACCTGAGTTACATGAAACCCTATCTCAGAAAAAGATGTGTGGTGTTTTTGAAATGTAGGACAATACTTTTTATTTTCATGAAGAGCTGGGGATGGACCAAGTAAAGACTGGCAGTTTCCTAAGATCACAGAAGGCCCACAAGGCCAGGTCCAGGCTAAGAGGCAGAAGGCAGTCATAGTGAGGAAGTACTGTCAGGTTTGTAGTCCTGGAAGTACAGTATCACTTCTTGGATGAACCAAAGGGCTGGTAGAGATAAATGGCATTAGAATCAAGAGAAGAAAGGTATCAACAAGTCCTTATTATACGTATGGGAAGCTTCAAAAGTGAGGCAAGGGATGGCTCGGATCTTGGAGACCATCGTGGTAGAGTGTTCTAGCAGGTACAGAAGTCATAAGGGGGGAGAGAGTGGCTTAGAGGCTGGCGGTGTTCTGTCTGCCACAGGTTCTGGAGGAGGTGAGAGAGAGAGTGGTCTGGCTTCTTGTTCCTGGTCCTAGAGGGACTAGGAAGAGGAAGCACTTGTAGCTTCAGTGCCATAGACTAGGTGACGTAGTAAAAGAAAGTTGAGCCGGAGAGATGGCTCAGTGGCTACGAGTGTGTACTGCTCTTGCAGAAGACATACTTTGATTCCCAGCACCCATGCAAAGTCTCTCATAACCTTCTGTAACTCCAGCCCTAGGGAATCTGAGGCCTCTGGCCTCTATAACCACCTACATTCAAGTGCACATGCCTATAAGTGTAGACATATACATAATTTTAAATTAAAAAAATTAAATGTTAAAACAAGCTAGCACACACACACCCCTCCAAGTTATTTTCTCACAGATCAGGAGAATAGGAAACCCAAGTCATGTGCCTTCATGCTCAGGGTCTGGTGATGGCTTTCTCCTGGACTTTGGACAGAAGATCCCCATCCTCCTGGCTGCTCTAGCAGGGCCTTTTCTCTGTGCCTAATGCAGAGGAAGAGGGAGGAAACAGTTCTCTCTTCCTCTTTGAAGGTCACCGAACCTCTTAGTTTAGGGCCCCACCATTATGGCCTCATTTAATCATAATTATGTCTTCGATAGCCTGTCTCCAAGTACAGATACCCCTCCAACTGATGATGCTGCTGCATGCCAGCATGTTTTACGTTTTTACCATAGTTCATATTTTATATTCATATTTATTGCTATAAACCCATTGTAAGTTGAAAATACTATAAGTAAAACAAAAATGCACCTAATCTACGCGTCCTACAAACATCAAGGCCTACGGTCATACTTCAGGGTATCAGCCGCTTACCCTCAAGGTCCCAGGGCTGGGAGGTTGGCTGGCTGCAGCAGCATCCATTGAGAGACTGTGGAAGAATTCAAAATTCAAAGCCCAGCTTTCTTAGACTGTGTTTCATTTTCACACCATCACAAAATCAAAGCATCTCAAGTGGAAGGACCCTGAATAAAGGACCAACTCCAAAATCCTCTGGGAGGTCAGGGGATCAGCGCATGAAGTTTGGGTGAGGGGCTTGGATCCAGTTCAGTCTGTCCATAGCTGAGAACTTTCATAGGAGCCATATTTCAGGACAGACATTAGTTTCAAGTCAAGGACGTGTAACTGTGCATGAGGAAGAGATCAAAGTTCTCTTCTTTTTGTTTTGCTTTGCTTTGTTTCCCATGACCTTGCAAGTAGGGGTGAGGGCAAAGGAACAGGTTAACTTGGGATGTGATAAAACAAAATGAACTGAGAGAGAGAGAGGGAGAGAGGGAGAGAGGGAGCGCTTTCCCCCAAAAATCTGGACTGAGGGAGCACAGAGGGGTAGGAGGATGGGAAGGGTGCCTGGGTGCTAAGGTGCTGTCTTATTTGTATCAGGTGAGGCCTTGCTTGTTCTAGCTGGTTTCCCTCAGGGTTCAACTTTACATGTTTTAGCATTCAACCAATTTGCATACTTTCAGGGTTCTCTCTCTGTCTCTCTCTCTGTGTCTCTCGTGTGTGTGTGTGTGTGTGTGTGTGTGTGTGTGTGTGTGTGTGTGTGTGTGTGTGTGTGTCCCTCCCTCCCTCCTCTACTCTCTTCTCCCTCCACACCCCTTCCCTTTAAGAGGAGTGACTGAGGGAATGGAGGTTGGCTGAGACCCACTCCTGCTCTGTCATGTAATCTTGACCCTTCCTGGGACCTGTGGTTTTACATGCTTTGTAGAGGCGACTTGGCAAACCCTGCTCTCCACAGGACTCAATTCATAATTCGCTGCGAGCAGGCGGAGCAGGGCTCTGTGGTGGCTTGTTTGCTCAGTGCCACACAAAAGTAACACGTTGTGACCTTCGCTGTTATCGAATCAGGAAGTAGATAGTCCTGGCATGGAGTCTAGTCTTCCTATGGCTCCCCACAACTGTAAATTATGTTCCAGCCTTCCCATCTAGAACATGTCACATTTTACATTACTTTTGTGTATCTTAAAATAAACAGCATTGCAAGCTGTTTATTTTGGTGTTACTATGTATGCAATTTTAAAACAGTGGTTACTTAAACAAATGCCCCTGTTCCCACAGCACTTGAAAGCTAGTGTTTGCTCCTGTGGTTTTGGATTTTGTCACTTCTGTTTGGATTATGTCTGAAACCCACACTGGGGGCAGTTGGAAGGAACCTGGCGGTATCTAAGACTGGGACCTGTGGCTGGTCCTGACTCTCAGCAATGAGTAGCTGTCTGCCCCTCGCCATCTCTCCTAGGCCTCCACAGTGCCTTGTGCTCCTGCACTGACTAAGTATTTCAGTTTCTCTTTCAAGCTGTAAGTTTGTCCCATTCAGTGATAGAGTCGTTAATTTTCTGTTTCTGGACACTGTGCAGTTTAGTTGAGTAAGTGGTCTGCTGCTTCAATAACGAAATCCGTCTCCCAAATACTCAATTTCAGACTGTCATCTGTATCCTAAAGATATGGGATACATTTCATTGGCACGGCCTGGCTAAGTTCAGTGAGGATGGAGGACAGTAATAGGCAAAATGGATGTAAAAATATCACAATTTGGCAACAAACTGGCCTGTGACCACGAAGGAGTCTTTATTTCTCCATGCCGCACAGAAGTGAATTTGGTTTATGTCTTAGTAGCTCATTTAAGACCTGTGTGCTGGTAGACTTTGGTTTAATTCCCATGAAGCCACTTGGTAGAACTGTTTCTTTGGAAAAAAAAATCTGAACACTGCAGACTTCCGTGAAATAGGTGGGGTACAGACCAGATAAAACGGCGTGTGTAAAATAGCCTTTGCGCTTGTATAAGGTTGGTACCCAATACTCAGGCTTTTGTGCCTCCCCTTGGCCTTCACCCCATGACGTAAATTACAGCTGTGGGTGGTGTACGCACAGTCCTGTTGACGACAAGCAGGAGTTAATGTAGTGTGGGAGAGACCCTCAGAGCCTGGCCTGGCCTGCTAGTGACATTTGCAATAGTCATTACCCAGAGCCTGCTGAGCCATCATAGAGGGGGAAACCACAGCACCCCAGGGTGCCTTCTTGATTGCTGGTCTGTTTTTGAGAAGAGAAGCAAGGCTGGTTTGAAGCTCTGCGTCATGCCACCCTCTTCCCGCTTGTGAGTGGAGGTATCAGGCTATACCATCTTTCCCATCTTGGTAACTTAACTTCCTGTCGTACTGGCATGTAGTGAAGGTACATTCTAGATCATTTGCTGGGAAATAGACGAATGAGTAAATCCCTGCTTGCGTTTTGGGCATCTCGGAAAGTCTAAGTCACTGTGGGATAATTCATCCTAAAAGATTGTGGACACAGGCGTAATTTTTATTTTCCTATCTTGGTTGTATGAATGAAATAGGAATATTATTCTTGGATATGTTTTTCACAAAATCAGTTGAAAAAAATTAGATTTTTTTTAATGGAGATTGAAATCGCTTCACGTGTGAGAATGGAAATATTAATGAGATGACACCAGTTATTAGCGAGATAGCCATGCTTTTTCCTCTTCTACAGCGCATACTCAAAGCATTATGCCGTGAAGACATCTAAGAACCATTTCTTGGATCATTTAAATGAAGTGATTGTTTTCTGTTCCGTGCAAAGTTCCGTGGAAGATATTTTGAGTTTACGGATATTTTTACTCCAAATGTGATGAAAACACAGTGACCATATATGACTGAACGCTTTCGTAGGACTTTGATAATTGCCTAATTCACTGAAGGCAAGTTTCAGTTGCTTTGGTTTCCTTCAGTGTCCAAGAGACGTAATAGGATCTGAGGACAGGGCTGTTGGGATGGAGCTGGACAGAGATACTTGAGCAAAGCCTTTATCATGCTGCCTGAACCAAGACTCCTGGAAGCATGCCTCTATAAGGCATGTTTAATTTCCATGATAAATTTTGAGGATGAAGAAAATCCAGAATTCTTGCTGTCATTGACTCATGGCTGGTCTAAACACTATGGAGTCCATTGCTCCTGGCAGACAGAACCACAGAGCGGAGCAAAGGGTAGCGATCTAGAAACAAACTGTGGAAGTACAGCAGGACTTCACCTGAAACCAAACAATTGCCATGCTCACCCTCAGAGCTGAAGATCTATGCTGTCATCCTTCTGTGAGTGGCCTGCCTTGCCACGGAACAGTCACAGAGTGCTTTTTAAGACGTCTACATATCACATGTTTATAAGCAGACATCATCTTGTGTGTGCTGCTGTGTGTGTGAGGGGTGTGCACGCCCATGTGTGCATGTGTGTGGGCTGCTGTACACTGGGTGCCATACACTATTGCTCTTATCTCTTTAATTTTTCTAGACATAGTCCTTTACTGAACCTAGAGTTCGCTAGCTGGCCGTGCACCTCCCAAGACCCCTGTTTCTGTCTTTAGTGCTGAGATGAAAGATGTGC
Organism: Cricetomys ansorgei; assembly: GCA_026225945.1. Lineage (NCBI taxonomy): Eukaryota > Metazoa > Chordata > Mammalia > Rodentia > Nesomyidae > Cricetomys > Cricetomys ansorgei. Next base: position 16,729,283 of record JAMJFZ010003875.1, on the reverse strand, counting down.
ACCACTGCATAAACTTAGGTCATCTTTTTTTGGACAGCAAGCACTTTACTTATTGAGCCATCTTCCCAGCCCAGTTGGACATAACCGGACAGGATTTTTGTAGGCGTGTCTTACCCTGCCCAGTTTTGGCCACTCCCCCTCCTTTGCCGGCCCTGTTGGAATGTGGCTTGACTATATCCACATCTTTCATACTGTCTTTCCTGTGTATTGTTTGCATGCGGTGTTCAAGTAATAGTGGGATTTTTCACTGATTTGCCTCATTGGAAATGAGTCAACAATTCCTTTTTGTTTGGTTGTTTTGTTTTTTCGAGGCAGGGTTTCTCTGTTGTAACTCTGGCTGCCCTGGAACTTGCTCTGTAGACCGGGCTAGACTGGAACTCACAGAGATCTGCCTGCCTCTGCCTCCCAAGTGTTGGGATTAAAGGCGTATGCCACCACTGCCCCAAATGGGTCAACAATTCTTATTGTGGAGGAAGTGGGGGGGGGTACAACTTTGCCCCAATAAAATTAGATAGCATAGTGACAACTGTGTGTTTGTTAAAAAGCAGCACAAATTAGAAATACTTCACAACAGATGTGTTTTGTGAAAGGATATGCTAAAAAAATTAAACAGAGAATACTTTCCGGTTATAATTTTAGAAAAATATTGTGCAATGAAGCAAATTTACAATTCATTTAAATCAACCTTTTTATAGAGTGTGTGCCTTCATGATAAAATTTTGACAATTCTGCAATTTGTTTCAGTGTTTCATTGAGGGGGTGGGAATCCATCTGCTAGTTATTTTGGGGGACACCATTACATCAATAAAAATGATTCCCAAGTTGTACACAGACTTCACTTTAAATTAATGTGTGGCTGTTTTTAGTACAAGTGACTTTAAGGCAAAAGTTCCTGCACTGTAGGTAGACAGCAGTGGCTCCTTTTTCTATTCTGTCAGAAACCATCTCAATAACCTCCGTTCTCCAGGAATCTCTTCAGCCTTGGGTTCTCACTAATCTTTCTTGTTCTTACTTCACTGACCCCTTTTTGGGCTTCAAGAAGAACGTTTCTGTGGGTGGTATTTGAATCAATACCTTTGATACAGCCTCTATTAATCACTGTCTTCCCTGTTATGACCAAGGCTTAATGACACACCAGTGAGTGGCTTTTGTAAGCTGGAAACCTACCAACAGCTCCAGCCTTTGATATTCAACTCACACCAAGATGGGGGTGGGGTGGTGGGGAGAAATGGAGAGTTAAAGAAAAAGAAAAACAAACTTCAAATCAGAAAAGTAGTAGCAATAACAACAACGACAAAAAATACTGAAGAAAATGGAGTTAAAAAAAAAAAAAAAGACCAGCTACCTTGTGGCTTGCAGAGCAGTCTGCCATTGAGTTGAGCATCTATAAATCCCAGCAGCACTGTTTGAAACCTGAACACAAGGATGATCAATTTGTCATTCGTTCTTTGTTATTTAGGGATGGAAAAGGCTAGCCGATTGGGCGAACTTTGGTTTCTGCCTCTTCAATACCATTCAGCCTTTTCAAAATTTATCTTTTTTCTGAATCAAGAATGCAAGGGGCCGCAGAGCTGCCAATGGTTGGGCATGAGTCACTGTGTGCGCAGAGTGCTGGAGGGTGTGATTTCTTCTTCTCCACGGATGTGGGACGGGGAGGTGTTCTTTCATTTCAGAAGGAAAGGGTGTCTTCTGCTACATACATTAAAATATTTTCACTCTTAGGTAGAATTTTAAGGCACAAAGGAGGAAAGATCAGCCCTGTGAGTAGACGTGGAGCCCGACGAGGCAACAGGATTGCCTCTTTTCGTTTGTTTGCCTTTGTGTTCTATGTTGGACTGTACCCGAAAAAAAAAAAGTAGAAAACAAGCTGCTACAGATGTGACTAGCTATGAATATTCATGAGCTCCATTGCTCTTCGTTTCCTATAGCATCCAGGCCTTTTCTGATCTTCAGCATCCAGATGCTCCCCCTCTCTCCTGCATCATGCTTCCACAACCTCAAATCCACCCTCGCTGGCCAATCCTTAGACAAGACATCAATTCTACACACAGACCGTCATGATACAGTCATCAGTAGAGTCAGAAACTGTGTGCACGCATGCGTGCGTGTGTGTGTGTGTGTGTGTGTGTGTGTGTGTGCAAGTACGTGCACACTTGCATCAAAACAAAGGGAGGTAAAGAGAAAAATGTTATCCACAGTTTTATGAATACAACTCCCCTTAATGTTCATTATTTAAACCAGCAGCAATTACAAGTTCAAAGAGGTTTAGAAGGCCAGCAACCCGCATAATCACTGCCAAATTAAGCGGGACTCATTCGTCACAGGAGAGTACACCCTGAGCACTGAATCATGCATGCCGTGACAGGCCCTGATTTACATAAAGCAGAAAGCAGTGCCCTCTAGGCTGTGAGTTACCTCATCTCCGTAGTCCTGTGATACATGGATTTTCTTTTGGTCTCGGGAAACTGACACTGCCCTCCACTGAGCAAAACATTCCACTAAATGTGGATAGTACTTCTGCATTTTGCAATGTACAGAAGTCCAGATCACATGAAGAGTTTTGCATGATGTGAACAAAACTGTGATTATGGAAAAGACTGTTTCCCTGAACTTCTCAGATGAAGCATTTGGGCAGGAGTTGCTTCAAAGAATGTACATTTTGGGACAGCTGCAGTCTCTTTTCTTCCCAGGCTGTTGAAGCCTGTAGTTGAGATGGAGGATGCTGATAAGCTAGCAAACACCTCAACCCAGAGACCTCAGTGGCCTGAGGGAGAAATAAATACTCCCTGAGGCCCGTTCCTCTTTGGCATTTACAGAACTGTTGATTGCTTCCTAGTGAGAGTTGGGGCCAATAATTGAAGTAACCTGTTTCTTGTAGTTAGTTTCATGTTACCAAACTTTATAGAGAACTTCTGATTGGATAGTCTAAGAAACCTGCTTCAGGCCTGTCATCAACCTCAAAATCTCTTAAGTCTGAAGATGAAAATTCCAGAATTGAGTTCAGATGGCAGTGAGTCCGATGGTACTATCAGACACCAGAACAAACCTCTGTAGATTCTATTTCTCCTTCTTGGATCTTTCTTGTCTTCTAGGCAGAATTTCAGGCTGTTTTGTCCCATATCTCCTGTCTTTTGGAAAAGAGGTCATCTCTCATTGGTGGCTAAGTCATCTTGATATCACAGTGCCTTTCCCTTACAGAGCCTATGTCACCTTTCGTTTTCACATATACTGGACTGTATCTACACTTAGGACTTCCAGTGCTTCGGGTTGAGAATTAGCTTGCAATTTGGAAGATTACCTGTACTTACACTTTCCTGCTGACTTTGAAGTACAGATAAAGGTCTTGTGGTTTTTGCCTCTTGTAACCGAGTCTACACTACATGCATATCAAAGTAATGTGGTTTTAAAAGGTTCTTTGAAGCAGATCACAGATGCTTTTGAAGCAACGTGACAAAACGGACTCCCAGACACCCTCAGGCTTCATGGTGTTCAGCTAGTGGTGATACTTCACCATCACTACTCAAAGACTTTTGGGAACTTACTTGTACTTCGGCCTCTGGACATCTCGTTTCTTCTGAGTCCCCTTCTGTGAACACCCTTCAGTGCGTAGGGATTTGTGTTCTCGGGTGCTACGTTACAGGAATGACATGGCTACTGTTACAAGTAGATACCATCCGACTGCAGGTTTATATGGTAAAGTGAGTCAGTCAGGACTCAGGCCCAACTCAGTCTGCTTAAGTAAGCCACCTCCACGCCCTTCAGTTCTCTCATCTGCACCCGGGATTCTCATTTCTATCTTGTTGTACCTGCGACTGTAGTAGTTTATTTCATGGGTGAACGTCTGAACTTCTCAAGCTGGTTGAGTTCCTCTTCTACTGAACTCATCTTTGTTGCTTGGAAACGGGACCTTTTCTTGATGCTTTTTCCTGACTCTGTTCTGAGTGTTCCAGGTGAGCTTTGGAGCAAAGTACCATATGGCATTCCATAAAACCTTCCAAGACAAAGTCTTTCTTCCCACTCCCATCTCCAGTGTCTTAGTGAATGAGAGCCAACACTTTGTCTCATATGTCCTTGTATGTCTCCTCAATTAGGACAAACATTTTTGTCCTCTCCCTACATAATTTCATGTCCTGAACAGCTTGCATAGCAGTTAAGAGTGTTTACTGCTCCAGCAGAAGACCCAGGTTCAGTTCTAAGCATCCACAGCAGGCGGTTCACAACCACCAGTAACACCCCAGTTCCAGGGGATCTGAAGCACTCTTCTGTTTTTCTGGACACTTCCATGCATATGGTACATATAAACTCACACAGGCAAATACACATGCCATGAATTTTAAAAAAATAAAGTAATCTTTGAAAAAAACTCAACTCTTGCTGGAGCGTTAGGATCATAGAGGTTGAAGTGTGTATCTGGTGGATAAATTCATCTACTGGTTGGGAGTCAGTGATTGAGCACTTACGGAGCATGTACAAAGCCCTGGATTTGATTCTCAGATTTACAAAATGAAAATTTTGTATGACATTTCCTATGGTTTTTACTGGGAGTGTAACCCAGCACACAGCAGACACGGAGTTTGAGCTCCATCCACTTCTTCAAAGGTTATACAGGATGATTGTCATAGTTTGAGACTAGCCTAGACTACATAATAATTTCTAGTCTACCCTGGTCTACATGGTGAGATGCCGGCTCAAACAATAACACTGAAAGGTTGTATACTGTCATCATACAGCCAGAAGTACTGAAATGGCACTGAACAATAGGATGATCTATATTATTCTAAAGTTCCATGCATCCATCAGAAAAATAAATCAAGGTTTGCAAATCCAAATAGGATTTATACATAAGCTACTTAGAGATATCCCAATAAAAAAGTAATGTAATTGGATCTGTATACACTAGGGCAATTTTAGTTAGCATGCCAACAAAACAGCTAAACAGTATTAACTTAGACATCTTGTCCATACAAATGCACATGGAGCAGACAGTGTGTGGATTCACACAGATGTGCTCACACACACACACACACACACACATGCGCACATACACACACATACCAGTGAACAAATGATGACATAAAGACATCGTCCCTTGCTCAGTGAATTTCATGGGACATTTTTGTGAGCCCACGTCACTCGTGGAATACTTTGTGACTGGCCTACGAACACTGTGTGTGATTAGATTCTGAAGTTCAGTTGGTGATAGAAGCTTAAGCATACCTTTTTTTTGCAAGCAACTTGTATATATCTCTATTCACATCTTCCTTAGCGGTGTGTGATTTCTGACACGACTATGCCAGTAAGAAAGGACTAAGGATGGAGACATATTTTAATGATCAGGTTTCACCTTCTTTGGCCCAGCCTCTATAAAATCTTGCTGCTATATTGAGCCAAAGTACCCATCAATGTTCCTTTTATTGGACATGCTTCATATATTGTGATGAGGTTATATGCATCCATAGAGGTTGTTAGGAAGAACTGAACATGCCACTGATGTGCACTGAAGGCAAGTTAATTGTGTAGATGCCACAAAACAGCATCCGTGAGTAGAGCCCTCTGTCAGGAGTATTAATCTGCCTGGAATAAAAACTGCTAAACAGGCTTGTAACCAATAGCCTAAGGTAAAATCTGGTATTAATAAACCGATGGCCATGAATCAAACCACAACTATCTTTATGCACATAGGGATCTGTAGCTGGTAAAACCGCTGATAGATGCTGGTCTGTAAATGTAATCCTTTTTCATATTGCTCAGAGAATTTAAGCCAATACAGTCGTTGAAAGTGCACATGTCTCTCTTCAGTCTCTACCATAATAGCAGCATCAGATATTTTCATTAACCAGGAAAACACATTCTTCTGAGATCTGTCTGTCTACATTTGTATTTCATGCAAAATTTCTATTTGAAATGCCCAAGGGGGAATTGTCCAAGGTAATGTCTATTCTGAAAAATTTCAATATAACAGGCTTCTATCTAAGCAACTCCCGCATAATCCAGTTGCATCTGAAATCAGCCCTTGTTTGTGTGACAGAATTGTGTGTGAAGATAAACAATAATGACCCTAAAAAGTATGTCTCCCAGTTTCATGTTTTTACTCTGTGTGATACAGTAAATACATACACACACACACACACACACACACACACACACATACACACACACATACAATTTATATACCTTGGGCTTTGTGTGTTTATTTTTATGTGGAAGACAGGTTCTAGACAAGGGACACCTCGAGTGCAGTCTAGCTCAGTAAGTCTGTTCTCCTGTGATGTCTTCAAGAGGCAGTTGGCTGTTATTCTGTTCCATTTTGACAAGTCACAAAACCCAAAGGCAAGTCCAGGAAGATGCGAGTCAGGAGAGATGTGTGTCAGAGGCAGGAAAGAGTGAAAAAGGCCATATTATGAACGCAGAACAGCTTACTCCCGAGTCTTCCAAATCACTTTGACCACAGTCAATACTGCGAACTAATTTGTTTTCTAGAGTAAGGACGTAACTGTGAGTGGGAGTTCGGAGGGAGCGAGAGATGAAGCCCGGTCCACTCTAGTCTCCCTATTCAATTAGAAAAGTTCATTTTAAACAATGACTCTGAGACTTTTGGGGTGGAGGGCTGCCTAAAATAGTGCTTTCTCGCTTTCTAGGTTGTAAGAAAACATGGGGGTGAACACATGGAAAATGAGAGCTGTCTGTTCTGTTCTCTCGGTTATTCAATGTTCTCATTTCATTTGCTTGTACTGATCAGCCATTGGGTGTGTCAAGAGTTAGTTTAACTGACTCGGCTACTTACCCACCAGCATGTACATCCTATAACTGTGTGTCTGTAGACACACATTAGGACTGCATGTACTCTTACATATTTCTGTACCCCAGTCATCTCTTTTTTCAGACCCTCAGTAGCAGCTAGGAGGGTGGGGAAAGCTAAGCAGTGAGCAGGATAACTGCATGAAGCCTCAGGTGAATAGGAAGCACATGTACACAGTACCATTCTTCCTCCAACACCTTCAGAATAATTGAAGCAGAAGCACTCCTTACCATAAATTCACCATGAAGTCTGTGCTCTAAAACACTCACTCTCTTGCTAGACAGTATTTTGTGTAAATGTTTTTCCCAGCCAATATTTTCATAATTACACAACTGTTAGCTGCCAGTACTTCTAAATTATAGACTGGCCCTAGCTCGCCAGGACAATGCACTCCTGAACTGTTGATGACATAAATATCTTTATAACCTCGAACAAAACAAACTAGAGTTCTAAATTTCTTAAGGTGAAAATAAAACCAAATATCTATTGAGTTTATGCTTGAGGTGATGTTTGAAGTTAATTTCTGTGGTCAGAGGTATTTACTTTCATAAATTATCTTAAGCAATTCAATCAATAGAAACGATTGATAAGAGATACATTCAGTGGTTCACTCTGCTTTATTCTTTGTCTGGAAATTCCATTTTATATCTGAATGTGTAGAGCGCAGAATGTCATTTCGTATGTTTATCCCTATAATGCATTCTTGCACTTACGTGATGCTTCACTTAAAAATACTTTAGCTCTCTCTCCGTTTTTTTTTTTTTTTTTTTTGCCCTAAATCAATAACTTTAATGCCTACTCCAAATAAGCTAAAATAGTTTTGATAATTTTCAGGCAAATGGCAAACTTTTGCCTTTTAGCAGTTAAAAACTTTCTGAAATATTTAAAAATCTCTTTTGACAGTCTATTAAAGTGAGTGCAAGTCTTTATCTAAAGACCCCACTCAACTTTTCATGTAACTTAAAATATTACAGGCAAATTGAGGAGGCAACTTATTTTATAGAAACAAAAGACTCACATGAAGAGATCGGGAAGAAAGGAAACTTTTGTGAAGGAATGCAAATGGCTCACCCATTGTGTTCCTTACCTTCCAGAGTGGGTCAAAGGTCACTGTGAAATTTCAGAGCAATTGCAAACTTTCCAACAGTAGGAACCATATAAGAGTACACTTTAAAAAAAAAGAAAGAAAGAAAGACTAGATGTGTATTGGACTGGGTTAATTTTACTATTAGCATCCAATAATTGAAAAAGATGCAAAGCCGGGTCACATGTTCCATAAAGTATTTAATGATCAGTCAACTGATCAAGTGGTTGAATTATACATAACCCTTACATAGTCAGCAATAAAATTTACAACGAATCTAAGAGAAATCTTGAAATGCCTCTCAGCATCCTTTAAATTGGCTGGTCTCTTCAAGGCAATTGTGACATAGAAACGAACACTTTCCTACTGTGTTTATTCTCTGCATTTATTTAATATTTTTAAAAGGCAGGAGTATTAATAACGGATGCATCCTTCTATGCATGTATTTCCTCCATGAAATAAGAGTGTCACGTTGTAAAATCTTATAAGGTTTTCTGTGGAGTGAACAGTTGCTTCGGAAGGATCTGCTGATCTCTGGGAGGCAGCAGTAGAAGGGGTTAACTTAGTAATGGGACAGTGCACATTTACCAGAAGCGCCATCTCCATCTTCATTAGCACAGCAGAGGGTTGTGGGTATTTCTCTTAGGTGACATTTCTAAAGAGTAAACTTTTTAAAAATCAGAAAAAGGGGCAAAGAATTTTGTAAATGAATGCTTTTCCAAGACCTTCCTGGAAAACTGGGTTAGAATTTTTACCTGCATACCACAGAAACCCATTTCTGTGGAGTGGGGTTGAGGTGTTTGGTCTCGTGAGCACATGGAGAGCTGGATTGAGTGGCTCGTGGCTGATCTCAGTCCAGGGTGTCCTGGGTGTCTCTGGTCTCCCTTCCAGATGTTTGTGCCCCTTCAAGAGGAATTCCTACATCACCCAAGATGAGGGCTACAGACTGCCTTGCTCGCTCTTGTACTCTCTGACCAAGAGTGAGTTCTGTACTCCTCTATTAACTTCCAGGCTCCCGGAAAGCCTGTAGCAAACGTCTTCCAAGCTCCCGGAAAGCAAACATCTTTACTTTTGTGTATGAGCTGAGGATGTATGTAGAGATTTGAGACAAGATCTCACTCAATAGCCCAGGCTAGCCTTGAACTCACAGCAGTCTCAACCATAGAGCAAAACTTCTTTTTTTAATTCTAAAAGGTTTTAATGCATCATTATGTGTTTATTTTGTGTGTATCTATGTGGATGTGTGCATGTCACGGTGACATGTAGCAGTCAGAGGACAACATTCAGAAGTTGGCTCTCCCCTCCATAATGTGGGTCCCAGGAATTGAACTCAGGTTTTCAGGTTCCATGACAGACATCTTTACCCATTGAGCCAGGTTATTGCTGGCCTGAGACACTCTTTGCTTTCTTTATAGACTAGAAGTTGGTCACAATAACTGATCTTACACACGTTGATCCTATCTTTGAAGTCCTAAAGACTCTCACCAAAAGTTCTATTTTTCACGTTGTTTTCATTCCCATTTTTCATACAAACCAAGTAAATAATCCCAGAAGGGAGTGATTACATCTGCCTGCCCAGACCTACTCAGCAAAAGTTCTGGCAAAGCCCCAAAGCCTCAGTTGTCCCTCTAAGACTCACAAATCAATCGTCTCACAATTTCCAGCTTCATCTTTCTAAAGGAAAAAGTACGTTCACACGGTGACTCAGTCTGAAAGTATCACACGGAGTAGTGTGTGTTTCTTCAAAGTCACCTCAGAGTGACTTTAGAAACACAGCCAACAGGAGTTTATTTTTATGTTTATTCGAACATTTGGCATGGTCATGTCTTATCCATGAAGAAACAAACTTAAAAGTTTCTTAGGTAAACAATCATCCACTCCGTGTCTAGCTGACCCATGTCACTTATAATAAGGAGAATATTTGAGGGGGGAAAAAGTTATTGTTGGCACTGACCTGAGAGATTAAGGGAGATGTTTAATTATTAAACATCTATGTGGAAAAATGCCAAGATGGTAAAGAAAGAAGGGGTGATGAGATGTGATTTATAAGCCAGAAGTCAGGCCATGATAGAGAAGATAAAAAGCACCCCTAAAAGCTATATAAGTTTGTATCTCAAATTTCTCAAGATAATAAAAACCTGTAACTATTTATATTAGGTGAGACTAGTTATGTGAATATGATGCCTCATACCCTGATGTCCTTTAGAGGAAGAGAGTGCCAGGCCCTGGCTTGATGCGAGACTTCTTTGTAAGTATCTTCATTTCTGTCAACATTTTCATAACATGATTAAGTTGTATGGTGGGAAAGTCAGTATCAAAACTCAGCATTTGGGGCTGAAGAGTTGGCTCAGTGGTTAGGAGCACTGGTTTTTGTTTCGGAGAGGTTCTGGGTTCAGGTTCCAGTACCCCCTTGGTGGCAAATAATCATGTGTAGTTTCAGTGGCCTTCTGGCACTGCATGCACATGGTACACAAGCATATATACAGTCAAGACACCCATACACATAAGAATGAATGAATAACTAAATAAATAAACCAACAACCAAAAAAAAAAAACTCAGTGTTCAAAAACACTAGCTAAATCGGGAGCAAAATAACAGGTAAAGTCTTATAAAACATCTAATCCCCAGGCAACGTTTACTTACTCAAAAAATTATATAGAGGAATATCCAGGACAAGGAAGGTTATGAGCAATTAAAAACTGACATGACTCATGGGTTCTCAAAGGACCCACAACAAGCCACAAGAGCTGTACAAAAACCCCTTCATTTGAGAGACATATAATAGATTCATTCACTTCTATGTATAAAAATGCCTTGCCATGACTTTGAGATGCTGTGGAGTGACGTTTTCTTTAGCAGTTCATGCTGACTGTTATATGGGGATATGGATGGATTGCAGAGCACAGTGCCCAGGATGACAACGACAGGAGGAAGAGGCTAACCACAGGGCAGTCCAGGGCCAAGTTCTTCAGCCCCTCACCCCCAACCCCCATAAAAGTTCAGGCTCCTCATGCATCTCCTTCTTTTGGCCAAGTTTCCTCTATGTCAAGTCAACTGAGACTCCCCTGTCCTCTTTTCTCATCCACTGCTTTTCCTAAGAATGTCCTTGACTTTGCCAATCAGCTTAGTGCTGGTTCAGAACTTAAAGCAAAGCCCACTTTGCCCAGCGGGGGCTGGAGATAAAATCATGAAGAGGCCTTGCATTCTCTAACAGTGTACTTGTGAATAATTATGTTGAAGAGGGAAATAAAATCAGCTCTTGGCAGCCAACCTTTCACCGTGATTTTCTTGGATCCTTTCCCCGAGATTTTTTTGAGCACCAAGTAAAATCTACTAAAAGCTGTGCAGTCTTTTCCTTTGCTTCAGGCTCTTGGTTGTATCCCTTGTAAGTCTCAAGGCTCCATGGCTCAAAACCCACTAACCCTAAGCAAGGATCTGCCAGGCTTTTTTTTTTCTGATAGAATCTAGGACTTGTCTTTGAATCTCTGGGAGTGTCTCAGGCTGTGGTGTCAAAGTGCTGGTGACAGCCTGGAGGCAGAGGTGTGGAAACACATGTATAAAGAACAAGCAACTGAACACAGAGCATGTGGGGCCCCTTGGACTTGCAGACTTGCCCAAGGGAATCATCTGTCCAGGCGATTTCTAGCTCTGTTATTCTGAGTCTGTGAATTTCTCAACATCTGACAGATCATTTTCATCTTCTTTAGAGAATCAGCTGGTGATACCTAGAGCAATGAAGGCCCAGACCTTCCTGGCCTGTTTTGTAACTGGACATCATAGCTGAGGTTTACCGTTAGAATCCTTGACCATATTGAAGATCACAGCATGCATGAGCTGGGAGTGAGCAGAGGGGTTGCTCTCTGAGCAGCATGAGCCCGACGGAACTTTCCATTGGTTTAAGTCCTGGAGGTGGTAAGGAGACACTGCTGGGCATGATCAACAGTGAAAAGGGTACAATAGTTGTAGAGATCCAAAGACCAGCAAAGGATTTCCAAGAATAACTGCAGAGAAAACCTGAATTGCCTTCATGCTCCTTCTTGGTTCGTTTGATCCTCCATATACAACACCACAGAACAAGACGCGTACAAACCCTGGCACCTCATATACAACACCACAGAACAAGACGCGTACAAACCCTGGCACCTCATTTCTCACAGTTGGGAGAACTCAGTGTATTTCAAGATCTCACCTTCTGGTGGTAGGGTCTCCTGTGGTCGGAGGGTAGGCAAACTCTCACAGTCTTTTTTTACTTAATGAGGACACGAATTCTATCCAGCCACCTGTAAAAGGCTGGCTTTCTCCCTCCCTCCCATTGATGGTTGGGATTTTAGCACAGGCATCTGAGAGGACAAAGACATTCAGCTTGTAGCACATGCTACCATGGGAATACTATTTCAGAAGAGAATTTTGAAAGAAGGGAAGTTTCCAAAACTTTAGAACACTTATTAGGGCAGGAAATGCCTGATTGACATTTTGTGAAGATGGTTCCAGCAGCCTCCTGCTGATGGTCTGCATGAGGTGACATTCTAACCTCTATGTGGCATAAACCTTGCATTTTTTGGTTTGCTATTGATACTGTTTGTTTGTTTTTAGTTCTGCCTTCCTTCTCTTCTAAATGTCAAAGAAATAAAACTAATGTGTGAAATTATTTTAAAGCCTAAAATTATTAACTGTAAGATGGAAAATTTGTCAAATGGTCCTTTTCCAGACTAGAAGAATTTTTAGCATTGTATTTGAGCAAAAATGATGTACACAGAGACGTCAGCTTCCTGGGATGTATCTTCAGGGTTGGGGGCCCACACGGAGACACTGGTTCATCAAGATGAGAAGGGGAAGGAGGGAGAGTCTCTATTGAAAGAGAATAATCAGGGGGCACCTCAGTCCACTTCTGAGCACATCCCTTTGAGGGTATCATACTAAACCCGGGGGAACACAAGCAGTTCCACAGCTGTGGTCAGCCACTCAAGGAAGCATCTTCCTGCAGCCCTGTAAGCGCTTCAAGGCACCGTTTTGTAACAGTTCCATGTTTTTGTTAAGCACAGGAAGGACAGCTCTGAAAAAGTAAAATCTTGCATTGGGTAAGACTTGCTTTCAGCACTTTTTCTATATTGGCATATTGAAAACAAACAAATACAAAGAAGCCAAATGAGTAGGGCGCATTTGTCACTCTCAACAGCCCTCTTCCTCTGGGATGATGGAAGTACTTTGTTACATCTATTTTGCTTTCTTACTTAGATGAAAGTCAAGGGAGGCAAAGGTCATTCAAGATATGCCTTGTAAGACCCATATATTCATCTCCCTGAATCCCCACCTCCAAAGCATACAGGAAGTGTCAGAAAAAAATGTCTACTAGGAAACTACATTAATTAAAAGGTCCCCAAATGTTACATTGTATGTTCATTTAGTCAAGCAGTATTTAAAGGGCTTTTCCCCTTCTGAACAAAAACTTCACTTGTAGTGACACTTCCTTGACAGGAAGATGCCAAGATAAGTGGGCACCAGAGCCTGCCCTCAAAGAATTTACACACATAGGCAAGAGAAAAATGTGTTGATAGAGCAAAAATTAAAAGTAGAAACCAAAAGATGTCAGAAGGAGAAAGTACAGGCAAAGGAGGAAGTTGGAAGTTGGAGAGAAGAAAAATTACTTCCAGCTGAGGGAATTAGTGGGGGCCTGCAGATGGGGAAAGGAGGGAAGACTTTGAAGGCAGGTGATGGGGATGGGCAGCAAGAATGGGCAGGGAAAGTGTGGGAAGCAGTGATTAGAAGTAACTGTGGTTCCATAAAGCCTGAGATAAGACGACCTGAGCCACAACAGGGCTGTTCAGTCTGTAGACAACCTTGGTTAAGGATGTTCCATAGGACAAGGTAGGGAAGGAGTGTTTGTGCAAGAAGTGGCCAGGATGTTGTTAGGATTCCCGGTGATTAGTTTAGAAGTTAACCAGATTGATTGAAAGTTCAGAAGGTCCAGAAATGGAAATGTTTGTTAGAGGCTTTTGTGCAATCAAAATAATTGTTTCCCAAAAGGTGGAGAGCATATTACTTATGCTATGTGTAATAAATTTAAGAAGTATTCAGATTCTAGTAATAACACACATAATAACATTCTAGTAAGAACACACTAGAAAATGTAACTTGCTTGCCAGTTCTCTGATTCTATGAACTATTGGCATGGATGCGTGTAGGTCAAAATAATGTAGATACATTAAATTTAAAACAGCGAGTCAACACTACAGGGCATGCTATTTACTCATGCTGCCCAAATTGTGGAGGTCTTTGGGGAACATGTTAATCTTATCTTTGTGTGAATGCAAGTGTGTCTGTGTGTGTTTGTGTTGGTGCAATACCAGAGCCTATGCCCAGACTTACACATGCTACATGAGCACTGAATTGGTGAACTGCATCCCCAGCCAACATCATGGAGACCTGAGCGAAAGGTACTGAGCTTCTACTTTAAGATAATGGATAGAAATGAAGAGATGGGTATGAAAAATGGTCATGAGGAAGAATCTGAAGAGCTTGGTAATCTAGGTGCAGAAAAGGAGGAAGAGGGGAAGTAACCCAAAATGCTACTATAAAGTAGGACCTGACTGTTATCGTGCCAGCAGCCATTGAAAGAAATAAAAGGAATGGGTTGTGAGCAAAGCAAAGTTCAGTAAATATGAGGAGGTTGAGGCTTCTGTGAGACTTCTGAAATGCAGGGCTGACATGCTGAAGGGCTGGGCCAGGAGATTTAGGATCCCAGAGGTAATGGCTAAATCCCAGAGGTTAATGTTGTAATTCAGGAGCATAGAAAAGAAAGCGGAGATAGATCCTTGGAAAAGGGTATATTCACGAAGGATGAAAATGAGAGGGCGTCAAGAGGGAGTCAGAAAACTAAGGAACTTTGAGAAAATACATGTTCTGAGTCCGGGTCCCTGCATGACCTTGTTATTAGCACAAGGTGATTTCTAAACAGATATTAATTGTTGTTGGGGTCTACAGGGAAGGTCAAGGGTCAAATGGGAGAAAATACCAATGCATTTGGCCATGAGGAAGTCATTGGTGACCTTTGGGTCTGTTGAGTCTCAGAGGAGTGACAAGGGCAGAAGCCAGATTGTAAGGAGGGAAGGGCTGAGTGGGGGGTCCGGAAGTGCCCTCCTCTTTCAAAGTCTATGAAAATAGAGAGGATGCTGGCTGGCAGGGAGATGGAACAGCGCTGAGAAAACATTCTTTTGAAGAGGTCGCCCTCAAGCACAGTCGTGAGTAAGGAGAGAAGTCCAAGTATAGAGACTGTAGCTCATGGGGTTGGTGGGGGAAGTCAAATTACAGTGAGGAAGAGCCAAGTGGGAGTGAGGAAGACAGACATGCACACTGGAAGTTGGAATTGGCCAATGGAGGGTGAGTGGGAAGAGGTGTAATTAGCTACCAAGGCGAGAGACGAGGCAGAGTGCTTTAAGTGGTAAGGCCATCTGAAAGCCAGAGTGGGGCTGGCTCGTCAAGGGAAGTGAGGTGGTTGGCAGTTTTCAGTGGAGTAAATTACTAGAGATGGCACCGAGATAGCAAAAGAGAAGGCCTGTCCAGCCTTATCAATAGCTTTCTGTCATGGACCCTGGAGCAGGACAGATTTGTGCTGAATTTAGACCGGCCACTGTGTGTGGTTGGTGGTAAGGAGAGCTCCATTCCTAATCAAGGACCAGAGAAAGAACACATTTTCTGTTAGCTTACTTTAAGCATCATCGGGCAGCTAAGGCTGACCTTCAAGGATGACCTTCAACGTCTCCTACCTCCACATCCTATGTTCTGGGACCACAAAAATGTGCCATCATGCCTAGATTGTTGCTGTTTTTTTTAGAAAAAAATTATTATTTTTTAAGCTTGTGTATTAAATAATAGGCCTAATTGTGAATTTTGATACATGTATATTGTTAGCATTTGTTTCTTTTCACACCTCCCACAGCCGACGCTCTCTCTTGCCCATCCCTTCCTCCTCTTGCTGATCCTGTCATTGCTAAGGGTGTGCTCTAGCTGTGCTCTAGGTGTTCCTAATTGTGACTCGCACCAATCTGACACCTGAAGCCCGGACATGTTGCTGGCTGTGAGAGTGAGGTGACTGCCTTAGGTACCACACCAAATGTGCTCCTTTATTTCCTCCTGACATTTAAAATATGTCCTTGCTGAATAATGAGCACTTGAAGATTAAATTTAAAAAAAAAGAAAGAAAGAAAAGAAAAGGGTACAACTTGTTTCCGTGTGGGAGGTAGGAGGAACAGTGCTTTGGGAGTCAGATGGTTTTGGGTCTGATGACTCTTGACTTGCCAGCTGAGTGAGATAATCTTCCCAAGTCTTTATTTTCTCATAGGTAACAGAAAAAACAGTTTTACTTTTTTTTTTTTTCAAAGACAGTTTAAAAGTTGCCTCCTCATAGAAGGACTATGAGAACTAAATTAAACCCAAATGCTCAGCACAGGGCCAGGCACACAGTAGTCGCTCAATCGATGGAAACTGTATTCCGCAGATATCTCTCAAATTCCACTTTGATGGGGTTTGATTCATCTTTTGAATGAATTCTGCATGTGTTTGGCTTGGTGAAGTATTTGTGCTGTAAGCTGGTGATTATAAAGAAGGGAAAATCCTTAACATGTGTCTTGGTAAATGAAAACCTTGGTCCTGTTTTCTCGAAAGTGAAAACTTACCAGTTAGGATAGGCTGCTGACTATAGACTGAGGCTTATGATCCTCTTGCTCAGGGACATACTCCATGTGTGTCCTTCTTTCCATATTTGCTTGGCTCAATCCTTCCCTTAGAAGAGGGAACCATTGATTGCTATAAGTTAGCATTGGTTTGCCATGAGCAAGTAAACCAGACCTACATTGGCCTCTGACAATGTTGCCATGGTGATCATGTCTGGTCCCTCTCTAGATGCCCAGAGCCTGGCATACAATACACGCTCTGTATATGAAATAAGTGAACCACTGAGCTGCCTGTGAGCACAGTGAAAACTGATAATCAAGTTTGATGACTGTGTACAGGGGCAAAACAAACAAACAAGAAACAAAACAAAAAACATAGAATGGCCACCCAAACTCAGAGGGCTTTATTTTTAGCTTAGTTTTGTACAATCGCTTTTAGAATGATGAATGATTGAGGACATTTAGGATTCTGCCTGATACCTGCTTAAGGAAGAGAAAGCCGATATGCTCAGTGCTAGGCGCAGACTCCAAAGAAATCCCGAGAAGCAGCAGCTAGCTCAGGTGTAGTTAAATTTCTGAAATTTGAGTTATTTCACCGCATCCCAGGAGTAGGACCAAAAGCCACTTTTTTAGTCCCTCAGCACCGGTTTACTGGGTACACAGAGGAGTGGCATGCCTACCTTGCAGGGCTCTTGACTGGATGAAATGTAATGAGTTGTTATAAACAGGAAGCCCTTACTGAGAGAAATGATTGTCCCTCGGGGTGAGAACCACTTAGCCCTTCTACTGCCAAAAGGTTCGCCATAGGTTTGAATGACAGACCACCTCTAACAAGATCAAATTGTAAAGAGGATAAAATACAAAGAATATTCAAGTATGAAAAGTCAATAATACAAACATGCCACAAGAGCTGTGTGACAGGAGGAGGGATTTTCGCTGACAGTGAGTGCAGAAATATCTAGAGGGAGTGTATCCGGAATGTCAGCAGAGAATCCCACTGGTCAGATTGACACGGGACCAGCTGAGCTCCGATCTTAAGAGGAGACAATGGCGACCTGCAGATGCTGTGAGGAAAACGGCCAGCCAGGGCCTATGATATGAGCAGGGCAGGAAGAAACAGGGATGCTCAAATTGGAGCCATCATTAAGTGCTTGACGGGTTGCACCGTATATGAAGGGAAGTGGGCTTGCTCTGGGACATGTCAGAGGATGGGATGAGAATCAGTGGGGGTCAGGGCTGCAGTTTTCAGCTTGACCTCAGTCAGCACTTTGGAAGCACAGGTTATCTGAATGTGGAATGAGCTGTCTGCTGAGGTGATGAGCTTTCGGTTCCTAATGGTCTGAGGCTGAGTACCTGGGCACCACAGCACCTTTGAGTGTGTGTTTAGAGGCAGGGCTTAAAAATCAGCAGGGATTCTGGATCATGCATCACACATGGATCCTCCTAAACCCTTGCTCTGGGATCTCCATCCTTCCTAACCTAGAGTTAGCAAAATGACTTTTTCTCCTGACAAAAGATAGAGGTGCTTTTCAGCTTAAAGGCAGACAATAAAATTTAACCCAGAATGCCCCTGAGCTCCTCTGTGCAGTATGTTTATTTGCTTTATTCTGTTTTAAAGGAGCTGTTAGCTGACTTTCATTCTTAGCCTTAATCAGATTCCCTGATTAAGAATTCTTCAAACACACCACAAAGTAAGCAGTCTTGCCTCTCACATCTGGCAGTTTTCGTAAAAAGAGCAACATGCTCAAGGCAGAGCTCAAAATAGAATCTATATTTTCAACTTCTGAATCCCTGAGCTATCTCTGTTCAGAACCTCTCACTCTGAACTTTCCAGCCACTGTGGGCATTCACTCTCCCAGCCCTCAGGCCTGCCCATTTAAATAGCTCTGTTCGGCTGTCTGGTTCTGGAAAGGTTAAGGGACACAAGAAAAAAATCTCAGAGAATGAATAGCTACAGGAGGCCAGAATGCAAAGATGAAACTTTAGGGTGACTAGATGCACATTATTCTTAGTTGGCAAGACAATGGGGAAGAAACCAGGCAGATTAGATCTTGGTCAGTCTGCCCTCAATGGCCAACCAGCAATGGCAGCACCGGAAAGTCAGGCCATCTGCCAGGATTCCATTTGTTCTCCTCAGTGCATCTTATTTACTGGTGAAATTAAAGACACGAGATTTGATCAACTAGTAAGATGGAAGTGTGATGTTTGTCTTTTGGAGAAAAATCTTATTAAAGTTTTATGTGTTCTCTTCAACTCCTTGACTTTGTTCTGGAGAAACTCATAATTAGTCTGAAGACACCATATTGCCAAGCAGGAGTCAGGATAAGAGAATCCAATCTGCAGCAAAGGTTCATTTACATTATTAGTTATCATAAGGGCAGATAAAGGCAGGGTGAAAGGAATTGGGTCTTTGGTAGCTCTGTAGATTGTCACCAAGAGACACTGGCCTCCTGGCTGATGACGGTTCTGCATTCTTCACCGTGGACACCCAGAGCTGTTGAAAAGAATTGAGATGCTTGTCAACAGAAAGGGAAGCTGGACTCCATCAAAACAATTTTAGTCTGTGAGACTAATGACCTTTCACAGCCATTTGTTTTAGTTTGGAACTAAATGAGAAAATTGTTTTCGATATCAGTGACTTGGTCTTCCTTTCCCAAGCACTTGCTGGGAAAAGAAAAGTAGCACAATTATGAATCAGTGTTTTAAACATGCATATCCACACACAGAGACACAAACACATACATACACACACACAGACACACATACATACCCATGCGAACACACACATCACACACACACACAAATACATGCATACATACACATGGACACATATACATATATGCATACATATATATACATATACTCACATGCATGTACACATGAACACACACACACACCACACACACACACACACACACACACACACACACACACACACACAGATCTATTAGAAACAGGGATTAACCAGCCCAGAGGTCTAACATCAACATAGCTAATGAAAAATATTAACAAAAAGCATCATGTAAAAGGAGAAAGAGTCACATCTCTTTGTTCATATGTCACGATAGTAATACGTTTGATCAAATGTGACATTTCTAAATGTGCCTTCCTCTATTTCTGTTGTTGTTGTTTTGTTAAGAGCTGTAAATTGAGCTAGCTGATGAACAGTCTCTAGGGAGAGGAGAGGATCATCCTATTTCCCATTCAGCTTGTGAAGGGGAAGAAAATTAATGAAAGAAAATAGCATAATGGCTTTGCAAATCGAGTAAAAGGCTTAGCAGAGTTCAAAGATCAATTAATCTAAAAATCTTGATCACTAAATATTTTCTGTGGAGAACAAATGAACTCTTAGCTTGGAAGTCTCAGAAATCTACAAGTAAAAACCATAAATAAAGACAAAAGATGTTTTAGGGGCAAAAGCCACACTGAAGAAAGTAAGAATTAGGTGGTTGTCATTTATCTAAGATTCTTTTGTTAATTGATGAGCAATTAAAAAAGAAGTGCAGGCTATGTATGGTGTTCCTTGGGCAAAAGTCTGTGTATGAGACTGTATGAAAATGGTTACTGTGTTTAGACAAAATTACCAATAGGCTTTCCATAAACCAGCGTGTAATTTATAGATATCGCAGTATCGATGATTTCCCTTTGGCTGCATATTGGGGCAGAGAACGGAGGTGGTCATTGCATAATCATAGGGCAATGAAATGCCTGTAAGTTGTGATCTGCCGGCATGTAATAACTCGATCTGCTTCATGCAGACAAAATGTATTAAAAGTATGGACGAGTGAAGTTTGTGCCCCAGGGAAAAGGCGAGATAATGCATTGAAATTGTTCAGAGGTAGTTAGATGCCTAATGGTCTAATATGTGAGCTATGTGAGGTCTGAGGTCTGGTTCTCATAAATTCTGGCTAGACTGATCCTGTAATTTCAAGCAAAGGATAAAAGCGTTAGCCAGAATCATCAGTGTTCAAGGTCCATGATGCTAGATATTATTCATGTAAAGATGTTTAAAAGAAGATACACACTTTAAAAGGCATGTTGCAGACTGTAATTGATGGTCTTGCGTATATGCATGTTTATGTTTGAAAACCACACACCGCCGTGCACAGAATGAGCTATTTAATGAAAGAAATTAACTTGAAATTGACATAAACCTTCACATCCTCTCCATGACAAGATAAGATTTCTGATAAAATAACATACTTCCTCAAAAACACATAGGATCTTATTATTTCGACTTCAACCTGATATAGCTGTATTAAAAGCGGAGTTTAAAAAAAATGTTTGTAATAAAAATTTACCATGGCACATGGAATAATTTAAAACCAATTTGGGTGGATTCAGGGGTGATTAGAGGAAGAAGTTCCCAAGACATTTGGTAGCTTTATAAATGATTTCCCAAACTATGTGAAGATTAGCCAACCAATTACATTGGCAGAAGGTGGCATCTTCAGATTTAAAAAGAAAGTTCTCTACAAACTAGGCTTTCAGAACTAAGTACTCAGACAGTGGTTCTGAAGAGCCATGGTTATGCAGTTTATTTCATCGTGGTGGCAGAAGTTTTGAGGTTTTCATTTGCAGTTTCTTTTCTTTTTATAACCAGCTCACTTGTGTTTGAGTCTGCAGTATATTTATACAGCCTTTCCTGCCAGAATCTTTGACAGTATTTTTAAATGCTTTCCCATGCTGCCTAGGTTATAACCAAGCACCGCTCTCTTTAGGTTCCCCAAACTATACCACCCACACGTACTTCGTGAATAGAGATGTGCACAGGTTTTTTTTTCTTTTGTAAAACAAAGTGTTCAACCTAAAATTATTTTGTTGGGACTGGGAAAAATCATCTTTACTCCCCATACCTTGTGGAAGAAACTGGTAAGCATTTGTCCCTGGTACTGGGCTATAGTTCTAAATAGTTGTTCCAAAGGTCCATATTTACATACACAAATGTGTTATTACACTGTCTGTATAATGCTTTGCTTTAACTCTTTCAGGTGAGTCGTACTAGAATCTTAGTAAGAGATTCCTTCCAAACTCACCTGAAGGTATTTGAAGGCTCCGTTTACAACTGACTATACAAGTTTGACTATTAATATGGTTGAAATCCTTAACCCTACAGTTCTGCTTCTTGGAGCAGCACTCAGCTATAGCCGTTCTCTCCTAATGCTTATAAGACATAGATGTGGTCTGTGAAGTACACAGGAGGTGATACTCCTCGTGCGTAAAATGAAGACAACATGAAGATTAAGGCCATTGTTAAAATCACCAAAATTCATTGTTCTGTTTATATCTAACCTTTTGTTCAGAGCAATCAGAACATGTTTTCGTCTACTTATTACTCACTTTAAGGAAATATGCTGGGAGATTTCTTTCTGCAGAGTAGACCAAGAAGGAGGACTATAAGGAGTCACATTCCTTATTCTTATATGTTTGTGTTCCAAGAGACTTTGGACAAAAGCATTCTTTAAGAAGAATGTGTGTGGGGGACTGAGAGTGGTGTACAAGTCAGAGGACAACTTGAGGGAATCGTTCTCTTTCCACCATGTGAGAAACAGATCCAACTTGGGTGTTCAATCACCTTTACCCACTGAACCATCTTGCTGGCCTAGTACGTTGTTTAAAATGAAAGCGTGTGTGTTATTTAAAGGCTTGGATCCTAGACAATAATTTTTGCCTCATTTAAATAATTGTAAAACAGGGAAAGATTCCAGAATTGAACTCTCCCAAGACTTTCTCTCCTTAGTTTTAAGAAACCCTAGTAACATCATACTCTGTTTTTGAGAGGTTGTTGGTGTGTCGGTAGCCTTTGATTTTGCTGGGGAGCATCTGCTGACCATTTCTGGTGACAAGATGACTCTATGGCAATCTCCACTACACACATTTTGTAAGGCTCAGTACGGGAGTTGATTTTCAACCTTAGATCAAGTGCTCTACCCGTTAGGGTGATTCACAACTTTCACAGGAAGGGTAGGCACTGGAAATTCGGAATTAGTTTACATTTTCTATCCAAAGTTAGGTAATATGATTACCTTCTGATTATTTCAATTGTAAACATCTCAAGGCAAAACTCAAAATCTGTGCTAGAAAGCACAAGCAAATTCCTCCCACCACCCCGCCTCTTCCCCTCTCCCTCCTACTCCAAATCTTTTCCAGATTGTTTGCAAAATGAAATTATCTAATTTCACGAGTATTTGTTCTGAGAAAGTATTACACTCTCTGGTTAAAAGCATCCAGAGACTGTTTCAAGGCCTGATATCTTCAAGTAAGATCTGTTTTGTCCATGAAATACTAACCTGGATTCAATGGGAACAAGAACATTCTGGGCCAGACATCCCAGAATATATGTGCAAAATATCCAGGAAACTGACACTTTGAACTAGAACCTAAGGTTCACAATTAAGGCCAAACAGGTGAACTCTCAGATTACTTTGTTCCAAACTCTGATCAATGTATAAAGCATTATGACTGAATAAAATATAGGAACAATAGTTTGAGACCCCTTTAGCAATCAGTGTATCCTGACAATTGTCTTAATTGGTTATTTTTGTTCATGAATTTATATCCTCAAACTGTAGCAAGAATTTATTGAGGACATGTTAATATCCATCAAGGCACTGTTTCAAAATGTACATCTGCTTCCTTAATTATAATATTTCGGAACTTGTAACTCCTGCCACTATTAAATTTCGTGTTTTTCTTTTTTTTTAAGAAGACTTTAGGAATCAGTGCTGAATTATTAATTTGAACATTATGAACTTTTCATGTTCTAAGTATAGAGAAAGAAATGCTGAGCTAATTAGACTAATTAATCTAGTTGATTATAGTATATTTATTTGAGGAGAGTCAGTCAAGCAGACCCAAAAGTTTGAAGAATCTTCGATAAGGCTGTAAATGCAGCACATGAGTGATTCAGGACGTAAACAGGCTATCGGATTAAAAATTGATACTTTAGTTTCTGTCTTTATCATCGGATAAAGAACCAAGCTTGATAGGTTTAAGCATTTGCATTTGTGCCTGCATTAGATCTCCAACACCCACAAAGTGTCTTAGCCTACAGCGTGTAAAAATTTTTACATGGCGAACACAAGCCCTGTCTGGAGCGGTTTATGTTCATTTTCTTCAGGGTCTTTCTCCCACTGCTCGTTTGTGTAAGTGGTGCAAACTATGACATGGCACGCAAAAAATAAGCTCTCTGATAAACGCCCTCTTACAAGAATGCATGTGACGTCAGAGTTCACAAAAAATGGCATCTCTTTTGGCTTTATGACAGAACCCACGTTGACTAGGTTCAATTTTAAATGTAGTCACTGGCTGTATCCCAGGATAACAGAATAAGATGTGGAATGTGCCCAAACCAAACTTCTAAAGGTTTGTGTTAAAGAGTATTCCTTCAGCTTGTATTTGTTAAAATACATATATATTGTTGATTTTATTGCAGAAACAAAGAGATGGCTGTATAGAGCGTGGGGGAATGGTCCAGTATTTTGCGCTTTAGTCTGATACTTAGTAAACAAATCCCCCAAACAGGAAGCATGGTTAATTTTGTTTCCTCAAAGTGCCTAATTCAGTGCTGACACACTCAGATGTCAAGTAGTATATTTTAACATGAAGGGGAAGCTCCGGGCGTTCGTGGGGTAGAACTGAAGAATGGTACTACATGCCCCCTATTCACGGAGAATAACGAGGCATCGGATTCACATTCCTGTATTCGTCCCTGCAAAAATCCAGGCAGTCTTGTGTTTAGCACATGTTGCATTTACATTTCCTGGACTGTCAGGACTTGCATCTCTCCTGGAGAAACAGAGTTCATCTGCTAGCTCTCCGTGTGAGCTTGTTCTCCTCTGAAAAGTGCCCCTCCCTCTGCTGCTCACAGCTCACGTTTTTATACTATGACCATTAAGCTTTGGTTTTGTCTCTTTTTTTAAAGAAATCTATAATATATCTAAAATACCCAAATCATATGCTTTAAATGAATGCCTTGTATAGTACTTAGTTATATATCAGAACACTGGCAAAGCATACCTACACACTGGACACATAAGCTGCATGTTGACATAGGGCTTCTGGTACTTTTCCTTTTCTGATTAGCTCTTTTGAAAAGAAACAGTTAAGCCAAAATAATAATCTCAAACAAAAATGAATCTGTTATTCGCCTAAATCACATACAGAAAAGAGATACATTGAAATTTAGGTGGAGGATAGCAGACACCATTTGCAGCTCAGACCCTGAAAGTCATTTACTTACTAATGATTAATTTATGTCTACACTAGCTCTATTGGCTGATTTGCTATTTAACAAAGTTCGATTATGTCCCACAGATTTCACTAAATGTGGATGCGCTTGTTCACTTACATGCAGATTTTAATTTTAATTCCAATGGCATTGCACTGGGCGTGTGTAAAAAGTGAGATTGCCCTATTTTCAAGTGGTCTGCAGCCTCTAGAGACCTACAAGTAAAACAGCCTGTCACAGGGCTGTACCCACCACACCCCAGCAGATCTGCCATAGAATGTTCAGTGAATCCCTGCCAGCCACTGACCAAATGCTACTAAATCATCAACCAAACCATACTGTGAACACAGCCCTCCAAAAATGGGGGGGGGTGTTCAGTAGCGACAGCAGCACAGTGACTCCAGGAGAGAGTTGGAGTGAGTAGTTACATTAATATAGTCAGGGCAAAAGGTCATTTCATTTTTACTTGGAAGAATTAAGGGGAAGTTTTGATGGCTTGGGGCAAGTAAAGAAACCTTGGGCAGAGAACACGTTTGGGCCATCAGCATGGTACAATCAAGGTTGACCCCGTGTGGTAGGAATACCACAGGAGCTGTGAGAGTTTTGAAACCGAGCAAGGGTCCAGAAGGTAAATTCAGCAAGCCAGGTGTCCTTCGACTGTGCTATGCAAGGTGCCAACACAGATGAGGTTGCAGATGGCGGTTCACTTGCCTGTGAGTTACAAAGTAGATGATCATGACAGTGCCAGCCAGGAACATGCTGGAGTAGAAGGTGAATGGTGACCCATGTGGTCTAGTTTGCTTCTGTCCCCAGAGGTCTCTAACTGGCCACGTCACACCTCTTGTATTCATTTTGCTGGTTGGTTTAACTCTCAAGTCACATAATTCTAAGTGTTCACTGATCATTTAGGAGTAATTAAGTGGAAGGAGTATCAGGCATGGAAGATGACAATACATTCTGTGAAGTTTGAGGGTACAGGGAGTTATTAAAGATGTCTTTACAGGAACCATCTTTATAGTAACTGGAATTCTAAAGTCTACAAAATGGAGCCTCAGTTTGGTTGCTGTTGTTTCCTGATGCTTTAAAAAGAAAGCTTTTTTAGTGTCTTGTTCCTGAAGAAGGGCTAGGGTGACCCCGTGATTACAAATTCATTATATTTTGGTACATAAGGAATTGACATCCTTAAGATGCATTGGGAATCCTTAGACAAATACAGATTGTCCTGGGGACCTGCCAAAATTTGAACATTTCCTTTGAAGGGACAGAAAATAGTTACCCTCCTGTGGAGGGGTGTAGTTGGTAGTGATTTTAAGATATTCCCACAGTAAGCAGTTATTTAGTGTGAATTTCTAATTCTGCAAAGCTTTCCTTCCTTCCTTCCCTTCATATCCCCACCCCCATCCTTTTTTTCTTTCCTTCTTTCTTTCTGAGCCAGGAATTCACTATGTTCCCTGGTTGGCCTGGAACTTGCAGATATGAGCCTGCCTCTGCCTCCCTAGTGCTGGGATTAAAGGCGCGTACTGACACGGCCAGCTTCTTTTCCTTTTTTTCTACAAACCCACTATGTAATGACTTATGCAGTATGCCTTGGGGTAGTCAGTTCTGGGCCAAGACAAATTATTTTTCTCACAACTGTTATTTACTATAAGAAAAGTCACAGCACTTGTCTGGGGATGATGCCTGAAAGAATCACAATATTTCTGCTGTGTCTGAAAGGCTTTCCAAGCCAAATGACAAGACTGTCAGCTGACAGCCATTGTCATGGAGCACATATTTGCACTACAACTAAGAAATTGATTAACTAGGAGGATTTATGGTGCTTTAGGTTCAAGCTTTTCTCCCTAGAAAGAATATGTTATGACCTATTTGGAGGATAATAAATATGTGACGTTTTTAAAAGCTATTTTTACTGTATAATTCAAGGTACCACAGCACACAAATGCACATGTATAGTTATTGATGTGATCACTGCAATCAAGCAAGTGTTATTCATCACATAAGATTCCCTTCCTTCCCTCTTAGCTTTTATTAATTAATTAATTTGTATGCATGCATTCTTAGGGAATTTCCAGTATTCAACATTGGCTGTCCTAGTGTTCTATGGTAGACCTCCAGACTTATGCATCCCACTTAATTGAAACTCTGTATCGTTTTTAAGAGACAAGAATGGTATTCCACTAAGGCAAGTGAGCATTTCTCGGACACAGTATCCTATCTACCAAAAAAACTATACCATCTGGGGACGTGGCTCAGTGTTTAAATGTGCAAGTGTGAAGATCTGAATTTGGCTCCTAGCACTCACGTAACGAATAGTGCAGAGCATACCTGTAAACCCAGAATTAGGAGTGGAGGTAAGGAAAGGAGAGGTGCATCCTGGGAGCTCATTGTTCAGCCAGCTTTGCTAAATTGGTGCCTTCTTAGTAGAGACCCTGTCTCAAAAAAGTAAGGTGCAGAACCCATTTCCTTTCAATGTCTATATTCACAAACGCTTAAGGAAAACATGCTGCCTAGGAAAACAGAACACATACCAGTTATTTTAACAGAGAATTCAGATAGTGGTTGGTCAACAGCATGTCGATAGTCTGAAAAGTCAACACATAGCACAACAAAGAGCGTCACAAAGCTACTATCATCATTAGGGAGCACAAGAGAGAGGCCAAACTCAGCAGGCTCCAGAAGGTCAGAAGGTGGAGACTGGTAGAGTTGGGATGTTGTCAGCTTTGAAGGTGACACTCGGTATAGCTGGCACTGTTACCACAGGGGTGGGTCTGAGGTCCCTGAGGACTTTTGTGTCACACTTATCCCTTAGCAAGGAAAAAGCAAGGTGAAGTGGAGTCTGGGAATACTGAGGAAGACTGCAAACCAGGCTCAACTAGAGTCAACTGGAATATCCAGACTGAGGTGCCATTACAGGGACAATGCGGGTGAAGCATTAGAAGCCTAGGAAAAAGGAAATTCTCTATGCCTCTCTCCATGTCTTGAACTTTTGGAGAGTTCTCTGGTGGAAGCATCTAAGTGGGAACCTATGGTAAAAGAGAAATGTAGTTTTAGGAGAAGGCCCCAGTTGCAGAATCTTGGAGGACAATACTGAAGAGACTTTAGAAGCCAAAAGACTTTGAATTCATAAGGTCTATTGAGGCAACTGTAGCTGGTTACCGAAGGCTGGCATGTATGAACTAGGAGGAGATTTGACATCCAGGAATGAAATGAAATATGTCTGGCTTTTGCTAATGAATAACCCAAACAAAATGCTGATGTAAAAATCCAGGTCAACAGAGACCCTCAAATTGGATCTAACAAGTATGAGTACTCCCTATCTCTCTCAGGATCTCGAAAAGATAATTGATAAAGGTCATAGTAGCATAGAAATGAGTATTCATAGAATCCGAAAAGAATAACCCTATTTCCATGGCATATATAAATATGTTACTGCTTCATCTCATAGCGCAGCCCCTCCTCCACGCATAAGGAACTGCATGGTGAGAGTTAAGGAGATACTTTCATTTCTACCACTATCTGTCTGTGGTTCTGGTGAACCAGAGACTGCAAGCACCAGAAACCTGAGTGGAAACCCTTGTCTAGCCCTTAGGAGCTTCTCTAACAGAGCATCGTTTCCCCTACACCTTTCTGTAACAATCAGGTATTGAAATATTTAGGCAGATGATGTCTGTGGAAGGATGTTACAGTGATGCAGGACCTTCTAATAGATGCCGTCCACAGGAGCTGATGCTGTAAACAACAGAGCATTAATGGAAAATACTGACTGCACAGGCTTGGGTTTCAGTTGTAGCACCATCATAGCCACTAAGAAAAAGGTAAACAGTAGATATGAAGGTATTCTAGCTCAAGATCCAGAAGGTGTAAGCAAGAAGATGAATACAAGATCTTTGTAAAATGGCAGAAGTGTGGAATGAAAGGGAATAAGAAGAGATAGAGGCAAAAAAGGAGACAAAAATATTGAGGGGAAGCAAGAAACACACAAGGGGTTAAACGATGCATCATAAACAGAAAAAGAACAGAATGGCTCCTGCCATGACTGTGCATGATTCTTCCTTGCTGCAAGAAGCACAGAAAAAAAAGAAAAGAAAAGAACAAGAAAAATGAGAAAGTGATGACATGAGACTAAAGAATGGATGGCTAATTAATTATTAGTAATTAATAAGGAATAAAATAATTCTTAATTATGAGGAATTATCTTTAAGAAAAATAAGTACAAATAAGTCCAGTAACTGTCAGGCAGTTGGGGCACAAGCCTTTAATCCCAGCAGAGGCAGGTGAATCTCTGAGTTTGAGGCCAGCCTGGCCTGCAGAGTGAGTTCTAGGACAGCCAGGGCTACCCAAAGAAACTCTGTCTCAAAACAACAATGAAATAGATGATAGATAGATAGATAGATAGATAGATAGATAGATAGATAGATAGATAGATAGACAGACAAGAGAAAGAAAGAGAAAGAAGAAAAAGCAGTAGCTAAGTTGTATAGGGGTGAAACTTCATAGCTTCCTTGGGTTGAAGTAAAACATAAGTTAATGGAATTAAGAAAGGGCTAAAGGATAAACAAAATGAATAGTCATTTGATAGTCTAAGGACTGAATGAGAAAACTCAGAAAAACGAGACATCACAATAGACACTACAGAATTACTAGGATCAAAGATTACCATGAATAAAATTAAGTGGCAAAAAATCAGGTCATTTGGAAGAAATGATTAAACACTTACATACAAACCATCAAAAGTGAATGCCAAAGAAAGAGAAACTAATAACCTGTGTCAAAATTGAAGTAGTAGTAACAGTAATTTAAGAAAAGAGAAAAAAGAAAGAAAGAGAAAGA
The DNA here is from genome assembly GCA_026225945.1 of Cricetomys ansorgei. Classification (NCBI taxonomy): domain Eukaryota; kingdom Metazoa; phylum Chordata; class Mammalia; order Rodentia; family Nesomyidae; genus Cricetomys; species Cricetomys ansorgei. Next base: position 16,699,670 of record JAMJFZ010003875.1, on the reverse strand, counting down.
AAGAAAAAAGAAAGAAAGAAAGAGAGAGGAGAGAGGGAGGGAGGGAGAGAGGGAGGGAGGGAGGAAGGAGAAAATAGAATCCAGGACTCAAGGTTTCACTCATACATTCTTTCAAGTATTACACAAAAAAATTCATACTGTTTTTTCTCAAAAATTTCCAGTTTAACATGTTTGAGCTCAAATGTTACGATATCAGCATTTCCCCAGGGCTCAAGCCAGACAGCCACGCAAGGAGAGAGAATGACAGGCCAGTCTGTGTTCCTGTTGATAGAGGAGCACAGACTCCCAACAGAACAGTAGCAAAGCCAAAAGTACACTGAGGTTTGCTACATACTCGGGTAGGTGGATCTACCCTGACTGCGTGTGGTGGGCCAGTGGCTGTAATACACCCCGCCAGCAGAATGTAGGGTGAAAACCGTTCATGGCCTCAGCAGATACAGAGAGACCATCCCTCCATAGTGAGGGCTTAGTGAACTAGAGGTAGAAGGAATTTAGATCAACATAGTGAGTCCCGTGTATGACACACGTGTACCGTCAAATCTCAGCAGTGAGCCGCTGAAAGCCACCCCTTGAGACCAGGATCAGGGATGGTGACAGACAAAACAAAACAAACAAGAAACAAAAAAATGTTTACAACATCAAGCTACAAATCTTCCACTAAGCAAATGAAACAACAGAGTGAAAAGACACATGCAGAAAAGGAGGAAATATTTGCAAACTGTCCGTCTAGGGAGACATTTGTATCTGAAATAGGTCAGGAACTCTGACAACTCACTATCAGTGAAACGTGCAATCAAATTTAATTGTTGGAAAAAGGACCTGAGTATCCCCCCCCCCCAAGAAGACACAAATATCCAAATTGTGTGAAAAAAATTCACAGTTTCAGTAATCATCAGGCAAATGCAAATCAAAACTTCAGTGAGCTGTCATTGCAAGCCTGTAAGAAGCCCTCTACTAAAAAATAAATAAATAAAAAGAGGATTACTGTTGGCAGGTTGTGGGGGAAGGGCAAGGCAACTCCACCTACCCATTAGCATATGTCAAAGGTAACCACAGTAATGGTGTTGGCAAGGATGCCCAGGATTCTGATGGAAAGGGCTGTACCAGTGTAAACTATCTGTAGAATCCAAGATCTGTGTGCACACATACATGCATGTGCTTGCACATATGGAGGTCAGAGGTTGGCGTTATGTGCCTTTCTACATCGAATAAAGAAGTAAATACAGGTACAATGCTGTTTCTCTCAATTATAACACTGTTCATAACCTTTCCATTTGGTGCATCCTTGTCAAGAAATATTATGCATCCATCAAAAATGTAATGAGTACATACGATTGTTGATACAGGAAAATGTTTGGGCCATCTTTACAAAGCAGTGAAGAAACTACTTAAAGTCTCAGGCACCAAATGTTTGTAGAAACAATTCAAAATCAAATGTCTATTAAAAAGTTCTTAAGGGATAATACCAAAATATTGGCTATGTGATTTTTGAGTAGAAAATTATTTGAAGTGCTTTCTCTTAGATTTCCTAAGTTTTCTAAAGGAACCTGCTTCGTGTGAGTAATTAGTACAATTTCCTAATGATTCGAAATCAAATGATTTCCATAAGAAGCAAGAACGCAGTTAAACGCATTTCAGTGCCTGCAACGCAAATACCAGTGTGGTGGAGCGATAGGCCACAGGCCCGGGAGCCAGAGGAGTGGGATCCTTGTAGACTGCTCCTCACAGACACATCACCTCAGGCAGGTCATTTAGCATCTCGGATGCTGCATCCATAAATTGCTTTGAGGATTAGCAAGCATATAAATCTTCCAGCCCTGGCTCCAGCCCACGGTTACACTCAACAAAGGGTTAATCCCATTGTCACTGCTGTTATTGTCGAAGACGAGGAAATTGGCCCAGAGAGGAGAGACAGATTTGGCTTGCTTAGAGAAATGTGGATTCTTAAGAATGTTTTGTGTGTAGTGTATCGTCTTGCACAGCGTAGATTTGATCCATGCTTTCACACACAGAGTACAGTGTATCACTATTATGAATGAGTAGCCCTTGTGCCTTTCTGGGGGCGAGACAGCTGAGTCCTTCAACTTGGATGATTGCAGTGCTCAACAGTTGCTCAGAACAGGGGCAAAGGCTGGACTTAGCTTCCTTGCTCCCTGGTCCTTCTGATTAGGCTTTTGATTCCAAATGATCTTCCCAGTTTGGCCTGGCCTGGGCTTAGCAGAGCACTGACCACTTCATAGGCTCGCTAGGTAGATTCCACCTACTACCTCTCTCCGGGATCAGCTCACTACCGCAGGGATGCCCTCCTTCGGTAGGACAGTAATGTACTTGTTGATGTTATTCCTTCTTACGGATGAAGAACCTGGACTTAACGCAGGCCACACACAAGAGGAGATGGACTTGAACTTGATTCAGTTCAAACTCAAAATCTGTGCTGTCTAGACACACAGCTTTCCTGCTTTCCTGGTCCTTCCAATCAAGAAGACTGTTTTGGGTATGTTGTCTTACTTGTTGCTACTTATTTTGTGGATTTTATTTAAACCCTTTAAACAGTGCTGACGGCATGAGAAGCGTGGCTCTGATGACCTGTAGGCAATGCTTTGGAGACGTGCTGTCCTCAGCAGAGTCTGTTTCTTAACATGCATCACTGAGGGGGCACTCTGTAACCTCCCTGCATTTCCAGTTTGCAGCATGTGAATGTGGGGCTTCTGGTCCACACCCTGTGCCTGAAGGCGTCAACTAACATTGACGGGAGTTGCCCGTCTAAACGAAGTGTCCTCGAGAATGCACAAATGACAATGATCACTTTCTAGTCTGCACATTTTTCAAGAGCAAATCTGCAAGCAATTCAGCCTTAAACTTTAGCTCTCAGCCCTGTGTAGGTTTCCGGGCACAGAGGTGTGACGCAGGATTTGGGGACAGGTCCTCAAGTTGCTTGTATACATCAGCAGGTGCACAGGCATCCAGCTGTGCCTACAGTTAGCTTCCGCCCACAGTTCCACGTGCCTTCTTCTAAATCGCTTTGCGGGGGCTGTGGATCTGGCTCAGTTGGCAGAATGCTTGCATAAAGTTCTTCTATCCCTATCAAGGCACAGCCAGGAATGGTGGCGCATGCCTGCAATCCCAGTACTTGAGAGGTGGAGATAGGATGATCAGACGTTCAAGGTTATCTTCAGCTACATAGATCAACACTACATGAGAGCCTGACTCAATATAAATAAGTAAATTAAATCACATTGCAGTGGTTTCTCTTTTACTTGTTATCTCCCTTGTTATTTCGTAGGAGGTCTGAATGGAAATTCCTTTACTTTTTTTAATTGACAAAGTTTCATATCCTGACAGTTTGCAGCATGATGTTCTGGAATCTGTATGCCTTGTGGGATGGTTAGGCTACTCCACATGCCTCGACTCTCCTGTGGGTTCTTGTTTGTGGTGAGAAACTAAATTTCTACCTTCTTTGCACCACTCATGGATCCAGTACATGGCCATTAATGCAATACCATGCTGTATAGCTGGTCTCTTGAACTTACTTCTGCTGTCTGTTCAATTGCCTTCGATACCATGTGACCATCGAGTCACTCTGGGCCTGCCTGTGTCCATGAGCATTGCCTGTTGTGTGCTATCCAGAGCAACAAGGGGCTGAAATTGGAAAGAAACAAGACAAAAACCAAGACCTGTCAGACGCGAGCTGAGTCCTTCTGCAAGCACCTCTATGGGAAGAGGTGACTGGAAGATTTCCTTAGCTCAGGGTGTCATCAAGCAAGAGAAAATGAATGCAGGAAGTGTGTGTATGTTCACCCATGTGCATGTCTGTCTGTGTTCCTGTCTCTGCACTGGTTTGTATTCATGTGCCTATGTTTGTGCTTGCCTTTGAGTGAGTGTGTGTGTGTGTGTGTGTGTGTGTGTGTTTTGTGGGTGCCTGTGCATGTGGTGCATGTGTGAATGTGTGTGCACATGCATCCCTCTTTGTGTGTGTGTGTGTGTGTGTGTGTGTGTGTGTGTGTGTGTGTATGCATGCTTGTGTGGGTGTGTGTGTTCAGATCTCTCTGTGTGTGTATGTGCCTGTCTTTAGGGCCAGTTGCCCATGGTAAACATCCTGTTTTGTAAACTGCCACATTTCCTTATGCAGCTTCATGTTTTTACTTTAACTAAAATTAAAGAACATTGAAAGGCAGACTTGAAATTAAAAAAAAAAAAAAGCAGAAAGCGGAAAGACAGCTGCTAGCCTTTGGGAGTGTGTGCACCTGACTGATGTTGGAAAAGGGTCCTTTTCCTGAAGCTCACAGCATTCTTCACACCGGCCAACATGTCCCAACTTAAGGAGCACTTTTGTTTGCATAAATAAAACACTAAAAAAAAACACTGCTGAGCTCTTCCACAGAGGAGGTGCGCACCTGTAACGTGAGCTGGTGTCTGCGTGCTGTTTTCATTCAAGGCAAAACATAAACCGGGGAAGGAAAAACAGAAAGTGATAAGTAGCATGACTGCATTTTCAAGAACATATGGTGGGTGTTTAAAATGAGGCATGTCAGCTATTAATTCCCCAGGTGCCTGCCTTAGCCTTGATAATAAGGTTGCTCAACTCAGGGATTTCCCATCTCTTGAGATTTTGGTCCTTTGGAAAATCTGAGAGTGCCTCTTCTCTCCTGAGCACATGTCACCAGAACATCTCAAAAGTGTTTTGCTGTGACTGGCACCAGGAAGGCTGGGTGAGCGGTTCTGATGGGTGTGGCAACTGTCCACACGGCTGGCTGCTGTTTTCTCACTTCAATTTCCCCTCCTCCAAAATACAGAGTAGGGAAGATGGTTTTGTTCTTAGCCAAATGAGGCATGTCCATGAATTCATCAGCAGGACCCGCTTCTCGCATGCCTGTCTGCCCTTGATCTGCTGAGAGCGCCACATAGGCCGAAGCCACAAACTTCAAAACCCAGGAAGTGTCAGGCGGAGAGAGCATCAGCTTTCCCTCCAATTTCAAGGAGGTTAAATGCCTTCCACTTGGGAAACTGCTCCTTTAGTTTCTGGTTTTCTCATTTAAATGTTTACACAACATTTCAGAGCTCAGGGATAATTTAGGAATTGAGGGTAGACTCATTGGGATATTGGAATTATATACACAAATGGCTTCGGTTTCAGAATCTAAACAATTTGATTTTCAGAATATGACCCCTCCCCCGCCAAAATGGTACAAATGAGATAGCCAGACCCATGGATTTCACTGAGGTCAGCCTCTGTGGCCTGTTGAGAAGTACAGGAAGTGAGAACAATAAAACGTCAAACACTTAGTTTTTAAGATTTCAGTGTGATGTTTGGTGTCCTAAGCAGAGGTTCTAGATTTCACTTCAGTTTATGTGGCATTTTCTGAATTGACACTTGCACACACATCAACACGCAGACACATTAACATACACAGACGCACACGTGCACACACATCAGCATGCACACGTGCACACACACCCATTAAATTCTGCTATCCATCCAAGAACAAGGCACTGGTCCTCTTTAAGCATCACAGGGTCAGTCTTAGAAGCTGGAAGGTTACAGTCTTCTCATTTTGAAATGTGTTTTTGAGCAGTTGTGAACTACGTTCAGTTATCACTTCAGTTTGCGTGTTTGTGGTTTCCCGGGGCAGTTAGTTACTTTCCTTTATTCAACCACAACTCCAATCCTTCTTTTTATTTCTGAATGTTCACCGTGTACAAAGCACCAAGTTTAACTATTCCGTTGATAGTTATAGATTATATTTAATATGGCGATTGGATAACCTTGAATAGATGGGAGCTTTGGATTTTGATATTCATATTTATTTATAAATAAATCATTTCAGACCCTTATTAAGTTCTTTGAGTTCAGTGAAATTTTATGTTTACTCCCTTCCTGCAGTTAAGAATACAGACCCCTCCCCATTTTTGTGAGGCAGCAGGAATGAAATATGAATCTTTGTTCCCAATGGGACAGTGTCTTTGAACTATCAGGCCATGAGCGGCTGTGTCAGCCTTGCACCAGGGAGATGAAGCCCTTAAACCACAGTCTTGGCTGCTGTACAAAGCCCTGTGGCCACATCCCAAAGCTTAGAGGAATCCTTATCCCATGTCATACATATAAATGTTCTGCCCCTGTGAAGGATGGTCTTATATTGGCACATCTAAACCTCCCAAGGACTTGTAATATAGGCAGTTATCCTATTTCAGAGATGAGGAAACTGAGACTCAGAGACGTGTGGTGACTTCCAGCAGGTACACACAAGATGTACCTGCAAAAACAGATGCTCTGAGGCACCCGCTTGGGAGATTGAAAGGAAAGCTTTTCAGTCGACCTATAAGAAAAGTCTTTTTCTTAGTTCGGAATAACAGAGACAGTCTCGACAGACAGATAGATTTGTAGATATGAAAAGCTGGTTTCAAAATCAAGGGTCAGGGAATTATTTCACTGCATTTAACCCACAAAAACAACAAAATTCTAGAAAAAGAGATACTCAGCAGGTAAAGAGATGCTGGCTACGCAAGCCTGTGGGCCAGAGTTGGATCCTCAGAACCCACATGGTAACAGGTCTGTGCAATCCCAGCCTTCCTACAGTGAGATGGGGTCAGAATTGCTCTGAGATTCCAAGGCCAATTTACCTGGAGTACACAAAGCAGTAGAAAACAAAACAAAACAAAACAACATGACTCAGTGAGACACAACCACTCCTGAGAGTTGTCTGCTGTAGGTAGTGGCAATAACCCATGCTCACACATACATCGCACACACAAAACATACGTACCCATACACACATCACACACATACATATATCACATATGTCACATACACACGATAATAATAAATAAAATTTTAAAAAGAACATACCTTTACGAATTCTCTACAAACAAGTTCTCAGAATTCTACTTTAGGAGACTTTGTTAAGACCTAGTCAGATTAAGGTCACTGGGAAACAACAAGAAATGGCAGGGTGCATAATGGGCCTGGACCTCTTTAGAACCGTAAGGACAGCACATCGTTACAATGAGGGGGAAGAAAGAGGAAAAATGAAAGCATTTAAAAGATGCACGGCTGAACAATGAATCCTAAAAAAATCACTATCTCAACAGCAAATGCAGATGGAGAAATTAGACTGATCGAGGGTATCCAATTGGTCACTCACTTTAACTGCAAAGAAACGTTATTCTGCTTCTGATTAAAAGTCCAGGAAGTGGGTCAAACCTTCTAGGAGCTTCACTGTCAAATGGCCTGGTTACGGACATAACAGCTATCCAGACTAGGCTTCTCAGATGCTTCGCCACACAACCTCATTTAACTGAGAAATTTTTATGTGCACTGGATATATAGCTATGCAAAATAGACATACAAATCAAACATTTACTGATAATAAATCATAAAGAAATTTTTTTAAAAACAAATTTGGCATATGTATAATTTTACCATTCATTAAGGTGAATGCAAATTTGTGTACTAATGAGATGGATGTGACCATTTTTCTGTGACGAATTCAGCCTCGGCTGAAAATTTGATACTGCGGGATGTAGGGAATCTTCAGTGTTTTTCAGAGTTGATTGATATTTTGATTTCGCAATCATCAATCACCAGAGTACCACTTTGCATAAATATGTAATACAAAACGGTAGAACTGTGCACAGAACCATTTCAGACCCCAAGACAAATTTCATTTATTGATTTTCTTTTTTTTTTTTAATGAAAGTCAGGTCAGCAAGACAAACAGCAATTTTTAGAACCATATATGCTTAGGCCTGCTGTGGTGGCCGATGCCTTTATTCCCAGCACTCAGGAGGCAGAGGAAGGCAGATCTCTATCAGTTGGAGGCCAGCCTGGGCTCTGTAGTGAGTTCCAGGACAGCAAGAGCTACATAGTGAGATCTTGGGTTTTTTTTTTTTTTTTTTTAAGAACCAAATACTCTAATACAATACAAGCTAAAGACATGGCAATTTGATACCTGCTGAGGGATGATAGCCAGACAATATTTAAAATCTTTGGGTTTTTTTTTTTTAAAAAAAAAAAACAACAACAAAGAACAAGGCTCAGTGTAAGTCACTGGATGGAGTATGGATGAATTTTGAGTTGACTTTTTGATTCCTGTACACTCAGAACATTTACTATTGCCAGAATTGTTGCAATCCCCACATTCAGTCATACTGTCCTAAATGGATCAAGACCCCAGTCTCAGAAGCTGGGGTCCGGCCTATGTGTTTCTGGGCCATTTGCTAAGGGCACTGTGAGAAGCAGAAGTCCTCTCTGAAGGCCCACCTTCACTGCTTGCCGACCACACTGAACTGCATTCTGCAGCCCTGCCTATTGAGCACTGACTGTCCAGTTACTGCCTCTGTCACTACTTAGTTTCTACCTGTGTTGAAGTGTCTCTGTGAAGTTGCTTGTGGACCTCAGTTCCATCCCGACACACACCCACTCACTCATGCGTGCTGGAAATCTGCAACCCTTACTGTGTGAGCCATTGTCTGCACTCAGAGCTAGATAGGAGCAGGTGCTTAAAGAGGACACTGTGTCTCCAGCCTTTGTGGAGCTTCCAGCCTGGCCTAGGGAACCCCGAGGCAAATGCCCGAAGGTGAAGCCTAAGGATCTTTGAAGGTTGATATTACCATGAAATTAACCTAAACCGAAAGGTTGGCGCTAATTAACCAAGTCTGAAGCAGGAAGACGTAGGCACTGAGAGATGTGACGTGGAATGCAGGGGTGGGGTGGGGGGCAGGTCAGGATAGTACGAGCAAGAGCAGGAGGATGGCATTGCCCTGGAAATAAAAGAACAAAACAAACCAGGAAACGTGGTGATCTTCATGATGGAGCAAGAGGCCTCTAGACCTTTGCCCAAGCCATCCGGTATCCCAGGGTGGTGATAGTCACTTCCTCCTGCAGCTGGAAACAATGAGGAACCACTGGGGGGGGGGGGGAGTGCAGTCAAGAGGCTGGACCAACCACAGCATCCTCTACAGTCATCCGTACCACGTCAGTCGGGCTTCAGTAACCGGCTGAAGATGGGACAAAAGAGTCCCAGCTAGTATGTCCCTTTAAGAAGCAGACCCCAGCCATTGGCATATGTTCCCCGTAAGGTTCATTCTCCATACGCACTATTTCATCTTAACATCTCACAGCTATAACTTCCATAAACTTTTCTATACTACTGAAAGGGCTTTTTGTTTTGCTTTGTTTTTTCCAACTTTTTTTTTTTTTTTTTTTTTTTGAGACAGGGTTTCTCTGTTATAACTCTGGCTGTCCTGGAACTCGCTCTGTAGACCAGGCTGGTCTCAAACTCACAGAGATCCTCCTGCCTCTGCTTCCTGAGTGCTGGGATTAAAGGCATGTGCTACCACCATCCGACTTCCAACTTTTTAACTGACAGTGTACTCGACCATCATGAGAAGAAAAAGCCATTTTTTTATCACAACCATCTATTTTACATTTAGGCCCCCCCCCCCCCCCGCCTTTTGTCAGTGCTCCTATGGATGCCACAGTTGTCTGTCCTTAGCACATTCATTGAGACTTGCTAAGAATTGGTCTGCCCTTGCCCCACAATGGGACGTGTAGGTAAGTTCTAAGCCAGGATGACAGGACCTATGAAATGGTGTCCTAGTCTATTCTTTTTCATTTTGCAATAGAAGCCAGAGTAGGAGGACGCGTTCTGCTCCTTTCAACCCCAATTAGGTGAAAATCCCCCTGTACAAAGAATGCGAAGTCTCTGAAGCATTTGTATTAAGAGTAATGCATGTTGCTTAGGTTGTTAAAGAAGTATTGATTTCTGACCCTTCCCTGGAATGCTGCTTTCATTTTTCGTCTTTTTACATAAATTGTGTATATTGTGTTCCCCTCAGGGAGAACTTAAAAGCACTTTGTGTCATGAAGGCTCCAGTCTGGGATCTTATTACTTTGAGATGAATAAGTGGAAGTCTCTCTGTCACTGGAGCAAACCTATTTTTTTTCCCCCTATGAAACAAGGAATACAAGTAAAACGAGGCTGAATTTGGCCCCAGAACTTCTGGAGTTCCAAGCCAGTTTCTTACGGCCAAATTTAGCTTCCAGCTTTCAGTTGATGAGGCGCGTTGGCATATAGGAAATCTAATTTTTGTTCAGCAAGTCTTCTTAGATGTTAAGATAATTCTAGAGCTTCTATTAGCAGATGTTGCCTAAGCATGTCTTCAAGATTGGCTGCAAATTCTTGCTCAGAAAACAATGTACCTAAAAGGTCCTTCACACCAGCCTTCTAGGAAGGGGAAGAAATGGGCTGGCACCAAATATTTCAATATGTTACAGGAAATGAAAGATAGCAAAAGGGTTTTTATGCTTAGTTTCTTTTCTCTGACACTAGCCAGAGGCAAGTAAGTCATCTTTAGATCTCCATGCCCCATACCCCACGCCCCTGGCCTTTGAATTTTATCAACCTCCTTGGAAACTTCTGTTTTGATTTTGATTTGGGCTTTTCGTATTCTGTTATTTGCTTTTTTTTTTTTTATTGTTTGAGCACATAAAATGAGAAAATGAAAACTTATGAATGTTTCTTATCTATTTATCTGTTGATGAAAATGTTGCTTTAAACACATTTAATATTACTAATTAATTTAATCTCACATACTGTAGTTGCATTAACACATTTTCTATTATCTGCTCTAATGTGATACAATGCCCTCCCACAGCCACCTTAACTTAAAGCTTTAATTGCTTTTCCCCAAGCCTCAGCTCATGTTTGATTTATCTGATTTCTTTGTATAAAGATTCTCCAGTTTACGATGTGTACACAAGTCATTAAATCGGTGTTGGTGCTTCTGCAGTGAACTTGCCAACTGGCTACAGCAGACATCCCTTTATGAATTTATGGCAGGGTAATAAAGACAAGTGTCAGAAACCCCTTGTCTATGAGGACATCACTTTCCCTGAGCTGTGTCAGGGACGGTGGTGCAGATGCTTCCACCCATTTGAGGAGCAAATGACAATGTTGGTGTTCAGAATTTTCAAATTGTAGGCAATCTTTCCTGCAGTATGGTGTGTGTGTGTGTGTGTGTGTGTGTGTGTGCGCGTGTGTAAGGTAGAGAGACAGGAACAGATGGAGACAAAGTGTTTACACTTTGGGACGAAATTGTATTGTGGTTGAAGATTTAACCAACCTGGGTGGACATGTAACCAGTACCTACCAGGACTGAAGCAGTGACCCAGAAGTTTTCAGTAACCGCCAGCCCATAGCTGTTTGAGAACAATGACTCTTTATCATTCTCTTTTATCGGTATTTTATTTTGCAAAACACAAGCCATGTAAGACAAAAATTGTTCTCCAGTATTAACCATAAGATGAAATTCACATCTTCTAAAAATTATTTGTTACTGAAAGATCTTCAAAGATGATAGCTGTGAGTTTAGTTTATTAAAAAGGAGCAGACCTAAGTCTTCCTGACCCAGACCACAAGCACACTGAAAGCTCACTGTGCTATCAATCCTACTTCCTGGGCAACTAGATAGCTCAATCATCTTTGTCCCTTTTACTTCTCATTAACATTGCAAGTTGCAAGTCCAAAGAGTCGCATTTAACATATAGCACAGAAAACATATCTTGAAATATCCTGACTCTAGACAGTCCTGGGCACCTGTACATTTGCTTTTATGTAAAGGATAATGTATAAATAACCAAGGAATTAAGGTAAAATTAAAGGACCCAGAAAAAGGGAAGAATGAGTCAAATAAGGTAAACTTACTCCCGAGTTGGTAGGAAAGGGTGGGTGACCAGGGATGTGGAGAGAGGAGGGAGGGAAGATACTTCAGACGCTGTTGAAGTTTGTGGAAGATAGGAAAAGATTCTATAATGTCATGTCATTTTCAAATGGGCAAAAGCAGGACTATTCACCCCCTGTGGATGACAGAGCAGACACACTGGAGAGATAGTGAAACTCGTTTTTATCCATGGGACTACCCCAATTCTTACTCTTTCCAGGAACTGTTTTCTTCATGTTGAGAAAATTCAGATAATTAAACATAGCTGAGCCCAGGCTAAGAGAAGAAAATGTACTGTGTGATGAGCAAGTTGTAGCTGATGAGGTCTTAAAATATCTGCCAGCCTTAACTAATCAAGATGACGAAGGCATCATGGAAGAAGCTTTAAATGAATGCCTTTAGCATGAAAAGTCAAGCAAAAAGAGGACTTTTTCGAGAGCCTGTGCTGTCAGATGTGGCACATCCCCGTTGATGGCTAGTTTACATCTCAATATAGAGAAAAAAGCAAAAAACGGCATTTCTATTCTTCTTTGAGAATTTCACACTTGCATACATTGTATTTTGTTCATATTCACTCTCAACTCACCCCAGGCCCCCAACACATCCCCTTTCCTATCAGAACTACTTTTGATTATCAGCAATCATCCACTCAAAGGGACCCTCCACTGCAAAGTTAAGAATGAGGCACAATGTAGGATAAAGAGAGGTTTGAAACAGAATTCCTTTCATCAAAGACCTCACTCTTCCACCCCTCCCTACCCGTGGTGCAGGATGGTACAGAACTTTCCCTCTATGGTTGAAATCAGTGAGACAATTTCTTTTCCTGGACCAGTCACTGTTTTAAACCAGAACAAATTTGATCCAAAACTTCACCAACTACATCCATTCCTTTCCTCAAGAGATTCAGTCATCTCAAAGGACCATGAATCTCCTAGAAGATTTTTGGTGCTATAGGGAGTTGTCACATCAGACAACACAGGCCTTTGAAAGATTCCAGTCATGTCCACCTATATCCTCAAGCCTTGTCTTAACGTCAGATCTCTCCTCTTCTGCAACTATACAGCTCTTAGCACAGCCTCTCAGCAATTTAGATTGAGGGACTTCCTACATTAGCAGGAAACTTGGCTACCATTGGTGGATCAGGCCTGGGTGATTCATTTCAAGTCCCATTGTCCAACCCTCAAGTTTATCAGAGATCCTTCTCAATATACCTAACACTAACAACAAAAGAAGACTTCTTTACCAGTATCTAAAACAATAAAATTGTAATTCAGAGGCCAGAGGTCAACCTCAGGTGTTATTCCTATGAGCATTCCACCTTACTTTTTGAGATAAAATCTGACCTGGCCTGAGATCTACATATTGTGCTTGAATAGCCAGCCTTGGGGACATGACTATCTGCTTTCCTGGCACTGGTATTATAAGCGTTCACCACCGTGTCTGGCAGGGAGCACTTTACAAAATGAACTATTTCCCAAACCCACCATACCTCTTTAAAATAGAGGTAAACTCTGGGTGTGGTCGTATGTGCCTGCCATTCCAGTTCCTGGGAGCCAGAGATAGGAAATGCAAGGGTCCAAACTTAGACTTGGCTACACAATGAGTTTAAGGCCAACGTGACTGCATGAAATCCTGTTCTGTTCCCCCCACCCCCAAATTTAGAAAGAAATGAAAATTAGCTTCAACATATTGGTCATAGAAAATTGATTTAAAGAATGATATGTTGATCAGAACAGGATATTTTTTCTGATTCTCTGAAAAACAGTCATGAAATCTCAGTAGCATAACTCAAATTTTTTTACCCTCTGCACCCAAAATCAATAGTGAGTTCATGTTACCTTTGGAGCAGCTGTCCACCATATGTAAGTCCACAGATAAGGCACCTTCCACCTGTGGCACATTACCTAAACAAGAATCCCCGGGACTGCAGCTGAGGAAAGTGATCCAGGAGCTTTGTAGCAGTCCCAAATCACATATACTCCTCAGTCATAGTCATTTGTCAGAAATTGCTCAATTTTGTGGGAAGACAACCTAGAAGGGCTGCGGGACATTGTCTTCCATGTGCCCAGAAAAGAGAAGAGCTGAAAAAAATGGGAAGTATTAGAAATACCTTCAAGCTGGCAGCATCTTGATAGCGCCCATAGTGGGGTCATAGAGACAAAGAAAGACTGTATTTTGGGGCCAGATTATGAAAACCTTTAGAATGAAGGCCAATACTGTTTTATTGGTGACATGGAGACACGCAGGTTTGGGAAAGTATGGACAATTCACTGGTGTCTTGAGGAGTTGCTAATGGTGATGACTATAGCCCAGGTATGCTCAGTTTAGAAGCATTAAGATTTTCTTCTGAATTAACTAGTTATGAGTTTGACACCCACATTCAGGTATCCTTGAGAAAATGCAAGGAAAAACATAATGCAAAGGATGTGACTAACTCATTTCTCCCCCCTTCACATGTCCCAGCTAAAGAACCTTTAAGTACTCCTAGTTTTTCAACCAAAATCTCTTTAAAGAACTCATCGCTGATAGAAAGATAACAGGCTGAATAATCACACACCACAGGAAAACATTTGCTGGTGATATTCGTGAGCGTTTCAAATGTGTTAAGCTATGTTAGGATCACAGGACTGATGCAAAGAACTCCAGCTACGTGGCAGTGCAATGGAAATGACGGATGGTTCTGGTTTATGACTATATTTGCCCACTATGAATAAATAAATAGCCACTATTTGTTATGCGATTCATTACTGTACGTCAGGCGCCGTGTCAGTGCCCGAGCCTTTTAGCATGACCCACAAGGCCCAGGGTGAGCTGGTGCCAGCCATTCTGTAGCTCCATCCTTCTTAGCCCTTGTCGCTCTCAAGCAGGACTCCGGGCTCTTTGCCATTGCTGCCTCCCAGCTGGCTCTGACTCCACTTGAGTCTGCTCAAATGTCACCTTCTCAAAACACTCTCCTTGGCCACCCTCTATAAAACAGCAGCATCCCCAGTCACTTTCTCAGTAGAATGCCTGATTTTTCTTCATAAAAGTTACTGACGCCATATAGAATCTATTCTCTATTTTTAGCTTCCTGCTTATGTCCCGTGCTGGAATCTAAGACAGAGGAGGTCAAGGATGCATGTCTTCTGGAAGAGTGCCTGGCACTCAAAAACTGCTCATTCAGCTAATAAATGACTGGTTTATTCTGCATCAGACCAACGAAAACTTCAAGTTTTAGGGTAATCCAAGAGCTCCTTCAGTTCACAGACAGTCCTCCACAGGGCCAGGAGAAAACCCAGGTCTTTCTGAATTCAGAGCTCCTACCTTTAGACACGGCACTCTCCCTGGAACCTTACACCAAGGTCTAGGCGACTGCAAGCTGATGGAAAGATTACTCCTGGAGAATACAGATACCAAAACAGAAATGGTGACTCTGTAATTCTAGCACGTGGGAGAACAAGGAAGGAGGACCACCATAATTCAAAGCCAACCTGGACTATACAGTGAATTCTTGTCCGGTCTAGGCTAAGAATAAGAACCTGTCTCAAAAACAAGCAAAAGAGATATTTTTAATTGTAAATCCAGAAATAAGATGTGAATGCTTTGAGCCATTCCTTGACACTAATGTATTTCCTTAAGAATGTGATAGACATTTTTGTCTAAAGAGAAACTGAATACACCGCCCCTCCTCTCTCCTTGTGGAACTAATTGAGGGTGATCTTGAAAAGTGGATTTGCTCACATGGGCCAATGTTTCTCCTGTGGAGTGGGCTGTGTCCCAAAGAATTAGCACTCCTCAAAATGAATTATTAACCCCAGTACCCTGGCCAAATTCCCACTTGGATAGCCTAGAAACTGTTCAAAACTTGGAATCTATTGAAATGAGCCTGGCTTGATTGCCATCTCAGCATTAATTGTGATATAATAGAGTTTCTCTAGAGATTTGCATGTATATTATTCTAACGCATTTAAGTTCACTTTGTCTCTTAATTTTTTTAATGTCTATCCCCTCATGAGATATGGTCTGACTCTCTTTATAAGTTTTCAGTTTTGTTTTTTTAATTTTTCTACATGAACAACTGTGAGTTCCTTTTTCCCAGGGCTTGCCAACCTTTTTTCCCACTTGAATGACTAGTTAGTCTCCTGGTCATTAGCACAGCATGTTGCAGACATTAGCCACAGAAGCTTCCAGATCTCCAGCTCTCTGTATAAGCGTTGCCTGGGTTAGAGGAAAGGTGTGCTTGGTGGAATTTTCGTCATTGTTCAAGTTTCTTCAAGCTTATGTCCTAATGGGGGATGCATAGAATTTCTAAAATTTAAATTAGCTGACCTAATGGTGGAACTGTTTAGGGTTCCCACGGACATCCTAAAATTACAGCTGTAAGATTCTTCAGCGATTTTATTCTTAATTGTAGCCCAGTTGTCATAGCTATGAGGCGGTATCGCTATGTCGTGGGCATTCTGGATAGAGGGATTTAGGGTTACTCAAACGACTAAATCATTTTAGTTAGGTAAAAATAAAACAGAAATGCACTGGCTTAGGCTGGAGAGGTGGCACGGAGAATAAAGCCCTTGACTTACAAGCAGAAGGACCTGACTTCAGATCCTGGGGAGCCGTGTGAAGCTGGGTGCAGTATTATAGCACACATGTCTGTAATCTCAGTGATCCTTGCCTGCAAAAGGAAGCAGAGACTGGGAAACACCCAGAATCTCAGAAGCCAGCTAGCTGGCATCGCAGCCTCAAAAAAACAAAAACAAAAACAAAAACAAAAAAAAAAAAAAGCAAAGAAAACCCCAAGAGCCCTGTCTTCAACCAGGAGGAAAGTGAGATTGACAACCAAAGTTGTTCTCCGACCTCCAGGTGTGCCTGTGCCATAGAGGCACACACGGACTTTCAGAAACACACACATGCACAGAGAGAGAGAGAGAAAAAGAGAGAGAGAGAAGTGGGAGGAGGAGAGAGAGAACAAAAATCCATTGTGTCGTTTGTTTTGATGGCACCTGCAGACCTCATAACTAACCAGACTTTGCCAAGATCACCATTGTTTCGTTCTGTCAATTGGCCTTGCTTGAGTTGGCACCAAACTTTAGTGGCTGTGCATTTTGCTATAATGGGCAACACCAACAGATTCTGTATCCTTGAATGCTCACTCTCGAACCTGTGTTAGCATTAGAAATAAGATTGAGGATTTTGCTAAAAGGCAAAAAACCCAAAAAAACAAAAACCACCTATTTCTAGAAAATAGTTAGCATCATAGATTCTTGCAGCATAGAGAACTCAAAACTTAAATGTTTTCATTTAATTCTGGATCACAAACAAGCAGTAGGCTGTAAATGCTTCCTGCCTTCAGGTCTCTTCCTCTGCAGAGGGAGATGAGACAATGGAGATGCGCCCTGTGTCCTCAGAGCCTCAGCAGCTAATATTAGAAAGGTTCCTGGGAAATGATAGTGGAGAGAGCTATAAATGCAACTGTTAATGGATTTATGTGCACCGTCTCCCTCCTTCCAATCTATTTCTACCAGTGTTTTCCAAAAACTTTCCCAGAGGCCACCTGAGTGTGACCTGGTGACACAGAGCACATGTGCTTCCTGAGTTGCTTGAGCATTTCCAGATAGTACCTACACTTTATTTTCAACTGTTTATCTGCTAGGTTGTTAAATAATGGAAAGTCTTACTGCCTTGGGGTGACAGTCACATACTTCTGCCTATATTGTGATGAATTATGTGGGGGTTTCTACAAGCTTTCACCACCTTTGTGTTCGCCAATGCAGGCCTAGAAATACATAGTTCCTCCTGGAAAATCTATTTCAGATTTTTTCAGTTATGTTAATAACCTGTTGGAGCATATGCTTCTAAATCAGTAACACACAGAAATCCCCTCACCCCTTGTGGCTGGTCTCTTGCCAACTAGGTGACTGTAACTATTAATGTACAAATGTAAATACCTTTTCTCAGACATCCTGAAGGAAGGCGTGCCTGCCTCAGCCTCAGGTAGAGTCCCAAAAAGTATTTACTCACTTACCAAAGATTCATCTAGCTCTTTTTCTTTCCAAGACTTCCCCCTACACGGGCACACAGTAGGGCAGGTATGAATGCACAAGCACTTGTTTGTAAACCCTTTATGAGAGTGTTTCATTTGACATTTCTTATTAACTTTAGATTTCTTAAAAAAAGAAAAAGAAAAAGAAAAAAAACCACCTCAGAAGCATGTTAGTCCCTGGGGGGTGGGAGTGGGAGGGTAATGCGGGGACTTATAGGAGCATCAGCTTGAAAGGGCTGGTGAGATGGCTCAGTGGGCACAGGCATTTCCCAGGCAAATCTGGCAACTTTGTGTAATCCATGGAATTTGGGTGAAGGAAGACGGGGAGAACAGAGTCCACAAAGCTGACCTCTGACCCCCCCCTACACACACACACACACACACTCATGTTGTGGCATACACATCCCTTCCACTCTCACATACACGTCATTAACACACGCAATAACAAAGAATGAAATACTTATAATTCTAAAGGAACATTCTCTTAAAACTCAGTTTAACAAATAACCAGCTACTTAAGTAATTTGGTCCAAGTTGCAGTTAAATATACTTCTGTAGTACACAAGGAGAAGAGGACTCAGTGGAGTTTAACACTGAGTTAACCAGGTTTAACACTGGTGTGCGGATTGTTTCCCAAGTGTCCGAGGAGTTAAAGAAAGTACTATCTCCAGAGGGTGGTATCATTCTACGGTTCTATAACACTGCCCATCTGAAATCCGAACAGGAGATTGTGTTCACAACTTAAGGGACGTAAAGAGAGCATAACCAGTCAACTGCCAAAACTCCCATGTCTATCTGCCCTATACTGCTCCTGACCCCTGGCTTGGCAAACATCTAGGCCACGGTGCACAGCTGTCCTTCAGCTTGCAATTACGCAAATATTACCACAGTGGGATGCTCGTAGACTTATCCGTCTTGGTAATAGTGTGTTCTCAGACTATTTCAAGATAGGCTGGTTAGGTTAGAAAAAAAGACGAATACCTTGTAAAGTAGTGGTTCATACATTTCTGCCCCGGTATTCTATCTGTGCTGTACACTGTGTGGAAATTTTATACTTCCAAATTCCTGAACTGAAAACCTCCTTTCTATAGTTTCTGCCAGGTCAAACCTGTTACTGAGGAAGTGTTGACTGCCGGGTGGAATTGTCCAAAGGAGGGAAATTTACCAATGAGTTTCTCTGATATCCACATTAGACATGAGTCATGATCATATATGGGAATCAGACATGGGTAGGATGCTGACCCTGTCTATACTTTCAATCTCTTTGAGATCCTTCATTTTCCTCTGTATGTTCAAAACTGCCCAGGGAGTTCAAGAAAGTCAAGCCTCTGGGTAGTGTGGCTCTGGATTCTGTAATGACCGGTTCTGGGTTCCATAGTGACAGGTTTTGGGTTCTATCAAATCATCTGGTCATTTAAGATGAAACCTCTTCTGATAAAAAGTTCTCATTTAGAAAAAGCATAATGCTTCCTTGATATATACATATGAACAGTATTTTGAATTTGCTTAATGATTTTCTGGGGCTTATTTCCTGCCATGTGGTAATCCTTAAGTGTTTTGCTAACTCAGAGAACTCAACCTACTCAGCTTATGCTACACAAGGGTCTACTTCCATTACTCAAATAGAAAGGTTTAAATAATTCAGACATTTAAATAATGTACACGATTTAATCAGTAACACGTGTGCATCTCCTTTTTAATGAAAAAATTATTTTCTATGGTCAGAAGGTCTTTCTCTTGAAAGGTTACTGGTCTCTCAATGTGTTAAATACGAGTCAAGGCAAACTTGACCTGCTATGCATAGCAAGCATCAAATAGAGGTCTCTGTTCATTATGCAGAAACATCATGGATGGAGGCCCAACCATTTCGCAGGCACCAATAGATTGCATAATAAACAACCAGAGTGCAAGGTGCCCCCACTGGCTAATGCCAGGTGAACTCAACAACATTGAAGGTTGTCCTTTTCAAATCCAAGTTTTGTAGTGGCACGGTTTCCAGAGCTTCTGAAATCCTTGTAAGGAATATTTTCATGCAAGAAGAGAATAATTTGTTTCTAAAAATAGCTATTTCTTTCTATAAAATCTTATCACTTAAATTGAAAAAAAATGCAGTAAATTGTCATAGAACTATTTCAGAATGTTCCCCATTATGCCTCTTAAAAATTCAAGTTGGCCAGGCAGTGGTGGTGCACGCCTTTAATCCCAGCACTCAGGAGGCAGAGACAGGAGGATCTCTGTGAGTTTCAGGCCAACCTGGTCTACGGAGTGAGTTCCAGGACAGCAAGGGCTACATAGGGAAACCATGTCTCGAACAACAACAACAAACAAACAAAATGCAAATTGAATAGCAAATACAAACACATAGAAATAATTAGAAGACTATTTTCTTTTGAATTCACCTTGACTACTCAAGCTAAACAATGTCCCTGACTTAATATTTTCTAATTTGTTGTTAAATTGGGAAGAAAATTAGTACAGACTAATTTTTCAGTAAGCTATAAACATATTATTAAATTACTTTATTGTGTCACCAAAAACCCTTTTAATTTTGGTGTCTATAATTTCTTTGTAAACTACATGACACCCAATCAGAGGTTAGAGGACCATCTAAGGGAGTTGGTTCTCTCCCACACATGGATCCTACGGCTCAAACTCAGTTTGGCAAACTTGGCAATAAGCCCCTTCACCTGCTGAGCCATCCCTCACCAGTCCCTGTGTTTCCTTTTCATTCATAAATGTCTAATTTATTTGGCTTTATTCAGCGTAGCATTCAATCATAATGCCAAAATTTAAATGCTACTAAGCTCTCCCATACTTTAGTATTTGGTTACTTTAATCTTGAATGAGTGAATGTTCAGTAGGTGTCAAACACTATGAATACATATATGCATTTTGCTTATTTATGATATAGATTGGATACCTTATGATTTTATATATTTAACAACCAGAAAACGTGTGTGTATAAGTATGATGAGAAGACATGTGAAAATTATATTTAACTAGTAATTAGTTGTCGGGGTCTGCATAGAAATCAGAAGCTCACAAAACGACTTTTTAATTCATCCTTTAGCAATGCTTTCTTTGAACAATCTGTGCAGTCCGTGGCTTAGGTGGGATGGCAACAGGGTCCTTGCATGTGCAACAGACAGCTGCTTGGCAGCACCTTCCTTGGCCCCTGTCTTGAAGTAGTTAACTTTCACTACACGGGCTGCTCTAAAAAGGGGAAGGAAAACAAATTGATAAGATAAAACCCTGGGGAATTCCAAAACAAATACTGCTAACTGAACTTTTCAATGGCCCAGTTAAGCATTTTCTGGCTGTGGCTATCAGCCAGTGGCTTTATTGACTAGTGAATGCGTAACCAGGGCAAACTGTAGGGTGATGTCTTTTTTTCTTTGTTGTATTTGGGAGACTGACTGTTAGCAATAGTTCTTAAATATTTAAGAAACCTTAAATGCTAAACTATATTAAAATGCAGGCTTATAATTAAACAGGGAGTAAATCAGATGTTTTTAAACCTACCTTTTTTTTTTTAAAAAAAAAAAAAGTTCTAAATAAATAGCTATAGATGGACATTGACTTTTATGCAAAAAGAAACTTGTATATATTAGAAAAGTAATTCTACGTGTTTTAACTGAGTTTCTATATGATGGTGTCTTATACTTTTTTTTATTTGAGTTTTTGTTTTGATGGACTTTTGAATGTAAACATGATCTTATTAAGAAAGGGTGTTTTGGGAGCTGCAGAGATGGCTCAAAGGTTAAGAGCACTGGCTGCTCTTCCAGAGGACCTGGGTTCAATTCCCAGCACCCACATGGCAGCTCACAACTGTCTGTGACTCCAGTTCTAGGGAATCTGACACCCTCACAGCAATGCATATGAATTTTTTAAATGAAATAAATTATTTTAAAAAAAGGGGTGATTTGTTTAAGCTCCCCAGTGGGAACTTGTTTCATAGTAAGATGTGAGAGGTGCTGCTTTGCCGCTGAGCTTTCTTCTCACTCTGACAGTCTGCCTGAGGAAGCCTGATTTTATGTCCGCATCCTTCTTGCTGTTTTTTTAATGATTTTTTTAACTTACCATTCACCCCTGTACTCCGAGATGAGCAAAGAAGATAATATCCGAACAGTCCCAATGCTTACTCTACAGACAACATTTTTTTTTTCAAAAAAAAGATAGCACTGTTTAAAATACCCCTTCTTCCTCACATCCCATAAGCTTTCTCCTGTCAAGCTAGATCTACAGGTTTTTATGGAATTTCAGATGAGATTATGCATTGTAGAGTTCATGCAGATAAAGCTGGAATAAACTAGAATTGTTTTGTAGCTTTAGATGCATATTAAGTATCCCTTGCTATTTAACCCCTATTTGTTTCCATCCATACTTTAAGTTACTAATGGGATATTGTCCTGGGCTAATCGATAATCCTCATTTCTTTCTAACTCAGCCTCATGTGACATTGTATCTAGATCTGCTAAGTAGGATTGTTACCAGAAGATAAGATATAAGTATCTCATCATATAAACATGCTCCTTATTACTTAGGTTTGTGGTTGTGCTGAACAACTGAACCTGCTTACCAAAAATTAAATCAAATGTTAATAAAAAATTCCATGAGCGTATTTCTTTTTCTTGCTTTTCATTATTGTGATCTGAGTTCACCAGTGTTGTCCAGTCTTCTGGACAACAAAGGCTTACTCTGGAAGTAAGAGCTGAGTGTGACTATCGGGTGCATTGTGGGTAAGAAGCTATCACTTTCTTCCTCTTTAGGTAGCCTCTCTCGTTACTCTCTCTTCTCATTAGCTCTCTAGCTTTTCAGCTTAGCCAATATCCATTGAGCTAATTTAAAAATAATAGGATTTTTTTTTTTTTTGATTTTTCGAGACAGAGTTTCTCTGTTGTAGAGGTCAACTCACTTTGTAGACCTGGCTGAACTCCAACTCACAGAGATCCTCCTGCCTCTGCCTCCTGAGTGCTGGGATTAAAGCATGTGCCACCACTGCCCAGCTCAATAATGGCAGTGTTAGGGTGCAAAGAATTCATGTGACTGCATTTTCAGACTTGATTAGTTTGACTCTTGTGTATTGGATACATCAACAGCGCAGGGAGTACCTACGTTCTGAAAGTGAAATGTGGCTGGCCAGTCTCTGACTGAGTCTAACCTTAGAGCAAGCCATCAATCATTGGCAGGACAGTGTGGCAAACGGGAAGTTCAGGGAGGTAGGCTGTGTTACTAAGTAGCTAACACAACAAATCTGAACACAGTGTTTGTATTTGTAATTCTTAAGTAGGAATAATATCTTCTATAAAACTGTTCTTTGAGACTCTGGAATGTGAAATGTCTTCTTTCTGGGAACATTAGGGGTGTCTTAAAAAGAAGACGTGCCAAATGGGCAAGCCACTGGGCAAGCGATTTTGCCTCCCCAGCCTGGGTTTCATTAGGCATAAAATGAGAAGCTTGGATTAGATGGCCTCTGGTGTCCTTTCCAGTTCTGAGTGTGTGAGTTTTTCGTTTGCAGTTCACTTGGAAAATCTAAATAGCCTAAACCTGTTTTGAAATCTATTTCAACAAATGATCCATAAAATAAATAAGCACAAAATTCAATTTTTTGGAAAAGTGGTCTGGTTGTAGAACAGTGTAGCCCCATAAAATATTAATTCGATCATGGGGTAGAAATGTGAAATGATTGCTAAATGAGTCAAGGCCTTATTTGGGACTTTGGGTTCATTTAGTAAGATTGCCATTAGGCATAGAGGCAGTGTAACATGCATGGCCAAGCAGCTCATGGGAGCATCCTAACAAATGTTAAATAAAAATTATCTTTCTCTAGCCTTACGAATACTTTTCTGTTATGTTCAAAATCAAACTCTACTGAGGCTTTAAGTCTCAGTCAACAGGAAAATAATTATTTTTGCTGTGTTTAAAATTGAAATCTTCTTTGCAAATGGCTCCCACAATATTTTTCTAATACATTTTCAGATGCCATTTTGGAGTTGAGAAGTGAAATGTGTGTCGGTGGTATCTGGCCACTGCGTAATCTCTTCTTTCATACTAGATAAGCCCTGTCCGAATTGTCAGAAGATGATTGCGTAACTAACAGATCTCCTTGAAAATTCAGAGAAGTATTGCTCCATGATCCTAAACACTTTTTTCCATTAGTATTAGCTTCAGTAGCTTAAAGGATACCTTTCCAGGTTTTGCTTTTATGCTAAGCAAGTGATCTACTTGAAGAGATATATCTCTAGCACTGGTTTTACTTTTTATTTTGAGGCAGAACCTCTGTGATCTGCACTGATTAGATTTGAACTTGCAATCCTCCTGCCTCAGCCTCCAAGTACC
Source organism: Cricetomys ansorgei (assembly GCA_026225945.1). Classification (NCBI taxonomy): domain Eukaryota; kingdom Metazoa; phylum Chordata; class Mammalia; order Rodentia; family Nesomyidae; genus Cricetomys; species Cricetomys ansorgei. The sequence goes on along the minus strand of JAMJFZ010003875.1, from coordinate 16,675,594 downwards.
TGGAATTCCAGCTCTTTTCTCTTCTTTTTTGTTTTTGTTTTTGTTTTTGAGTGCCTCATACTTATTAAACAAATGTTTTACTGTTGAGGTTTATCCCCAGCCCCCTCCTTTCTCTGTTGGTGTGTGTGTGTGTGTGTATGTGTGTGTGTGTGTGTGTAGTTTTTGAGAAAGGGTATTGTTGTGTAACCTCTGCTGGCCTTAAACTTGAAGCCCTTCTTCTCCCCTTCCATCCTGCTGGAACTATTGGCACGGGCCATCACATTTAGCTCTCTTTGTTCTTTGGCCTTCCCACTGTGGCTTCAAGTCAACCAAATATTAATATTTTAGGGTCTAATTATTGTTAAAATCTCTGAAACCATTTCTAAATTTTAGAGCATACAGTTGTTATAGTTTTATCTATTTATTTCCATATGAACTTAAATGAAAATGAGTCTACCATAAATAGCCACACTTTCTTTCTCTCAAATATATATCTGGCATAAAAAAATTTAGAAACTACTCATTTGAATTTGAAGCTTGTGTTTCCATGACACCAAACATCTGGATGGAAATACAAAAACTCAGATGTTTTCAAATACCCAAATATTGTGCTGTTAAAACAGTTAAATGACTATCTGAACCTTTCCATATTTATCTGGGAATTTATTCATTGTATATACAGCAAAGGCAGACTTTCCTATCAAAAACTCTCAACTTCAGAAGGAATTCATTTGCTCTCAAGTATGTATCAAAGACATACCGTACAGAAAGCCCTATGCTAAGTGCTACAAAGGTTCAAGGTTAAATAAGACATGAACTTGGTTCTCGAATGATTTTTCAGATTAGTGAGGGATGCTACCCAAGTGTGCATGTTTACATAAAGATGAGGGGAGGAAAACTTGAGAGAAGATGAAGGAATTTGGGGGAAGTGATTATTTCCAGTTCTGGGGGTTTCCCCACTATTTGTTTAGAAAGTTGAGGTGCCAGAACTGTTGGAATGATGGAGATCTGAGAATCATATACTATGTGAAATATACTTTCCCTCTGGAATTGAAATCAAATAACCCTGAATTAGCTTGATGATCACAGTGGTTTTTGTTTCATATTATCACTTCTTTGGGTTACTATAAGGTTTTTACAATTAAGTATTTCTCAGGTATTTAGCAAATTTATATTCATATCCCTTAAGAGTTCCCACTTTACACAAGAAACAGTCTGGTGTTCTTTGCAGTCATTGTATGGAAACAGCATCACAATTTTGCATTACATTTTGCTTTTCCAATTTAGAGAGAAAATCTTCACAACTTCACATTCATTGCACGTCCAGTGTTCTATCTTTCTGATTTTGCAATGTTTTAATCGGCTGGAATCACAACTTGGACAAATGGTTTAAAATCCTGAACCGTCTGTCCGGTTTCTGCTGTGCTTGACAAAGCAGAATGATGGACCTTGTTCCTCTCCTGTTCCTTTTTCTTTATCGTCTACCTCTGCCTTCTATCTTCCTCCCCAAAACAAATACAACATAAGATAAATATTCATTTTTAGCTGTTGGGGAGAAAGGGAACAAACCAAGAAAAATCAAGATAATCTGACTTGGGCTGTGTGTGGTAGTCATGACCAACATTTTGGTCCAAGTGACTGAAAGTGAAGTCAGGTGAGGATTAGGTAAATGTACAGCCAGGTTTGAAAATAATGACGGGAATCTGTTGTCTACAGGAATTCTTTCCACAGACAGGTTCCTTCTCCCCATTTGATAGCAACAAAGTTCATTTCTACACCAAGCACACATCCTTCTATGCAGGAACTGCCGTGAATAAAGAGCCATTTGGCAGTCCCATGATAAAATTCCTTAATCTAACTTGGATGTCTTCCATGCAGACAGCACAGTTAACCATGCTGACTGGCTAATCCCGAGTCACTTTATCATAGTTTAACGTATTCCCAAGATAAAATCAAGGCACTGTTACCAAAGGAAAAGGGGGAAATATACCTCAATGGAAAATGTGAATGCTAGAATGGAAAAGTCTTCCATTAAATGTAAGGATGGCAGCCTCTAATGCTGTAGAGACAGTGGAAACAATACTAAGCCACAGATCATGAAGACAAAAGGCTGGGCTCTGTTATTGGGATTTCATCTTGAAAGCAGAAAGGAAGCCAACTGGAGCTGGGCAGAGAGGTTCATACCTATAATCTCAGCATTCAGAAGGCAAGGGAATTGTCATGGTCTTGAGGCCAACATATTCTACGAAAGTGAGTTCTATCTAGCCTGGCAACCTTAGCTAGGCTACAGACTAAGACTGTCTCAAAAAAGCCAAAATAGGGGGAAGGAAGGTAGAAAGGGGAAAAGGGAGAGAGGGACAAGAAAGGAAGGGAGGAGGAAGGAAGGAAGAAAGGAAGGAAGGAAGGAAAGAAGGAAGGAAGCAAGAGCTGCTCAGGCTGCTGGCTTAGCAAAAGGAGCAATAGACTTCTATCGATTCTCTGGGGTGGGCTGAACTTCCATAATTGTCAATTAGTCATGGGCACAGTTTCAAAGATGTTCTTCCCGTCTATAAACATGCTGGCCTTGTACTTGGTGGACTGAAGGCCAGTCAGCCTCACTTAGGAACTGCTGAGTTACCCTTGGTGTCATTGGGCAAATGTCCTGGCCTTGTGATTTAGTCTAGGTGCTATGACAAGGCCCTGGACAAGGCCCTTTGCTTGTTTGCAAAGAAAGCGCCAGGCAGGGTATAAGAAATAGATGTCGATTCCAATGAGCAATAAGTAGAGTTAGGCCTGCTTTAAACAGTTCTCAAATGATCAGCATGTCTACATGCAGAGCTCAAGGGAGATTCAAAGGCTGAAGCAGCAAAGATGACAGATATGACATAAAGATAGAGACGCCAGGCACTTATCTCAATTAGTCACCTATCAGGTATCTGTGGGCTCCAGTGAAGTGTTTTGGCAAAAATGCTCTTCAAATTTCTACAAAATAGGTTATGCAACCGTTCTCGTAGCCCATTCATCAGAGGTGTTATCTCCAGCAAACCAGTGAGAAGCTAAGAATGTTTTCTCAGCTGTGTGATCTCCAAAATTAGTGATTTTGGGGGGTCAACTAAGAACAAATGTTGTGATTTTGTTCTGTCAGTTTGCCTTACACCAGAATTGATCCTGGGAGGGAAAGGGGAAGAGAATTAGAATTAACTATCATAAGCCTTGTTGTTACGATTGTTCAGATGCTTGGTCTCTCAGACACAGCTCTGCTAACCCCATTATCTTACACCCCAGAGTTATATCTTAGGCCCAGTCATACTCAATATAAAAGAACTACTGAGAAGACTTGAAAGAGAACCAATGACTGGTCTCACCATTCTTGCTAAAAATACACAGAAACAATGAAAGAGGAGCCAGATGTGGTAGTGTTTTAGTTCCAGGACTCAGGAGGCAGAGACAGGCAGAACTCCTTAAGTTCAAGGCCAGCTTCTTCTACATAGCAAGTTCCAAGTCAGCCAAAGTTACATGGTGAAAGCTTGTTTCAAAAAGCAGAAAGAGCAATGAGAAAGTAGAAGAGAAATACAGGTTAAAAAACAAAACAAAACAACAACAACAAAAAAAACCACACATATACACACATAAAGCTTTCCTGTAAATAAGAGATGTAAATAAGACAGGGTAGTGAAGATATAAGATTATAAATATCTAGAATTTTCTTTGGAAATGTAGTGGAGAAAAATATTACCTTGAGAAAAAAAATATCACAGGGATTTAAAATATCTTTTGTGTTAGTGTTTCATGTTTTATCTTTAAAATTGATGAAAATGCACCAGGCAGTGGTGGTGCACTCCTTTAATGCCAGCACTTGGGAGACAGAGGCAGGCAGATCTCTGTGAGTTTGAGGCCAGCCTGGTCTACAGAGTGAGTTCCAGAACAGCCAGAGTTACAACAGAGAAATCCTGTCCCAAAAAAAAAACAAAAAAAATTGATGAAAATGTACATTCTGTTTGTGATATAGGAATTATTCACATAAAAAAAAAGTTGTTAAGTTAATGAGCATTGAATCAATTTGACCTTTTATGAGAAAGTGCATTTATTTATGCAAGGGGTTAGTCCAGGGCTTGTCTACATGTACCCAGTTCAGTGAGTGTGGTCCTAGATTACTAAATGATATCTTCCCAAAGCAGTTTTTTTGTCCACATTGGGGAAATTATTTTGAGGGTTTCATGTATAACTAACATAATCAAAATGAAGATCACATGACTGGAGAGACCACTCAGAGGCTAAGAGCACATACAGCTCTTGCAGCTCTTGCAGAGGACCTGAGCTTGTTCCCCAGCATCCACATTCAGAAGCTTATAACTACCTGTAACTTTAGATCTAGGAGAATCTAATGCCTCTGGTCTCCAAGAACACATGAACTCATATGTACAGTCTCTCTCTCTCTCTCTCTCTCTCTCTCTCTCCCTACCTCTCTCTCTTTCTCTCCCTCTCCCTCTCCCTCTCTCTCTCCCTCTCCCTACCTCTCTCATACACACACACATACAGTTTAAAATAACAGACTTGCATGAGAAAGATTATTTTTTAAAAAATACCAAGGTCACCTGAGGTAACTCTGTAAATAAGTATGTTAGGAGGAATTGGGAAAGGAAGTCATTATCCTCATGGTAACAGGAATTTATTCTGTCTAACATCCTTCACAGCAAGTTGCTTGACCATATTCCTGTAGCATTACATCATTACACAAGTAATTTGACAGACTGTGTAGCCTTGGCTGGCCCTATGTAGACCGAGCTGACCTCAAACTCATAGGAATTCACCTGCTGTGCCTGCCTATTGCTGGGATTAAAGTCCTGCACTACCTCGCCCCTTCCCACCTGACTCTCCCCACCCATGGCTTAAAAAAAAATTCAGATATTATTCAATGTCAATCCAATTGACAATGTTTAGGTGACCTAAAGTATTTTAATCTTGAAAATAGCCCCCCTTTTAATTCATTGTGCATTTCTAGCTTGTGGGGTGATTTGAAGTATCACTTATAATTTTATGACATCAGCGTTATTCTTTGCAACACAGAATGAAATTCATGACGTACCACTTCTAGTTCAGACATCATTAGAGGGGGGCTTGTCACAAATGATAATGATGAAATGTCTTTTCACCCAGATGCTCCAGGGATGTAATGCAAAGCTGCTGTAGCTCCGCTTCCATGTTCTTGATAAACAGGACTACCCTAAGAAGAAGGGGAGAGGAGGCCTGTAGCATCTTCCATAAAGACATCTTGCTTTCAAGTGAATGTGTGCACGAGAGGTGGTTAATGAACATATTCATCTCTACTGAATCATGAGCTATGCATGCCCTTTTCACTTTCCCAAACTTGGTTAGTTGATATTCCGAGTAAAGGGACTTTTAAGGATGTGCTTTTATTCACTGGTGGCCTTGGAATTATTTTTAGATGAAAAAATCCTTAACCTTCAGTGCTTTATTGATGAGGGGACTCATCATGTCACTCTCGTGCTACAACGTGTGCTCTTAGGAGTAAGCCGAGCCACCTCTGGACCCCTGGACCCAAGGGAGTTGGCCCCCAACAGAGAGCAGTCAAAACTATAGCTTCAAGCTAAGAACATGGAGATTGACAACAAATTGCTGCTTGTGGTCCACTTCCAGCTTCCGTGTGCAAACACACCAAAGTTCACTTTTAATTTGAGCCGGTCAGACATTTAGTATTATACATCACAGAAGGAGTGAAGGCTTCTCCTGTTCATTAGTTCAACATGATGCCTGTCCCAATACAACATGCACACGATAGGTCACTCAGGAGAAGTCCTTTAGTTTCACGGTTTGCCCTTAAATCTAAACATATACTTGTAAATTAATCCAAAACACATTGTCACGTTCCAGTCCCTCTGAAAGCTGATTGTTCTCAGTCGCTCTTTTAATTTTAGAAATCCAGGGGCCGGCTGCCGGGACAGTTACAGATCAGCAGTCCACCCCATATGAAAAAGGGACATGGGATTGGAGCTCGAAACCCACAGAATGGCATTCAAAGAACTTAAAACTTACTCTAGTCTTCCCTATTAATTAAAAAAAAATGCCATCTGTGCAAGGTGAATTTTGGTAAGGTACCAATGTTTCTAATGATTCTGGATGGCGTTTGAAACTGCTTATGATTAGGGAAAGCATAGCAAGGGATTCCCACGATAAAGCGAACTGTTTATAAAATTCTCCAGCCATTTGACTACATTTCTAATAAGACACTGGGAAGCACCCTTGCTTTTCAATCAGAATTTCTGATCAAACTTGAAGGGCTTCGCTCTCTAGTAATCTAGCAACATCCACTTTCTGCTCTTCTCCTAAAGTACTTCTTTCATCTAAACTCCCCTCCACCCCCGCCCCATCTCTCTCTCACACACACACACACATATACACACACATACACCTCTCACACTTTGTCAGAACTTTTTGGGGCAAATGCAGAAAGTAAGAAAAAACCCGCCCACGCACGGTGGGGATAGAGGGGTAGCAAATGGAGAAGCAGCTCGCTGATACTGAGATGTGTTACACTGCCAGCCCTTTTCTATACATTTGAGAAACTTACTCTTTATTCTCGTTTTGATTTTTGATGTTTGCACAATTTCTCCCACTGGGCTGACAACTTATAAACCCAGGATCTCAAAAATCATAGGGTGACAGCAACTCATAAGCCTTGAATTGGGCCAGGAATTACCGTGACAAGAAGGATTTTTCTAAAATTGTCATTTGCTCCCAACCAGGGTTTTCAGTCAATTAAAATTTGTACTCTAGGTCTCTTCCAGTTCGAAGGCACCTCCGTGTCTGTGATAAACAGTCCTTGTTTGTGAGTCATTCGTTTTCTCCATCACCAAAAGGAGAACAGAGGACAATCACAGTGTTGGACGAACCGGAGTGTTAGGAGGGGCATTTGTCATGGAGGCCGGGGGTAGTACCTGACAGGCAGCGACTGAAGGCCAAGAGCGAGTTTGAGTGGCCGAAGCAGCCTCGTAGGATGCAAATTACTGACTGTGGATTCCAATTTAGCCTGTTCATTTTTCTTGCCCGTGCTGAAGACCATTAGTGGTTTTTGAAGCACTGAAGGGGTCATTACTAATGTGGGGAGGCTCTAGCAGGAGGGGGAAGGAGGGGCAAAGCCTTCTGTAATTACACAGCTTTAAGGAACAGGCTGCAGGCCCAAGCCAAAAAAGTGTCAACACCTCGCAATCAGAAAAATTTATTTTCATTTTATGCTTAACCCATATTAACTCAACATTATCATCTTTCTTTGTTAACATTTGCAGAATATTAAAAGCCTGGCTTCTATATTAATACAGATCTAGTTAACCCTTTTGCTATACAAGGGATTTTTGTTGAACCTGATGGCATGTGGGTTCTGGAATAAGCAAACGTGCACATTTTGGATAATGTATGCTATTATGGAAGATGAAATACCTGAGAATTGAATCCTTAGATGAGTGAAAAATATCCCCCTTTTTAAATTCCAGGATGATTAGAACGCTTTAAAGATTTATTTGTATTACTCTCAATTGTGTGTATGCACGCCTGTGTCGCGGGGAGCAGTGCGCACGTGAGTGTGGGTGCTATCCTAACCCAGAGGCCTCAGATACCCTGGAGCAGGAATTACAGGCAGCTGTAACTGAGCTGCCCAGATGTGTTCTGGGAACCGAACTCAGGTCCTCTGCAAATGCAGCAGGAAGCTCTTCAGCACTGAGCCACCTCTGCAGCCCCTTGATGACAGGTTAGAGATGGTGGTGGGAAACAGTTACTCGGTGCTTCACAGTCTACGTACAGCTCTGACATGGGGATAAAAGTTTACCTTTCTGTTTAAGAAAGCCGGTGAATTTTGAACAGGACCTTATATAACAGATGTGCCTCCTAATTACGCGCCCTCCAGCACAGAACTTCTTGAAGGAGATGTATGATTGTAAAATAACAATCCTGGCTTTCAAGATGAGAGAGGAAAAGGGAGAGGAAGATGGGGGGAGGTGTTCATTATCAATGCAAGTGAACTGAGGTAGGAAGAAAAGCATTAAAAACTGAAACCTACGGTTTTGTTCTCTTGTTGCTGTACTTGAAGTTGGCATGGAAAAATTCTATAGGAAGCGTGGCGTATCACTGTCTCCTTCTTCCTTGAGGTGTAAAATTTATGCCTAGGGTGAGGCACGGGTCACCTAGCAAAGTGATTTTATGTGTCCTTGATAACCCAGACCACTAACCAGTAAAAATTAAGGAATTTCATCCTCATCCCCACAAAGGACTCTGCATCCAATCTTTTACCTTGGCTTCCAAAATAGTTGTAATTACATATTGGCCCACGATACAAACTTCTACTGTCATTAGCCTCATATTAACTAAGAAATAATAGCTATGTAGACCAGTAGCATAGACTGGATATTATGCTATCAAAGGTAGCATAGAATGAATATTCCACATAAACCCACTAGGGAGCAAAGGAAATGTGTCTACAAGTCCCCTACATACAACAGACAGGAATAGCGACATCCAGAATTTTGATGCCATCTCAGGATACTTTCTACCCTGGCTGATCAAAGGCATCGAGTGACCTAGAAACCTGGACTTTCATCGCTAGTCCTACGGAATGTGACAGGAAGTTGGGGTTGCCCCCACTGTCTCCTGTCCACACTTGTCAGCAAGTTAAATATATTTTAAATATGATGTGGAAAACGAAGCCTTAGAATAAAGAAGGCACTAAAGGTGGTCTCGCACTTAGAAGTATGTGCCTCTTTCCCAACTTCTGACACATCTTTTAAAATATCTGTCTTTCCATCAGCACCCGTACCCTTCCGAAGAGCAGAAGAAACAGTTAGCGCAAGACACGGGACTGACGATTCTCCAAGTAAACAACTGGTGAGTGACTCCAAGGTCTTCCCCCCTTGACTAAAGTGATATTTCTAAATAATTGTTTGCTTTTCTTTCTTGGTTTTGTTCCTGAAACAAAGGAAATCAAGGGTACCTTCTACATTTCTTCCCTGAGCTGAAGTGACGGTAGCCGGCGCGTGGGGGTTCCTGGGATTTTTCCTTCTCTCTTCTGCCTCTTTCTTTCCTTTTCTTCTCCTCTAAGCTCATTTCTTTCTCATCTCTGATGCTATAAAATTCTCCAGCCGAATCACAAATTCTGTCTGGCTCACTCCTGTTGGATATTGGTGCCTGTGTTTTGTTTTTGGGTTTTTTTTTTTTGTTTTTTTGTTTTTTTGCACAATGCTCACACACCCACTATTTCTGGGAAAGCTTCTTTTGTTTGGACTCTGTGGAACAATGTAGACACAAGGTTTTTAGTCTTTCCTTGTAGGTATTTATATACCCTAATTTTTTTTTAATGGAAGACAAGGTTTTTTTTCCATTTTTAGCTTGTGATTTAGCTTACTTGCATGGTGGTATATAGGCCATCTACCCTTTGTACATGGCTTAGAGGGTAACTGAGGGAAAAGGAGGTACGGTAGGGATTAAATAAAATGATCACAGTGGCCAAGAAATGATATAGGAATTACTTATCAAAATACTGGCCCAGGTTTTATCAGCAGCTTAATTTTGTTCTGTACATTCTTGGGGTGATGTTCAGATTAATTGAACTGACAGTTCTCTTTCAAAATTCAGGGGAAGTATTTGCACGGATTTCAGGCCTTATACAAACTTAATTACATGGAACTCCACTTTATCATTCTAATTCCATGTAGCAGAGGTTGTATTTACAAATGAGAAGTCTCTGGCTTTATTCACAGCTTTCCTTAATATATTTATCAAAGCAGGTTCATTTACAAAGTGCTCTATCTGTGGGATACAGGCAGGCAGACATTAACAAAGCTTTTAGGTTTATCAGGCTCACTGCCTGATGAGCTACCCGAGGGTCAATTGATTTTGTGGTTCTGTGATTCATTTTTTTCTCATTTTTCTAGGATCACAATGAGAGACATGCTTGGAGAATTAGCCAGTTTGTCTGCCTTATCTGTCAGGCAATTTTTTTTTTTTCCCAGGGAAGTCAAGCTACTTAAATTGGCCACAGGAACTGTCGTTATCTGACTTTAATGCACCCTATAGTGTGGATAGCATTTCAATTACACCAGTAACCAAAGCTTAGCTGCAGCCCTTTTCATGCCTAGTGTTGTACAGAAAGTGATGTGCCTACCTACAGAAGCAGAAAATTGAGTTGCCTTGCTTCTGTCAGGGTGATTAATGCAGAAATAAACTGCTAACCTGAAAAGAGAGGCAGAAAGAAAGGATAGACAATGCAGACTGGAATTCTCTTTAATTTTCTTCTAAAGATTGGAGCTATGTACATTTAAAGATACCCTTTAGAGCAAAATCTTGGAATAAAGGTTATAATCTCCTGGGCGAGATGTGTCCGGGACTGTGCGTTGATGGGGCCTCCTGATGTAAATGTGTAATATGTATCAACGCCTACATCCTCATCCATGTTCCCAGTTCAGGCCATCAGTGGACTGAAACAATAAAATAAATATATTCTGGGCTAAGTTTAGGAGACGCAGGCCCATTTATTGTTTTAGGATATGCTGATTTCCAGTGTAAGCTACTGTGTATCTAATGGTGCCTGGTACAATTAGCATTGCTTTAGAGGGTTTTGTTTTATTTTGTTTTTTGTTGTTGTTTTTTTTTTTTAAATTTGGGGCACATTCGAGGAAGTTGTGATAGGAATTTTTGAGAGAAGTGGAATGTTTCTACGTTGATATTTGGCAACTGACATTTGCCCTTTCTTTGAAAACACTGTCACGTATCATCCCGTTCCCTGCACTTTTTGATGTAGTCCATTGCCCTTGAAGAGAAAAGAAGTCTCAGTCTTCTATCTAAAGAGCAGCCTTCCTCACAGACACCTGGCTGGAACTGGAAGAAAGGACCCTTCCTTTCTGAATCCCACGGAGCCCGGAGGCATGTGCAGGGGTTCAGTTGGCGTGATGTCTCGGGTTTCCTGTTTCTCTGTTATTTGGGCCGCATTTGCCGAGGGTAAAGACGCGCCAGCCTGTCATGCTGTACACTTGCCGTAATATGGTGTAAACGTTGACACCTCCATCTCTACAAAACAATTCCATCTTTCTGATTTTCACACTTCCTCCTGAAAAATTCTGTAATCCTGCCCTCAGGTCCAATTCTTAGCTAATAGCTACCATAACTTTGATAATAAGGTGTGACTCACAAGGATGGCTCCACAAGTATCCCTGAAACACTGCCAAGAGTTTAAGACAGGGCCTCCCTATCTGGGGATTTCAGAAAGAAATCTGAAAAGGAATACGCCCCACTTGGGTACATTTTAACTTGTCCAGTGCTTTGACACAGTCACTTTTGAAACACGGCTGGCTATGCCCTTTCCAGAGGCTTCAGAATCACAGACCTCAGGTATGGGATTAGTATCCCATACTATCCATACTCAGGATGAGAAGAGTGGACCATAAGTGAGCTCTGCAGGCCCTGAGAACTGTCATTCCCAGAAAAGAGAATCAAAAGTAGCTCCTGGGGCTGGAAAGATGGCTCAGTGGCTAAGAGCACTTGCTGCACTTCCAAAGGACCCAAGTTTGACTCCCAGCACCCAAGTTAGATTGCTTACAACCACTTATATCTCCAGGTGCAGCGGATCTGATGCCCTCTTCTGGCCCCTCTGGGCATATTTCCTCACAGAGAGCATACACACACACACACACACACACACACACACACACGCACACACGGATACACATGGACACACACACACACGGACACACACACGGACACACAGGAACACACATACACATAAATAAAAGTTAAATAAAAAAAATAGCTTCTGAACTTTAACTGTCCCCCTCAGCCAGCTGTGGCCAGCCTTGCATGTCACAAGGGCTACACAGAATGAGTTAGAGTAGTCTAGGCCACCCACGAATCAGACAGATCTTCTCTTCTGTTCTGCTCCTCGCTTTTAAAACAGGAAGGCCAAGGTGTATAAGCAGCGCTGCAAAATAACACCTACAGTAATAAGCAGCAGAACACAGCCACATGCACCTAATGAGAGCTAGAAGCGGTGAAAACAGGCCAGTTAAGGCCCATCAGTAATTAGGAACTAAGAACAAATAAGCAAAATGGAAGTTTAGGAGATAATTTAGAGAATTAGAGATGGGTTGGATCTTTGTGACCCATTTTAGAAACGACCCCAGAGAACTTTCCTGGTGTATTTATAGTAGAGAGTTTGTAAAACATGGCGACACAACCAAACCAAAGAGTGACTTCAGAGGAATCGAAGTTTATGGCACTAATATCATTTTCCCTCTATAGTTATCTTTCAGAAGATCATGAATATTAAACCACTCAATTAAGATTTTTTTTCAAGGTGACATTATAGATGAGGCAGTCCAGCTTAGTGTCTTATACCTGTAACCCTAGGACTTGAGAGACTGAGGCAGGAGAACTACTTTGAGTTCAACAGTAGTCTGGGTATGTAGTGAGTCCCAGGCCAATTTGGATGGCAGAGTTAAGCCTTGTCTCAAAAAGCCAAAAGCAAGGCCAGGTATGGTGGAGCTTGCCTTTAATAATTAAAAATAAAAAATTATAAAAACAGAAAGAAAAAGTATTTCATGCAATAACATAAACAAGTTTTTCATCAAATACCTTGCAAGCTAGAATGGAGGTGTCTGACAAAGGGAAATGTACCTTTCAGGGGGAAAAAGTTTAATGCCATATCCTATGGCATAGCTTCTGTGTTACACAAAAGTAGACTTCTGTGGTGATTGCATGATCAGCTTTGCAGTTCTTCATGGCCAGTGGGAGAAGATGAGGGAGCCCAGGAGATAAGAGCTTATAAATAACTGCCAAGTAGAAAGTATAACGGAAAATTTAGGGTATGGACACTGGCATTTTTTCAGGAGGCGTGCTAACACTGATAAAGATTCTCTCTCTCTGTGTGTGTGTGTATATATATATATATATATATATATATATATATACACACATACATACATATACATAATGAGAAAGTTCTCACTTCAGTAATTTTGGGGGTTGCATTTGTACCTCTTTGATAATAGCAATCATTGAAATATAGCAAAGTCTCCCTTTGACAATCACCCAGCTAGGGACAGGCAGTTGATGGATCAGTTCAGTGGGGCAAGTGCTTGTTACACAAGCGAAAGGCCCAAATTCCAATCCTGGAACCCACACAAGGCTGGCAACGCTGGTGCCCATCTGAAGTTCCTGATGTCTAAAGTAAGACAGGAGGCGCTATCTAGACTAGACTAGTGAATCTGCAGAGGCTCCAGGGCCACCTAGTTTACACAGTGGAGAACAAAGAAACCTAGTCACAAATAAGGTGGAAGTCAAGGACCGATTCCCAAGGTTGCCCTCTGACCTCTACAAGTCTGCCAGAGTACCTGCATACTGCACTAACACACACATAAAAACACTCATGTGCACATCTCTCTCTCACACACATACACCCGTACACGAATCATACACACAAAAAGAGAGAAAATGTAAAGCTCTTTCAGCTAAATCACAACACATGCGTTCACATGCAAAGTGACACCAGGATTATATTGTAGTTAAAATTTTTATCTAAAATTCTGGTCTATAGGTGATTTCTGTTGTTGTGGTTTGTTTATTTTGAGAGAGCATCTTGCTTGCCCCAGAATTCTGCATATATTGTCCAGTTTGGCCTTGAACTCAACAATCTTCACCTATCCACCTGAGTTTTGGGATTACAAGCACATGCAACCACATTTGATCTCCAGATTATTAGTGCTGTTTTGAAACAGAGTCTCACAGTGTCTTATCTAGAACTTGCTTCATAGACAAGGCTGGTCTTGAACTTACAAAGATATGCCTGCCTCTGACTCCAGAATTCTGTCATTAAAAGCATGAGCCACGGTGCCTGGCTCCAGATTAATTTTTAAAAGAAGAAATATGCTGTGCCCTTAAAAATTCATGTGATTGCAGTAATTATGACCAACTATAGAACAGCATTTAAAATCCACAGAGGTAAGCTATTGACTGAATGCAGGTAAACTATGCTTCACTTCTTTTACGATGGATGCCCCAGGCCTCCAAATGAAAAAGCAAGAAAAGTAAAGCAAGCAACTTTTCAAGTGGTCTGGAGAATCCCTTTGTATAACAGATAAATGCCCTGCACAACCTCTCAAACTAAGACTAGCTACTAATCACTTGCACCCTGCTTGCCCACAATCATGTTAGCTGTAACATCTCTAAATGATCCACACCTTCACAGAGGGCAGAAGTTTGACTTCTCTTGTTTCCATTTGGCCCTGCTGATGAATTTTCTAGAAGGTACAGGAGTTTGTTCCAGTAGGACTGAAGAACTTCTGAGAGTCTCTTGGGAGTAGTCAGTGTACCTTCTTGGTAGCTGTCCTCCCTTTCAGCTTTCAGAAGACCCAGTGCCTTCCCAGACTCCAGCACAGGTGACCCGGCTTTCTTACGTGGGAGCTGGAGTAATGCTGGGGTAACGGACACTTGTGCAAAAGCATGTTGTAGGTTATGAGTGCTCTGAGAATCAAAGGGTTGGGACTCCACGGTCCTGTTTGACATGCAGGGTGATTACGTAAAGAAAGCACAAATATTTCCTAGGAACCCTTCATCCCAGACAAATTCAAGAGTAGAGGCCATCTTCCCAAATTTGCATGGATTCTTCCACTTGAAGGGCTGTCTTCTTGTTCTAGGTGGACTTCATCGGGGACAGTCACTTGCAGGCTTCTGTCAGTGAATTTCCGAATCCAATTTGAAGCCTAATTAGTAGGAGGCAGAGTAAGCGGTGAAAAGGTCGTACCTCCTTACAGCAAAGAAAAGTCATTTTCCGGGGAGTGTGTGTGTTGTCATCCCACTGCCAAGAGAGCAGACACCGGGAAATATGTTGTAATATTAGGACATCAAGAGTAAGCTGGGAATTGAGGGAAATAATTTTTGCGGTAAACATATGGAATAATTGGCCAGTGGTGCAAGAAATGTAAATGAGGTACAGAGACAGCTGGACACTTTTATCTCAAGAGAGAAAGGATTGAAGGATTGAGTGATAAACCAGGGAGGTAGGGTTGAGAAAAACCTAGATGGAGCAAAGCCTGCCGGACTAAATACCCTCTCTCTGCTCAGCAATTTCCACCACAGTCGTTTGTCAAATGCATAGCTGCCGTCTGTGGTGATTATTTCCAAGTAACATCTATGTTTCAGAATAAAAATCCATTTGAATCTCAAGTCAAATTTGCCAGGTGCTAGATTCATTGTCAGCATTTAATGTGCTGAGACTGCCGATGCCCAGGAAATGAATACAAAAAAAAAAAAAAGGAAGAAGAACCAAGCTTCTGAACTCCAGTGGGAGAGCTGGAGATAAGAGGTCTCTCTCTCTAGGTCCTCTGTGCCAGAAACACCCAGTCCCTGCAAGGGAGGTGGAGAGGCCAAGGGGGACCCAATGTTTCCAACTTGTCCCATGCTGTCTTCTGCTAACCCAAAAGGGGTTCCTCCTAACAGACACTCCCTAGGCTGTGGTAGCAAAAGGACCCCCGAAACAACCCCCCTCACCTCTGCCCATCTCCACCTGGACTCTGAACATGCCTTCAAGGGTCCTATAAATGAGAGATGAGAGATTAAAAGATTAAAAGACAAGGAAAGAAAAACACACGCGATGAGTGCTTAACCAGAGGACTACTCTAACATCTCAGTGGGTTTCAGTTTGCTCTGCCTGCTCTGCACGAAATCTAAGTGGGGGTTAAGCTAGGAAGCCATTTATGGATTACCAGTTTGGAATAAGGGGGAAGGTGAGCAGACCACATTTCCCATTTCATGGTATGAAGGTCTCACACAAATGTGAACCTCGAGGCTACTCCATGGACCAGGGCAACCAAGCCTCCCATCCATTGCCCTGTCAGAACAGTGAGTCTAGACAGTGCCATCCTGTACTGATGGAAGTACCATTTCCAGAAATTTCGATTCAGTCCAAATGGAGGCAAGCAGCTCAGTCTCAGCAAGAGTCTTTTAAAAGTGGCAAACAAAAGGGGCAGAGGGGAAATAAAGGAAGGCGATGCCAGCGAGAGATGCAAAGGGGGACTGAGCAGTCCTTCACATTCAATCACACCCACTCCTTTGTGCTTTTCCTCTTTTTTTTTTTTTTTTTTTTTTTGCTTTATAAAGAAAGAATGAAATATGGTTTTCATAGCAAGCTGGCGGCATTATCTCAGGATGCATATTTCTTTGCTGGGTTAGAATGCCAATAAGAGGAGAAAAAAAGTTTCTCATTCAGGGGAGGAATGTACAGTGCTGGAGAGAAAACACCAAACAACAAAAAAAGAATGCAACAAATTTTTGAAACAGTTCCAAACAAAAAGAAAAAAGTCCCTTAAAGAAATGTTTAAATAAGAGAAAAAAAAAATCAGGAGAAAATTCCTCCTGTTGAAACTTACCGTTGTTTCAAGTCTCTACATTACGGAAGGGAAACTGGCCTAAAATGTGTTTGGTTTGGTTTTTTGTTTTTTGGGTTTTTTTTTTTTTTTTTGAGGTTTTTAGAATTAGCCTCCTCTCTTTCACTGACAGAAACAATGAGCTCCAGACAGCTCTTGCATTAGGCACAGAGCTCTACCTACCTCTGCACTTCATTACGCCAGCGTTTGGAAGAGAGACAAGGTTTGCTCAAATAGGTCCTTTATCCCTCCCCGCTGGCACCATCTACACGGTTCCTCCAGGAATGCGGAAAGAAAAAGCCTCTACCTCAGCGGCTGCAGGATTTGAGGTTGCGATGCTGGTGACTTCATTGTTTACTTCTTTTTTTGGGGTGGGGGGGGTGGGAGGGTGGAGCGACATCATTGAAAATATTACAAATGTACCCTATAGCAACTGATTTAGTAAGCATCTCTAGCTCTGGTTGCAGATGGATAAAGTAAAATTTATATTGAGAAAAAAGAAAATAAATCTTTTTTTTTCCACAAAAAAAGAAAAAGAAAAGGGTAAAAAAAAAAATCAGGGAATTGGGATTTTCGAATTACTCTTAAGTTATTCTTAGAATATAAAAAATAGAGAGTTTGCTGTGCTTCTACAGAGCCTGAAATTAGAAGCTATTAAAAAGATACAAAATAGATCAGAGTGTATCAATATTGTGTTGTTCACAGAGCTCTCTCTCTTTTTTTTTTTTTGAATCCTGGTGGCTGCTGCAGCTTGGTTCTGGTTTTTAGTGTTGTTGGTTTTCCCCTTACTTTGGGCTTTTTCCAATAAAATTTCCTGCGGTATTGAGTACTTTCAAAATTCCTTCCAAAAATTCGCTCTCTGAGAAGTCCTTTCTGAATAGTCTTTAGACTGCCTGCGACCCACCCCGCCTCCCCGCTGCACTTCACTCATTCATTCATGCATTCTCCACTGGAGAGCAGCCTTGGAAAAATTACTTAATTGAGAATCTGCTCTGTTAATGAGTAAATGTAGGTCCTATTAACCTCATGATCTTGAGGACTCGTTTTGTTGTTACCACTGCTGTTTTCATTGTGTTGGATTTTTCAAGTATGAGAGTGAGCAGGGATAGGTAGCACTTCCTTGTACCCACCCCGACTTCCACTCCCCACAACCGCCCCGCCTCATTTAGGACACTCAGAACTATTAAGTCCCATTGTGTAAACAAGGAAAATCAGTTTGTATCTGAAAAAATAAATCCTTAGAGATTGGAGAAGAGGAGTAGAGAGAGCCTTGGTTTTCTTTTCAATATTGCTTTCCTCGAGTTCTTTTCCTGCTCATTGTTTTTCTTCTAATCAGAACATCCAGTGTTGTTTCCGGTTTGGTTTGGATTTCGTGGGTGAACCGGAGCCATCACTGCTGACTGGTCATTCCCTGGAGAGTAGCTGCTGACTCGCAGCCCTAGCTCAGAGTCACACACATTCTGCACTCAGGTTGAAACATGCAAAGTTTCCCTGGTGAGGTAAACACTGTGAGACCGAGCTTTCCCCCTGCTTCCAGATACAGCATATCTTTCAGATAAGCCCCAGCAGCTGAGGTTTCAGGGTGTTTAATGTGGACTTCTAGAACTCCAAACTTCCCTCAAGCCTTAGATAAACAACAAAAACCTCAGCAGGCCTAATTCAGAGGGCTTGGAACAGGGAATGAATTCTCCAGATCTGAATTCAAATCCACCACCTCAAAGTCCACAAAGTGAAAAATCTCCCCAAGAGTCTTGACTTAATGGCTTCACCTCAGCTCTCGAGAAGAAACTTGGTCTTCTTAACTAAGGATGTTCTCTTCTACCAAATTATGGGAAGATGTCTTTCTGGCCACAGGCATTTGCGTATTTCATGCTGTTGATTAGGTCAAAGTGAAATGGTCATCATTTTTGAACCTGCATTTAAGATTTCATTTCGTTTAACTGTGTAACCTGTGCCAGTTTTCAATAACGATGGACATTGTTTTCTAAAATTGAGGGGAGTCTCCTTTTCAAAAGAGGAGATCTTGATTCTTGTAGGATAGACAGTGCTAACTCTTAAGTGTTTACCACAACATACAGAGGCTGGGCAATGAAGTGTTTGTCCAGTTTTTCTAAACTCTCGATTTGATTCTTAGTGTTGTATTTGCTGGTGCAGTTAGAAGTCTCCATGGGGATTCCTGAACAATTTTCCTCTTAAAACTCTGTAGAAAGAAGTGCAATGGAATTTAGCCACAGCTGGTTTATTTCCTGTGTTACCTGAGGCCAGGTGAGATAGGGCAAATTCCAAATACCTTCTTAGCTATGATTTACTGAAACCTCCTACTCTTGGATCTGTGTGACTTAGTGTGACTGGTTTCCTGTGAACCTGAGCTGTTGTCACACATCCTGTGTTTGTGATGGCATGGACCAGCATCATAGAATGAGAAAGAGAAAAGGAGAAATCCTCAGTATAAAGGAAAAGAGTAAGTCAGGGACTGACTTTCCTCATATTTTTTCGTAATGATATTACAAAAGCAACCTTAGTAAACAGGAAACAGGTGATGTGTAAAATAATTAGCACCAAAGGGAACATAATAGGTGACTTATTAAAATCCATACATGGATTATATGACCCCATCAGGTTCAGAGACCAGAGAGCACGTGACTCAAATGCCATTTCTGAGGTGATCGCCCCAGTGCACTTTGTCAGCTTAGTGGCTTCTGACATTAAATAAGCTGCAGGTATGATTGATTGAGTAGCCCTTTGACAGGAACGAGAAACTGGAATCTCCTAGTCCTTGCTAGCTCTGGCTCTATTTTCATTACCTTCTCCAAGTATTACATTTAGTCAACCGAGTTATGTGTAGTTCTGGGAGAATCTCTCCTGTTCCCAGAAGTCATTGTTCCACTCATAATAAAATTATGCTATCAATTTGCCACAAGAGAAACACTGGAGTTCACTAAATTATTGCCATGTGTTTTGCACTAAAGACAAAGTGATAGCAATTAAAAAAACAACCACCCCTGGATTCTATTTTTTAATGGTGCGAGGGGAGGAGCAAGGCTGCCTCACAAGGGAGGTCATGTCTCCCTTCTCCATGTAACAAATTTCATTTTCCTTAATTAGAAAATGGCGCTTATAGAGAATGAGCAGGGGGTTTAAGTGAAGAAAGAGGAAAGAATGAAACCTGAGCTGAGCCCTAAATAATATGTCAGAAAATGACAACTCGCCTCCCTCAAGACTATTTCATTTGAAAGATTTGCTAGGTTACATTAGGCTTGGATAGATTTTTTTCTGGAAATGGGGCCATAACCCACAGACTAAAAAATGCCCGAGCTTCACAGTTCTACAGATAAGTCAAAGCCATACCTTGGTCATCACAGTGACAAGTACATACTTCTTGGCCCTCACCTCGGGCACCAGGTTCAGGATGCTGTATGCCTTGGGATTTGAGCTTCAGTTATGGGTAAGAATATCATGCTTTCTGATTATCAGCGGGATCCAATATCCTACTGTTTTAATTCATATTCTGCAGGTTAATTAAAGAATGGCCAATCATTTGGTCTCTAGAGAAAATCTTGACTGTTCATATCCCAAATAAATAATGCCTGCTGATTTACCATCAGGTTGATGATAACATGAATTTAGAATTGTATATATTACATTTAAGTAAACTTTCATCCCATTGTACAATAAAAGTATTTCCAGTACCCAGAAGCAGTTCACTAATTTTAAATAACATTTTCATGATAGTAGCGATATAGTTTTACTACGTAATTGTGGACAACCCTTTGCAATATATTATATGAATTGTATTTTTTCTAAGGACATATGTAAAAATTCTTAGGGAAGCTGGTACTTCACGGAGATGATTATGATTTCCCAGCTAACACCAGAAAATTGCTAACAAAGGGAAAATAAAACAACAAATATCCCCATTGTTTAAGTTCCGTAGAGAAAACCTTCCGCCACCTAACAGTAGAATTTACCAAGAGACTAAAATGGATCCAAAGACAAAAATCTCTCTTTGGGACAAAGCATCAGAATGACATCGAGTGTGTGTTGTGAGTGACAGTCTTGGCTTTTGACTGTAAGAGCAAACAAGCTGACGGCCAGAAATAATTTCTGGATTTTTGTTCTGCTTTTGAGTTGAGCCACAAAGCTGAAGTATTAGTGAGTATTCATAAGTTGGTACTGAACTGAGTTCAAACCAGCTAGAGAGAAGTCTCGGGAAAGAAATACACTTGAAATATCCGTTGTGGGGAAGAGGGCCACTTAGCACACCATTTCTTACAAGAGATTAGATTTGAAGTTCCTTTTGAATCAGAGGAAGGAACTGGTTTTGGCAGATAGAAGCAGTGTGAGAGACCACGAAGGAGGGAAATTGAGTCAGGAGGAAAACAGCCTTCTCTTTACCAGAGAAAAATTAATTTGCAAATACCTGATGCAGAAAGAGAGAGAGAGAGAGAAAGAGAGCCAGATTCCCAGATGAGTGGGAAGAGCAATGTTCACACACAGCCAGCACTATAAATGTGATCTGTGAAGGGAATGGACCAGGACATCATCAGTAGCTTGGGTCTAATTCCAACCCAGACAATGTGTGTGATCTTGGGTAATTTATCCTTTCTTAGTATCTATATTCCCTCATCCATTAAAGAATGGGGACTGGGTGATTTTAAGGTCCTTTCTGTCCTTAAAATTCTATTATTTTATTATTCTAAGCCTGTGAACTGAAAAAAAATCTAGTCAAAGCAAGCAAGATGAAAAATGATTTTAACCATTGTGTCTTGAATTGATTAGAAGAAGAGATAGAGAGACCAGTCATAGGAGACTACGCGGGACTTAAACAAAACCTGAATCAGGGACTTAGCTATTAAAATGAAGAAAAAGAAACCAATTTTTATCTCTATTGTTAAAACCGTAGCAGGATTTAGTGACTAATTCAGCATGGGGTAGGAAGAGAATAAGAGACACAACTCCAGGCTCTGGGCTTTGGGGAGTAAGATCTTGGAGCTGATTTCCACCGTGCAATGGATTGGGGGAGGAGGGTGCTGGTGATTTCCCTGGGAAGATGAGCTTGTTTTCACAATAGGTCACAAAAAAATAGAGATGAGTCCTGCAGGGGAAGAGGTCAGAATAACAGGAAACACTGGAGGACCACACAGAGAGGGGAAAAGGTAAGTCTGAGGGTACAGATGTTATTGAAACCCTGACAGGCAGATGAGTCTGTCCAGAAGGAGAGGAGGCCTTGGTGACAGGGACACTGGGAGGAAACCACGCTGATCGCTGCTATTTACAGCATACTGAAAAGTCTGCACCCTGTAGATAGCTCCGTGGGCGTATCCTCAGGGAGAATGCTGCTTAGGGCAAGATTTCAGCACATAGGTTACACTGTCCAGTTGGATGGGGCAAGCAGGGTTGAGGGAAAGTTGTAAAGCTCAAAGATTGTGGGGTTTGTGAGATGGCACGGTGAGTGAGGGGTGCATGTTATTAGGTGTGATGGCCTGAGTTCAGTCCCCAGGGCATGATGTGGTAGAGAGAGAGAATCCATTCTCTCAGGTTGACCTCTGACCTCCATGAAAATACTGTGGCACATAGGCACCTTCCTTCCCCCTAAGTTTAGATGGGCTCATAAGGGGCACACTGCACGTATCATAAGACTTAAGTAGATAACCCCAATTTTTCCATAGCTATGAAACTTGAAAAATCCTGTAAGCAGTGGAATTATATAGTCTTTGTTTGTTGGTTTTGTCGTCATTTTTCTGGGCCCTGTTTCATTGTTTTCTCTTTGTGAAATTCCTTTAGATTTCTACTCCTTCAGAGGTCAGCAACAAAACAAAAACAATCTTTCTTTCTACAGTGCGGTGGGGTTGGTTACAGAGAGTAGTGTTCTGTGATTGCCTTCACTGGTGACTTGATATACCGTTCCCTGACACTTCCACGGCAACTTAGAAACTTTAAACAGGAAGCACTGGAGAAAAATGAAATATCATCTCACTTGGCTTTTGGTGTAGAGTCTATGAATATCTGATCTTAGTTGCTTTGATAAGCTCTTCTTGCAAGGTAAATACCCTCCTGAATGGTCAAAGGGCTTTCCACTAAGTCAAAGTTGTAGGCAGTGATTCCTAGAAAACCATTGCACTTGGAGTTTTTGAGTCTTTGAGATGGCCAGACCAATGACTCTCCCATGTAGTCACCTTCATTTTTAATGTTATAATTGTTAATGTTATATTTGCTTTGTGGGGGAGGGTGGAGAGAGAAAGAGAGAGAGAGAGGGAGAGATAGTCTCACTATGTATCCCTGGCTGTTCTGGAACTCATTATGTAGACCAGACTGGCTTCAAACTTACAAAGATCCACCTGCCTCTGTCTCCCAAGTGCTAAGACTATGCATGTGTGCCAGCATGCCCTACCCTACTAATGTTATATAAACTGAACTCTGCCCATTGCCATTTTGCTAGCAAATTATCTGTTTGTCGATTCCTGACCACACAGCAAAAGAGGGCATAAAGTTATCAATTTGCAGATTGGAATAACTAACTATACCACTTAAATGTCTAAGTCTCTGAGACGTTTGTGACAACCCCTTAATGTCCTATAGAACAAATTTAGCAACTTGCAAATAGGGATAACTATACCACCTAGATCTTTAAGTCAGTGGGGAAGTTGTGTCATCTTTCCACACCCCACAGGACTCCAAAGCACAATTTAGTCAACAGATCCCTGACTCCTCCAGCCACGGACCCCTACAGGGGTCCCTACAGGCTTTATGGCTCATTAAATCCCAAACCTGGTTTCTTGCTGAAGAATCTGTTTCTTAAGGGTCTCATCCACACTTTCGCCGTTAGTGTTGGTGTGTTGTTAAAGCTAAGTTCATGACTTCGGAAGTCCCCCACATGTGAGCATCTTTCTTACCAAGGGGTATTCCTAAGCTAGATAAACTCTAGAATTTCAAATGACTCTGCTCTTCAGTGAGTTTGAAACCTTTCAGGAACTCATCTTGCCCTCTCAAATGCAATGAACGAACCATCTTTGTTATCCATCCAGTCCTGGCTATATTTGGAATAATATATGAAAATTTTACAATTTCTTCACAAAAGACGAGTGTAACAGGCTGAGTCATTTTATGAGAATATATTATTTTATGACTCAAATCTTTATTTAAGGGGAGCATTAAATACAACATCAAACAATCAGTGTAGTCATCATTACAACAGGGCTGAATTTTACAATAAATCTCTCCCGTGGTTCCCAGGGACACTCGCAAAACTCCAAAGCACTTAGCTTTGGTTAACACTGTGTTCAGGAAAGAAGTTTTTGTTAACCACCAACATCATTTCAATTAAAAAATTGTCTCAAAAAATTACCTGAATAAAGTTTGACTCTCTTTAAAAATGAATAGAGCACTCCTTGTGGGCAGCTGAGAAAGTTCATTTGCTGTCTAGTGTCACAGCATCTGCAGGTGTGACTTCTCTACAGCAGTGTCTCCCCTGATGCTTGTTGAGAAAATGCCACTGGTGAGAAAGGGCCTAAGGTAAACCTGAGGAAAGATGTTCCTCCCCTGTTCCCTCCAAGTAGTTAAAAACTGATCAGGGCACTAAAGCTTTGTCAAAGGTAATTGGAAATTTAAAATCTAAAGTAATAGTTATGTCAGTGCTGGACAGTTGCTAATAAAGTTAAATACTTGCTAATTTAAATGAGTAAATTATAAGTGGAAAAGGCCTTAAAGGTAGATAGATAATCTCAGCCCAAACTGTCATTTCACCCTCTTTCCTCTGGGGAAAAAGAAAAGAGTTATGGGTAGAACAAATGTTTTCCTGAGTTGGTGGTAAAGCCTAAGGTTGAACCAGATCAAGTCCCTAGTTTCAGAACTGTCCCCAAGATACCTCCTCCAGGTCTGAATTTCAATCATTAAATTACCTCCCCCCCAAAATTGCCATTAACTCAGTTTCTTTCTTTTCTACCCAACCACATACTGCTGTTGTGACTTTGGTCTTTCAAGAAAAATTAAAGCCACCTTCACGATTGTTATTACTGTGCATGTGAGTTGTGAAGAATTAATGAATAAAAAACATTTACATTGTATTTTAAGTATGCACACACACACACACACACACGTTTATTTTTAGGTAACTCTGGCCGTCCTGGAATTTACTCTGTAGACCAGGCTGGCCTCAATCTCACAGAGATCCACCTGCCTCTGCCTCCCGAATGCTGGTACTAAAGGCATGCACCACCGCCACCCTGTCATATTTTAAGTATATTTTTAAATTTTATTCTATTTTATACATGTGGCTGTTTTTCCTCCATGTATGTCGGTTTACCACATACATGACTGGTACCATTGGAGGCCAGAAGAGGAGGTCCCTGACACTGTAGTTACAGGCAGTTATGAGCTGCCAGGTGGATGCTGGGCATTGAACCTGGTTCCTCTAGAAGAGCAGCCAGTGCTCTTAACTTATGAACATCTCTTCTGCCCTTTAAATACACTTTATTAAATGAAATGGATATGCATATGTTTTTTAAAAGCATGAAACCTTCCTTTTGGATTTAAAAATGATTAAATTGGTTGCTGGAGAACTGAGAGAGTGAGGCTGGCCCAAACCATGGAGAGCACTTAGCCTGAATTATATAATAAAAACAAGAGCTGGGGACCTGAATACGGGGGTGGTAATGGAAACAAAGCTACTGTTAAAACCTTAACAATTAGCCAAGAGTGGGAGCCACCACCATATTGAATCTGTGACCTTGGACTTCAACCAATTATGAAGACTCAGGGCAGCCAGTGAACAAAGCAATTACAATGGGAGTCAAACTATTAAAGAGCCAAGAGTTCAGTGGCTTTATGTGCCTGCCAAGGTATCCCTAGAATACCATATAATAGGACTTGAATAATACTAACATTCTCACATGGTGGTGTAAAGCAAGTTATGGTATATTCTAATCCAGGCAGATTTTTCATTTTGATGACTGTGGGAGTGTTTTTTTTTTTTATTTTTATATGTACTTTTTCATTTAAATTGAAATAACCAGTAACATAAAATTGCCAGTGATTTAGCTGGCTATGAACTTATAACTAAGTATACTTGGAATGAAGTGCTTTCTCTCTCTCTCTCTCTCTCTCTCTCTCTCTCTCTGTGTGTGTGTGTGTGTGTGTGTGTGTGTGTGTGTGTGTAGCTTTCAGGTAAATTTCACTGCCTGACAACATTTCATGCTAGGCAAAGCTCATGCAGGAGATGAAAAGCCATGAGGCATATCACACATCACAAGGCCAGTACAGTTTATTGTTTATAAAGAAAAACAAGGTATGTAAGCTAAGTGGAAAGGTGCCAGTCGAGAGAAATTATAAATGCCTTAGAGTTAAAACCATCAGGGATGAGAAAGAGGGAGGCAAATTCTAGAGGCCAGTACACCCAGGGAAGAAGCTGATGAATTGCTTCATGCACATTTTAATTAAACTATCATCTTGAGATTTTTTTGTGTGTGTGTATTGATTTACACGGTACTTTTAAAAAAAAAGCCCCCGCCCCCACTACACCCCATCCCTCTTTTGAATGCTAAAGCTTTTTGCCTTCGGCTTGACTCTATGAAAAAAGAAATGACTTATCTTTGGAATTGTTGTGGAGGAAGGGGGGAAAAAAACAAATGGGTGGACATGTTCTCTTCTCCTCTGCAGCATGTTTAAGTTTCAAACTGTTCATATAATTATGCTGGCATGTATTTCTCCCTGGCTCTAGTCATGCAGAAAAAATTTAAACATGAGAAATTGGACAACTCTAATGTGGTGTAAAATCTACTTACGCATTGTATTTCTTTCAATATTCGTCACCAATAGTATGTTCATTGTTAAAATTCAAAGAAAATGTTAGCCTTCTGCTGTAATGCATTTATGCGATACACATGGATTCCAAATATTTTATTAACATTGAAAAAGGGAGTTTGAAAATAATAGAAATGATAGACTCTGGGTTGGCTTTAGGGAAGGTGACAGTGACAGCCGTTTAATAGGCATCTCCACTTAAATGGCACCAATTGTGATGGCACTTAACCAACAGTAACACCCTAAGGAGTCTGTAATTCTTAGATTCAAATGTATCCAGGAATAAACTGAGGCAGCATTTAAAGGGATCTTCTAAGGAGCTTTGGGAAGTAAGAATCAAACAAAAGCTTTAAGACTGGCAAGTCCTGTATGAAAACTTAGAGTCGTGGTAGTGAAATTCTCTTTTGATCACTTATGGGTAAGTTGAAGACTTGGGTCTTCAAATTTCTTCACTCTTTCCTACCTCTAACCACTCTCGCCTGAGTCCTGATACAAACGTTCAACAAATGGTAAGAAGACTACTAGGCACTACTGTGTGGGATTTGTTCAAAGGATCATCTCTTTCTCAAATGTCAACTTCAAAAATATATCTCTTTTTGTTTAGAAAGGATAGGAAGATGGCTATTGGAGCAAATAGATAATTCTTTGGTGTCTATTGTCTATCTATCTATCTATCTATCTATCTATCTATCTATCTATCTATCTGTTTATCTATCTACCTATCCATCTATCATCTTCCTATCTACATTATATATATTTGTGTGTGTGTGTGTGTGTGTGTGTATATATATATATATATATATATGTATATGTATATATATAGAGAGAGAATCTTTCTATTATCTATACATCCATCCATCTTCTTTCAGAATAAGGTTTGCATGTTAGTAGTGGCCTCATGAAGACTAACTTTCCAGGGTTCTTTTCTTAGACCACACCTCCTGTGGAAGACTGAGTTGTTTTAGTCTGAGATAAGATTCCTAAATGTTCACAAATGAACCTAAGCTGCTCACCTAACTTGCACAAGCAAACCAAGTTGGAAAAATGCCTTTCAACCTCAGGACTCACTCTAGAATACAATACGACAGGATATCGTCACTCAGACCTGAATCCTTAGGTCTGTTCCTGCATGGCCCCTTGCTGGCAGAGGTGGAGAAGGTGCCTGAAGGACAAGTTTCGTGTCAGTGTCAAGTGTTGTGGCATGGTAGCACATGCCTTTAATCTCCGTCCTCTGGTGCAGAGGCAAGTGGATCTCTGTAAGCTCAAAGCTAGCCTGGTTTACATAGAGAGGTCCAGGTCAACCGGGACTACATAATGAGACCATGAACTACTTCCCCCCAAAGAAAAAGAACGAAAAGAAAAAATACAAGGTTTCATGTTAAACTAATGCCCTACCTGTGAGAAATTACAGAATTCAAATTCATTTACTCACTTTGTTCCTCCAAAAAAGCTGATCTTTGAAAGTAAACATTTCTAAATTTGAAGTACTCTCTCCCTAACAATAGAGAATGAATCTCTTTTGTTTTTTCTTTTTTTTTTTTACATTTGCCTTTTGTCTCCTGAGCACCTTCAGCAGACCTCCCAAAGATTTTTGTAATTTAGCAGTAGACCCTAATATACCAGCTCAGAGCCTCTGCTGGGTAGTTGGTTCGTCTGAGAAGATAATAAAATCACAAAATGCAGCACCAAGAGAAATGTACTCATGTGTACACGAGCAAACACTCTATTTTATCTTTGCTTCTGGTTCCCCTCCGCAGAGCCTCTCCTGACAAACTCCAAAACAAACGAACAAAGCAAACAGCTACCACTACCACAACACAAAAGAAACTCCTAGTGAGTTTGATGGAAATATGTTAACTAACCTTAAAAAAAGACCATAATCAGTATTCCTCCTTTTGTTGGTGGTTGAATTTTAAATTAATTGAATTTTTAAAATGGCAACAGATGGTTCTCATTTTATTAGATTTTAAATTCATAAAAATTATGAGCTGTACCTTTTGGCTTGTTCTATCTGGTGCAGAGCCTCCCATAGGCCAGAATATTCTATAGAACTCCAAGGGACATCCGTGAACACTGTGCTTGGCACTCGAGTAAAGCCTGACTCATTACGGATATTGAATGGGTTCACACACTGTAATGGTACCATCAAGAACCCATCAGTATTAGTAAGATGCTATTTCTGTCATTAGCTGTTAGGTCTGCTTCGCTTATAATTACCCTCTTCTGAATGATTCTTCCTAATGCTTATCTCTCTGTGCTAAATATATTTTTGTGTGTGGGGGGGGCGTGTATAGTATATGCCTAAGTAGCCATTAGACCTTGAGGAATGTCACTATCCCACATAAACTCTTCTTCTTAGGTGAACTTTATGCTAATCAGGTTCTTGGACACCCCCTTTCGATAATTTGTAACCACCTTAGAGCCAAGCTTTGTGAAATGTCTCGTTATCTGCGTATCTGTCTATTCATTTGTTTATCAGTCCACCTATCTGGAGAAATTTTAAATGGTGTAATAACTTTAAGAACAGTGACACTAATGTAGTATTAGATTAAAAGAATGTTACTTTATATGGGCATAAATGTAATTTAGAGGCACTTAGAGGAAACTCTATACTTAGCATGATTCTTGGCCACAGTAGACAGGTTGATCCCACTCATTTTGGGATTGCTAATTTGCCGTTAATTAGGAAGATTGATTCTGTTCCGTGATGCACAGGCCCAACCCTAAATGCATTTCTCTGGTTTCTGGGGCACTTTGCTGGCTGCCATTGTCATTGCAAATGGTTGACTGGATGCCACCGGGCCTCACAAATTGGAGAGCTTCCTGACTTCTAGAAAGCATGGATTAGCATTTTAAAATTTAATTTATGTTATAAAGCACAGCCTGTTGTTATTTTAAACAAACTTCTGCTTTATTCCATTTCATATTGTTTTAGGTTGTAACAGAAAAGCAGGGCTCTGATTCGAATAGTTGAAGGAAATGTTTTTGTTCCCAGAATCCCTCACTCTGCTTTCTCGAAGTGTCAGGCCACAGAAACTATCAAGGTTTCACTGTTCTGTACAAAGCATTTATTTTCAAGCATTCCCTGTTTGTCTTCCCCAGGATGCATCAGGTTTCCTGCTTGGGAGCCTTTTCTTCATGCTCTCTTCTTTTGGCAGATGACGAATTTTAATCACTTGACTGTCCTTACTGATAATTACTTTAACTAAGATGAGTTATATTCTCTTTATTGGAACAAAGTTGGGGAATCTATCAAAACTAGTGAAAGGAAAACTCCTAGAAATGTTTTCAAACATAGTCATTAGGAATGGACTGAGCCAATACAGAAACAAATGTGGAGCCTAGAGAGTGTGAAGGAAGCCACTTAGCCACTGCAGTTTGATGCCCAGCATCACCAGAAAGAGTGCTCATGCAACTTTGAATCACATCATTTACTTCGGAGTGGTGGAAACTGGATAGTCAAAACAACAATAGGATCTAAGGGCTAGAGACATGAGTCAGAGGTCAAGAGCACTGGCTGCTCCTCTATAACACCCGTTTTCCCAGCACCTATACAACAGCCATCAACCACCTGTAACTCCAGTTCCAGGGGATCAAATGCCCTCTTCTGGACTCCCTGGGTACCATGCACACACATGGTACATAGACATTCATGCAGGCAAAACACGCATACACATAAAATAATAAAATGAAAATTTCAAGAGGCTCTAATTTTACTTACACACTTCATATGCTACAAAATGTAATAGATAACATAGCTACGTTTTCATTTATTGAAAGACATACATATACATGATGAACATAGCTGAATATTATGTAAATGTTTACATTTGAAGTCAGTGACACGGTTGCACGCATATCTGCCTTCATTCTCAACAGCCTTAATATTTTGGAAATCTTTCATGATTTCTTTTCCTACAGAATAAGGTGGAAATGATTTTTGAGGAGCTGCTTTTGAAAATGCTAAATATAACCTCAGAACAAAATAAATTAAAAAAAAAAAAAAAAAAACTAGACACCAGGGACATGAGAATGAGAGATGAGTGGTAATACATGAAGTGAATGCTCTGGGACTTGTGTGTGTGTGTGTGTGTGTGTGTGTGTGTGTGTGTGTGTGTGTGTATGTGTGTGTGTGTGCATGTGCGCGCGTGAGCTCTGGCCTCATGCGTACCAGTCAAGTGCTACATCACTGTGCTGTAGCACTGATTTGTATCACTAGTCCAAAGAGGGTCTTTAAGCATATGCATTTCCACTTTGTTAGTCAGTTTGCAGTCTAGTGTGCTTGGCAGAGGAGACTTTGTGGCTTAGGTGACCTCCTCTGGCACTGGGGGTCTCTTTGGTACTTGGTGTCTCCTTTTTATTTCTTGATATCTCTGAATGTTTTCTAAAATAAGTCATTGTGAAATCAGCTGAACTTATCTCCGTGACTTCTAGTCTGCAGATGAATCTGGATGCTCAAGTAGCTTCTCTTTGACAGCCAGGATTCTGCTGAGTTGTCACTTCTGCCATCCGTTGTTATATATTTATTAATCCTAAACTGACTATTAAATAAAATTGGAAGTTGGGTTCCAAAACCACATGTCACTCTGTCCACAAATGGTTACGGAGCATCTCCCACTGCACAGACACTGATCCTGGTGCCAGGAACCGGGCTAGGTACTGTCTATTCAAGGGTAGGGAGACACCTACTGCTCTCACTGAGCTTCCAATTCAGAATCAAATGTAAACACTAAAGGTACAGAGTTCTTACATTAATTCCTTAAAATTTGAATACATTTTCCTTTTCAGGAGAATTATTGAACCCTAACACAACCACAGCAAGTTACATAATGCTTTCCTAAATTTCATTTTAAATATTAAAAATGCATCTTCCTTCTATGATATTAGGGGAGAGAATAAAATGAAAAATGAGGGGGAGATTGGATATACTAGGGAGCTCATTCACCTTACCCCATAGAGGAGACCACCCTAGCCAGAGCTAATAATTCTAGTTCTTTTTTAAAAGGCTCTACCTGTACCCTTTTCTGGTCTTTCCATATTTCCCCCATCCCATTGAGTCAATTCAGTGAAACCCAGGGGCAGAAAAGAATGATACACCTGTAGGTCAAGTATTGAGCTCAGAGGTTGCCTGATCTGATTTTACATTGGTATTAATTATTTGCGTAGACTTGTACCTGAGAGCCCTGGTTTCCACATCTGTCAAACTGAGATAATGTCCTTGACTCAGACACGATGAAGGGAGAAAGACACCCATTGGGAGGAGATACAGAAAAACAACTATCGTTACTATTGTTTTAGATGGTTGTAGCGCACTGTCTGTTCTTTTTTAGTCCTAGAAAGCCCTTCTAGTGCGAGATTCATCGTTACCATTATTTAGCGGGCAGTAAGTACTGAGTGACTTTTAGGAACTTCCTGTTCCTTTCCAAAGCAGTTTCTCACACTGTGACGTTTGGTTTTTACTTTCACAAGCCCTGTGATGCTCCTGATAAGGAAGCATCTTCACAGAGGTGTTTATCAAACTTGTAAAATAATGACAAGGAACTGTCGCCAATAGTTTGAGTGCTCCGTAGCTTCTATTGAAAATGATGGAAATGAGTACTGTGGCAAAATAGTCATTTAAAAACAAACAAACAAACAAAACAGAGTGCATAGTCAGGTACTCACAAGGAAGGCAAAGGCAGGTGGATATCTGTGAGTCTGAGGTCGGTCTGGTCTATGCAGTGAGTTTCAGCCTAAAGAAAAAGAAGAGAGAAAAATTAGATAGATGATTGATAGATAGTTGATAGGTAGGTAGATAGATAGATAGACAGATAGATAGATAGATAGATGAATTCTGGATAGTTCTAAATATTTTTCAGCAGTATTTCTCCTTTTCTAAGCATTTGTTTGGCTATGTTACTAGCCAAACAATTAAAATTAAACATCTGAGTTTTATGGCATATGCCACTGAGGCAAGAGGGTATGCCAGAGGCTTTTAGGTACAGGGAACATGACTCTTTACAGGCATTCTAACATACTGGAAGGAAGGAAGGAAGGAAGGAAGGAAGGAAGGAAGGAAGGAAGGAAGGAAGGAAGAAAGGAAAGAAAGAAGGAAAGAAGGAAGGGAGGGAAGAAGGAAGGAAGGGAGGGAGGGAGGAAGGAGGAAGGAAGGGAGGAAAGGAAGGAAGGAAGGAAGGAAGGGAAGAAGGGAGGAAGGAAGGAAGGAAGGAAGGAAACAGGTATTGCGTTTTAGAGAATTGAGTTAGCACGATGCCCCTAACTTGGGCAGTTCCCATGTAGCCCATTGTTTCTTGTATAAGAATGCTTGGGACAGGACCCTTCGTCTTTCTCGTTGACACATTTCTCAATTATGTTTTTGAAAAGACAAAATGTGCTGTGGGCATCAGGTGCTGTGAGAGAAGTACCACATCTAGTAGGCTCACTCTGGGTTCCTGAAATGGTACATAGTATCTCCAGTCAAAGATTAATACGGGCTGAGGGTACAGCTCAGTGGGATAGCACTTACCTACTATGTGCTAGGTCCCAGCACTGCTCAGAAAAAAAAATTTGATGTGGTCTAGAAATTAGAATGCATGACATACATTTATCATTTCGTGCTGATCTCGCCTTATTTCCCAATTGGATCCCGCCTGTCTTCCTTTTCACCTGCCCACTCTTCCCTCTTTCCCAGGTTCCCTTCCTGGCCCCTTCTGAGCCTCCCTTTTATTTCAGTGCCTCTGGTTTCAATGCCTCTTTGCATCCACTCCCTCATACCTCACCAGGCCCTTCATGTCGGGTGGGGGTGGGGGCAGGAGGAGGCTCTCCACAGGATTGGCAGGCCTTGCAAATCTTTGGGCTGCTGTAATAAAATCTCTAGTTCCTGAGATTTATAAGGTCAGATGCATGTAGAAGAGAAAGCACCTACAGTTCATGAAACTGTAAAGAATGCCAAGTGCACAGATAGGAAGAAAAGATGCCCAAAAGCCTGACAGCTCATATCTTTGGCGATCTGGTTTGCATTCTCTTTCATTTATCATCCAGGTATTGCAAGTATTTAAATAGCCAATCCCAATGCTTATTGTGTGTGTGTGTTTTTTTTTAAGCTCTCAAGATATCAGTTTACATAATTAATAGAAATATACCAGCAGGTGACTGTAATGTGATTATAAAGTACAGTCCTGGCTGTTGGGGTGTATTGAATACTTTTAAATGAAATATGTGGAGTGTGTGTACGCATGCAATGTGTTTAAATTAATGCAGCCTTTCCAATCAGCCAGAAAGAGAGAAAGGATGTAAATTGCTAGCATGTGTTGTTCAAAATGCAAAAGTAGGAAAGCAATATTGATCTGTGCTTTAAATGTTTATTTACATCAGTTGCATGGCGTTAAGATGTCTGGCCATAATTATCAAGACCTGCCCACCTGTCAAACCGCAATTGGGTTATTTCCCCCATTGTCTTGCAGTCGTAAATCTTCAGGTCAGGATGGGCATTAGACAAATGGAAAAAGGCGACTTTCCCAGAACATGTAATTCATTATGGAAAACAGGTGCCTGCCGAAGATTTTTGCTTTAATGCAGACATATTTTATTATTCATAAAATATTAATGCGAGTAGTCGCTACCAGAGTTGTGTGAATTGTTTTCATGTAAAAATTTCAGTTTCAATATAAAGAGAGGAATTGTAAGGATTCTCTCAACCTTGCTTTTTTTGAAAGAAGGTAAGAAGAAGAAAAAAATCATTCCATAAATAGTTTCATTCCCTTGCTCTCCCAAAATAGGTTCAAAACGACCCTGGCTCCCACTTCTGTAATGTGCAAAAATCAGTCTTCTTTAGTGTTGTGTGTGGTGAGTGTTCGGTCCAGGGACAACCTTGTAGGAGGGACAGAGTGACCTTTCAAGAAAAAAAAAAATGAAATGAAATATACTTTCATTTTCCAGAAATATGCATGCAAGTAAAAATTTGACAGCCTGGAAGAACATAAGCAAATATATCTTTTTATTTGAAGATAAAAAGAAGCAGGGCTGGAGAGGAAAGGGAAAAAACCTGTGAAAAAACGCATGATGCCGTTTTTACGAATAAGCAGCTTAATGTATCTTGGCACCCACAGTAAGCCTTGTAGGAGCTCAAAGTGCCTCAGGCAATCTGTGAGCAGAATAGCAATTTTATTACTTTGTCATTAAACCAATTTCACAGCAGTATTGTTTGTTAATGAGCAGCGGCAAACGAGGGAAGATGTCACACACTGGAATAGCAGAGAGATTTGTGACCCAGGCTCACAGCACTAAGATGGAAAGACCACGGCTATAAAAAAGGAAATACTTTGGGATGAAATGCAAAGTCTATACAGCAGAGCTTGTGTTTATGAGCTACCATTTTGCTAAGAGCTGTGAGAGAAATAAAAGTCTAGAAATATGCAGTTAAAACAGGGCCTATAAAATTAAAACCAAATTAAAGTATAGCAGAGGATTACTGCACAGACTGTACTCGACAGAATATATTTTAAGTGATGAGGTGAAATCTAAATCAGTTTTGTTTGAATTTGGTTGATATTTATGAAATTCAATAAAGACATTTAAAAAAAAAATCTAAACAAAGTAGCTAGCTCACCCCCTTCCTCTGTAGTCTCTGAGCTGTAAACATGTATCACCTTGGAGGAAACTCCACTTGCCAATCCTTAAATAATTAGCAACTTTCGATTCACAGGATTCACCCCACTCTCCAGCCAGCCTCCTCTGCTACTTTACGTCTGTCTAAGGACCCTGTGTAATAAACACTCAGGAGGAGTCCTGATGGGCCTAAGGCCCATGAATCAAGTGCCCAGGGCCCGGCAGGACTTGAGCTCATCTTTTGACAGGACCTCTTCTTTCTCTTTTTTTCCCTTTCTTGCTTTCCTTTATATCTTTCTATTTCTTTCATTTTTGTTTTCGTTTTAATTTTTCTGAGCCCTAGCTGCCCTTACAAAGAATTTGAGAGTCAGCCTTGAGGGAAGCAAGAAACAGTGCCAGGTAGGCATGTTGCTACATCCCTGCAAGGCACCTCAAGGTGAGCATACTGCCCACGCTGCCTGGCTGTGTCTACACAAAGGAGAGAGTTGTTGATGTCACCAGTCCTAGGAGCAGACTCACTTAATCTAGGAAGGGGTAGGGGTCAAGGAGCCTGGGAGGAAATTCAATATGGTGACCAACCTATAATTGTATCTCCATTGGCCGAGGCGATCTTAAGAACATTTTCTGAGCAGGGTGTTGTGACACAGGCCTGACATTCCAGCTACACAAGAAAGACTGAAGCAGGAAGATTTTAAGTTCAAGGCCAGATAAAGGCTATAGACCAGTGAGGCGCTATCTCAAAATAAAATATGAGAAGGGGCTTGGGGATGCAGATCAATTTTAGAGAACTTGCCTCACATGTATAAGGCCCTGGGTTCAATTCCCTAAAGAAAAAAAAAAAGAGATGGACTCTGGTTGTCAGATGCTGCTGAGCCACAACCATTCTTTGTCAGGGACCCTCATCCATTTGAGGTTGTGTCTGGGCTTTGATGCTGAGGTGTCCAGGACCACATATGCGTTCTTCCACACAATGGGCCCAATAGCTCCACTGCCGTGGGCCCATGACTTCACAAGTTCAAGTGTGGATCATTGAGGATCACACTGTGGCACAGCTGAGCACTTGACTGTCATAAACTCCAGTTTGCACAGCTGTCCTTACAACCTGGCTCGATGGGCATTAGTAAGGTATTTTATTAATTTTTAGACTCGATTCGGTCCTGCTATCTCCTCTACTTTCTCTCCTCTGGTTTCTTAAGTGATTTTAGGAGTTGGAACGAAGCACTCAGGGCCATGGTCTCAGCATGAGCACACTGGTAGCAGTTCAGCTTTAAGACTATGTTCTGCCTGACAGGGCAGGACCCCCAGACAAATCACTGGCTGGCTCTGTGGTAGTTGGCAGCCATTCAAGACTGGTCTTGTGCCAGGAGTATTACTAGATAGCCAGACAGATCAATTCACTTTTACATTCCCGCCGTTATTTATAGGCCCACTGTATATCTACTCTTGCTTATGAAGTAATGATTAGCAAATACAGTACACATAAAACATGGGCATTTGTTCTGGAAAGGACTTTCTCCTGCTGATACTGCAGATACTTTCACAGGTCACAGAACCTTCAAAAGGATTTAAAGGGCATGCCTTGTGTAGCATTTTTTCCTTTGAAAATGATGCTCCTTTCCCCATTTCTGAGTAATTGAAGAGAATAGAAAAGCGTTTTTTTTTTCCTCCTTGCTTATGTTGCACTGCATTCTCTGAAGCTCCTGTTCCCACAGATGCTTCAGCCAAACCCATGCAGAGGGAAGTTGCATGGTGCAGCCTGCTATTTCAAATGACTGTTTTGTGCTTGCCTTTTGAGTGTGTCCAAGTGAACAAAAGTAGTTCAACTAGCATGTACGGGAGGGGACCTGGGATGGGATTTCCCCATTCCTGGGGAAACCTGGCCAGACGCAGTGGAAGACGCTGGCTCCCAAGTTTGTTTGTGTTTTAATGTTTCTTTTCAGAGCACAGGATATATATTCACATGCTTCTGGGGTATCCAACAGAGTCTCCCCTCTAGTAGTGATCTACCAGCATGTGCAATGAACATAACTGAATTAATGCATTTGAAGATGTGTTCATTCAGCTAAGAGCCTATGCGTGGAGAACATCACACAGCTTGGATTATAGAGGGCGGGGACAACTCCACCTTTCATTGAGAATATATGGTGGCCATAAAGGAGTTATTTAGAAGCTTGCATTCTGTAGACTGGAATCAAACCCACACATTGATTAAGTCATGTTTTCCTAGCAGAATGAACATATATAGTGAGAAGATATAAAAGAAAACCGTTAGGTTAGGACGATACTATTAGAAGGAAGAAAGTAGTTGAGAATTGGGAAGCATCGGGCTGTTGCCCACCACTGTTCATCCATCTCTGCTTCCTCCTGGGCTCCCTGTACAATGGAGACAGCTGCAGGTAACTCTTGCCACTCTGTCAGGTGAGTGCATCTTGTATTACGTGGAAAGCATGTTTTCATTCTGTGTCAGCAGACGGAATTGTGACATATTTGCTAAGAATATTGCCAATACATAAATAAGAATAATTATAGCTTATGGGTATGTTTTTGTTGTTTATTTCTTGGGGACTTTCATGATTTCAGATTACATTAGGGACCTCTAGCTCAGTAGGCCATTTTTCTTTTTCTTTTTTATTTTTGAGACAGAGTTTCATGTATCTAGGCTAGCCTCAAATTCCCCATTAAGTACAGGGTAACCTTGAACCTTTGACCCACCTCTTTACCTCCCAGATGCTGGGTTTCCAAGCTTGTGTGACTAAACCCAATTTATGCAGTGCTAGAGGTTGAAGCCAGGGCTTTCTGCATGCTAGGAAAGCACTCTTCCAATTGATCTACACCCTCAGCCCTGACCTAGATCATTTAAAACACTGTATAGAATGTTTTCATTACATAGGGGAGAAAATTCCCACTCCCCACTCCTCTCAGGAATTTACTTTGTCTTTACCCTTTTAAGTGAAATTTCAATAAAATTCTTCATACATTCAAAAAAAAATGTACGTTGTGAGTTAAACTATAGAACAAGGTAGGGGAAATTCCTTTTGATTCTTAACTGCAGAACCTCTTTACCACATCTTCTTATACTTTATAGTCATTTACAGTTTCCAGACATTTTTATATATACTGTCTGATTTGATTCTCACATTAGCCCTGTGAAGCAAACAAGGCTTAAGCCATTATTCCCTCCTCACGACTGAAGAAACGTGGGCTCTTCCAAGCTTGGTGGATCGCTCTGTGTCCAACTGGGGCTAACCCTTTCCTGGAGCCCCTTTCACATCTTCAGTGTCTATTGGGTGCTCCATCATCCAAAGAAAGTGCTTCCTCTTGTTTTTTTAAGACAGCAGAAGCAGACTTACCAAATGAAAGAGATATTCCTCAGTGAAAACGTTATTTAAACCTCTTTGTCTCTCTGTCAGCCCACATTGGTGATGATGAAAGCTCCTTAGACAACCTGGGATTCTCCATCCCTGAGGGAGGGTTCCGCCACAGCTAAGCCCCCACTCTTCAGGAGAAGCTCAGTCTGTTTGTAAACTCCCCTTTCTCTGTCTTTGGTTGTCTGTAGCATCTCATGTGTTCCAGCCAGCACTTGTGAGCTGGTCTCTATCATCGTAGTGCTGTCTCTCTGTGTGTATTCTTCTTGACAGGGCCATTAAGACTTCATTTTCCTCAGCAATGCTGAGAGGATACGGAATAGCGGTTTCCATACCACGTGGTAAGTCTGGAGTTGTTGCATAGTGGTGTTGAGTCTATGGAAACCACCCAAAGGTAGAGGCATCCAGATCTCTTCCTATTTTAGGCCAAAAAGTGGAGGACAACCAAGATCTCGAGGCAAAAAGCAATCTTCTATTACTTAAGTTAAAGCAAAAAAACTAAAAGACTTATTGATTCTTTTCTTTGGCAATGATATCACCATCAATTTCTTCACATTATACCAATCACAAAATGGCACACAGTACCAAGGAAAAGCAAGTCTGGATATAATTAATGACCTCTGAGTTGAGTGTCCTTTGTTTGGAGTATACACTTGCACTTCATGTTCTGTTGGAATGCATCCTTTCTTATAGTCTTTCCCATGCTTCTTTTAGTCTTGTGATAGTTGTAATCCATAGGGCTCCATAGAATTCCTGTAGGTAATTTGAGTTATTTTGCAGGTATCACAGAATGTGTTCTTCGTTGATACCTATCATGGAGGCAAATATCTCATTAAAAATTTTCCCAGGTGCTTCTTCAAGGTTATTCAGCAGAGGCAAGAATTTTAGAGAGCTTTAGGGATCATTTTCAATTGATGAATAAAGAGTTTGTAAATACTGATTTGACTGTTTCGGTTGAAAGTGGAGAGAGATGTTTCACTGGCTCTTCTGAATCCTTTAAGATCCTGTGTTAACTACCTACTCCTGCCCACCCCTACCCACCCCTGCCCACTCCTGCCCACCACTACATACCCCTCTCCACCCCTATTCCACCCTACCTACCACCACTCACCTTGCTTTTCCACCCAGAGTTGTCAGGTTGTAATGTTCCATTCTAAACAGAGAATAGAAAAGAGCACCTTCTGTGTGACTTCTGTCAGAGTTTCCGCTTCTGAAAATTAAGGACTTGATCAACAAGTAATCTCCAAATTATCTTAACCCAAGAGTAGAGGCAGTTCAGAGAGCTAGGCCTCTCTGAGGTCAAGTTTATTGTTCTACTCTCTACACTCGAGGAAAAGGAGGAATGGGTGATTTTCATCTGCCAAAGAGAGCATGGGGTCTGTTCTTCCAATGGCCGTCCGTATGTAGAGTCATTACCCCACACGTGCTCAGGTGTTTTTATCAGTCCTATTTTTATTAGTCAGCAAATTAACTACTGCATCATTTTTCAACTTTGCCCTTCTACGTTTTCTGAGAATTTAAAAAAAAAAAAAGCAATAAGAATGGTTACTGAAGAACGTACAGTTTTCTAAGTTTTTCTGAAATTTTAATCTCCAACCTTTCTGTTATCTTTCAAGCACCAACATCCATATTTCAATCCAAAATAATTTAAAGAGCAAGAATAAAATAAATATGTTAACCTCAGATGCCTGAATTTTTTGATTAATAGTTCATGAGCTGTAAATAA
The DNA here is from genome assembly GCA_026225945.1 of Cricetomys ansorgei. Lineage (NCBI taxonomy): Eukaryota > Metazoa > Chordata > Mammalia > Rodentia > Nesomyidae > Cricetomys > Cricetomys ansorgei. Next base: position 16,635,743 of record JAMJFZ010003875.1, on the reverse strand, counting down.
AGGTCTACTCATTGTGTTTATGCCTATCCATGCCAGTGTGGGAAGAGAAACAATACTTTGAAAGTCAGAACTAAACAACAGGGCCTTAAATTCAAGTGTCTCACATTACTTTGTTCCAGTGACAGTCTAGCCACTCTGTTCCAGAGGGACATTGTAGATAAAATATGAATGAAAACACAAATACATTCTAAAACTCACTCTCCACTGTTCAAGTGGCAGCAGAAGTGAGTGTCATGAATGGATCACTATGCACACCACCTGGCCACTACTCAGAACTTTTTTAACAATTCTGGAAACTTTTCTATTAACCCTTCCAAGGTTAAAAAAAAAAAAACTCATCAAACTTTATAATCTTTCCAATATGCTCCAGCTACTTGGCTAACTCTAAAATCCATACAATAAGCGTATGACGTGTGTATCATTTCCTTCTGCAGTTGAGAAATGGTGAGCCAGAAAACAAAGCTAAGAAAATTAACATTTACCTCCCGTCTTCAACCCAGGAACTTTTTTACTAAGCACACAAGCCAAGAGCTCTTGTTTGATCTGTGCATTTTCTTAAGAGCTCTCCTCCATCTGATATCTCTCCCCTTCCCTTTGTTTCCTGTTTTCTGATATCAGAACTTTTAAGAAGGGAGCAAAGTTCCCTTCATCCTTCCCTTCTCATTCATGCTATCTCCATCCTCTCTGTACACTCACAGTCTCTCTTACAACACTGAAACTCTACTGTCCTGTGCCAGGGTGGTCTCATCACCACTAAACTCCAGGCTTTCTGAGGCTAAGTACCTAGAAGACAGCAGGCGATGGACACTTCTTTGCAGGATGGTTCAAATGTTTCCCTGTAATTCTCAGATGATGGTCTGATGCTTTCCAATGCAAACTGGCCTTCACATAGCTTTGGGTCAATGCTATGAAGCACATCTCATAATTCTCATTTTTACAGCTGAAGTGATTTAGACACCTCAGAGTTAAAGAGCTTGTCCCAAATCATGCAATAAGTGACATTACCAGAGTTCAAACCCACGTTTGCAAACCTGTGCTTTTCCTATCTCTTTCTCTCATCACATAACTACATTGGTGGATTGGTTCATGCATTTTGTGTTTCCAACTAAGCTTAGAGACCTATTGGACACGAAATGAATCTCAAAGTTAGTGGCTTTCTTTCACTTTGCAAGTGTGGCCTCATACAAGTTCTTCTTTTATGTGCATCCCTAAGAAGACCTGAGCGCACTGCCAAAGAGGCAGCAGACACTGAATAAATATTTGTTCAAAGGGATCAAGTATCGTGCCTTCTAGAATTTCTACAAGCAGTCAAAGACTGTTAATAAAGGAGAGGAAATGAAGCAGAAGGGTCAGGATCATCTGAAGGAGAGTGTACCATGTACATGGTGGTAATGGGCTTGTGGTAGGTACTGTCATGATGAGGGAGGCAGAAAGAGGCTACCATGATGAAATCCCTCTTCTGTACAGAACTCTAGCCTGTGCCTAGCATGAACTGCTCACAGACTCTTTCAGACCATGTTCAGCGTGAAAATGATTTGGTGCCTCCTCTGTGACATTTTCTCTAAAATACAATTGGCAACAAAAGTTTGTCATTGTAGGAAATTTTAAGAAGCCCGAATTTCTAAGACAAAATTATCCTCTGAATTTTTGCACCCTGATGGGCAGGCCAAATCAAAAATAATTCACATTTTCAAAAGCAAAATCCTCATATAACAGCAGACCTAAATAATGAGAACATTAGCTTGGAGCCGGTGTCTCAAGCTCAGAGGGAAGGCAGATTTTTATGGTTATTTATCTCTCTCCAAACTGAGCCGCTCCCATGTTAATTTCTTTTTTAAAGATTTCGAAATTTTAAAGTACTATAGAATTATATGTTGTTGTTTTTTTTTTCTGTTCCTTCTAGGCTTTACATTAGAATACATTGGCTTGTGTATTTAGATAAACCAAAACTGATAGTATAACCTCTCTTAGGAGCAAAGTTTTACCAAGGCTGTGAGTTACATCTTTCCTGGTGGAAAAAGGTGGCTCCATTTTCCTGCCTGCCTGGGAAATACCTGCTAAAGCAACTGTAGCCGCTGTAACTACTGTCTTCCTAGACCTCAGCCTTGAGTATGTATGTGTGCATCAGAGCCCACTTTAGCCAATGACTGTAGAAACTGAGCCAAAGTATTGGATCTTGTTAACTTCACTGGGTTTTGTGAGAATCAAATGAGAAGATGCATACATGTATATACCCCGCGTATTGCATGGCCCAACAAAAGTCAATAATAAGAATACCCATGGAAGTAAATTAATGAATTATGAAGCTCTCTTAGAAAAAGATGGATCTTCATTACAACCTAATGATAGCCACTAATTGGCACCTGAAATATAAGTTAGCTACATGTCTACCAAAGGTTTCACTAAACATATTAGCTTTCTTAGTACTCTAAGAAAATTGTAATGGCCATCTATGCCAGATCTTCTACAGTGCTAATTTCAAAGGTTTTATTTGACAGTCTCCCTTTGCACGCTCATATTTAGAAAATTTGCCGTGATTTCTGCCTCAGTCACGACCACCATCATCATAAGTAGAGCACATTCTAACAATTCACTGAGCTCCATTTAGTCAAGAGATTAAATTGAGTTCACAAATTCACGGGCTGTTGTCTTCACTTAAATGAATCGGTGATTCGCAGTTACTGATCAACCTACTAATGCCACCATTCATAAATGGGAATGGGCCAACCCCTGCTGGTATAATGATCAGCTGGGGGAGGAGTGGGTTGGGCACCGAACAGCTGATGGTTCTCCTCATTTCTGGAGGGGGCCCTTGAAATGACTGCATATAGGTAGGCAAGGCTAGGCAACTGTGACACCTCCCCGGGGTCCCTTTGGTACCAGGGATTTAAGAGCCTCAGCTGTCAAAGAACAATAAATTCCCCTTCAAAATATAAAACATAAATCAGTGTTTCCAAAACACTGAAAGGCAAGAAGAAACTAAATCCCCACAATAATGAAAAGAATCCTGTTAATTAAATCAGCAAGGTAGAGAGCTTCCCTCCCAGTACACGGCCCAGCTGAACACTAGAATACCTTGGAGACCAGAGCTGAAATCCAAGCTTTTTCTAGTTTGCAAGCCAGCATCCTGAGGGAACATTTAGAAGAAGGGGCGGAGGGGGAATCTTAGGAACAGGACAAGTAAACACAACTTTTTTTTAAAAGAAGTTGTACTTGGACAATGTTTATCTAGAGGGGAAGTTGCAAAACAAATTGTAAATGAGGTTCAGCGTGTGTGTGCCAACCTCTTATCAGATCTGCACCTGTCTTGGGTTAGCTGAAAGCCACATTGCTGTGAACTGAGACACAGACTCCAATACATGGAACTTGGAAGAAAGGGGAGAGATGCCAGTCATTGCTTCTGACTGCTTGTTTGTGTGTTTGATTGGCTGGCTGGGTGGTAGGTTGGTTGTTTGCACTCTACAGTGTTTCATTTTATTTGCATCTTGAACTCCCTGGTTCAAAGAATTTATAACGGTGATTATTAGTTACTTCACACATCTTTCTTTTAGTCCTGCAAAGCCACTAATGTTGATTCGTGGGTTGCTTTAATGTTTGGTTAATTGGCTGGTCTACTAAGAGAGAGTGTGTTATCGTGGTTGTGGTTTCTTATGAATCTGTCAAATTGGGTAGTTCAGGGCCATTTGCCTCTTACGCAAACCACTGACAGCAGGAGCCCTCACAGAACTGAAAGCTGCACCTGGCTCTGTCCACACTGGCCTTGGGTTTCCTCTTTTGTTTTGTTCTGTTTCTATTTCTGGTTTTTGTTTGTTTGTTTGTTTTTGTTTTTTGAGACAAGATCTTAAGCTCTGTAGTCCAGGGTGACCTAGAACTAACAAGCCCATGTTACAAATCCAAGGCTGGCCTCGAATCCTGTCTCCTCCTGCCTCTGCATCCCAAGTCCAACTGGATTATAGGCCTAGACCACCACACCCAGCACAGGTTTTGCCCTTCAAGCTTCTAAGAACCAAGTTACCTCAAACCTATAATCTACCAACCTTTAAACTGGGTTTCGCTATCTTTCAAATACACCTGCATCTATTCCCACTCTCTTCTGAGCCTTTCCAAATATTTGAAAATACAATGCTACCGAACTCTTCACCTAGACCCCACATCTAACTAATCATTAGACAGTATGTCATAAGCGCCGCAGGATATGCTGGCCATATGTTTTCCTTCATTCGGAAGTCTATCTGCCTCCAACAGGCTTTGTTTTGAATCTTCTGACAGCAGGGGTGAGACAGGTGGAGTGGCGGGTCTCATCAGCTGCACCCCCTTGCCATCACCTGTCACCCAGTTCACACCTATACACAAATACAGAAAGATCCTTCTCTGTGTTGAAGACCGAAAGGTCAGATGTGCTGTGGACAGACTTTTCGAGGCAGGGTCACTAGGGCTTGAACCTGGTCCTCACAAACCCTAGGCAACCCCTCTACCACTGAGCTACATCCCCAGCCCACTTGTGTTGTGATTGTTGCTGTTTTCATTGGTTTGTTTTCGATGGGTTTGTTTATTTGCTTTGAGACAAGATCTCATGTAATCCAAGCTTACATCTAACCACTTATACAGCCAAGGCTGGCATTTAACTCTTGATTTCCTTGCTTCTGCCTTCCAAATGCCGGGAGTACAAGGACACAGCACCATGCCTAGCACTAGCTCTCTTTCTACTCTTTAGTTTGAGACAAAGTCTCACTAAGTTTCCCAGGCTGGCCTCGAACTTTTGATAGTTCTACCTCAGCTTCCTGAGTAAGTGGAATTGCAGGCCCATCCCCCGAGGCCTGTAAACACTAGGCGCCACTAACTTTCAAATTAATAGTAAATATGAGTCCATAACTCCAACATACTGCCAGTCAATCACTCAGGTAGAAATAGTGGAAGTACAGAACACAGTGTGGCTCCATCCTAACACTCTATAGCTGAAACAAGCAGGCTGTGGCAGTAAGTGGCCACACTGATTCCCCGCAAAGCGAGACAAGATGGCGGCCTGAACCCAATCCTAACTGTCGCCTTCCCATGACGTCACTGGGTTGTGGATCAGTATGACTTTCCTTTCCCCTGCTGATACACTCTGACCTTTCTCAGCAGTACCTCTGTGCTTGGTAGCAGGTGGTGTAGATCTCCCCAAAACTTTTATTTTCCTGAAGTTGGTCAAATCAGGAAAGAAAAGTCATACAGTCCACTGGGAGAAATGAATCTGTGTGTACATTCGACGCATGCGTGTGTGAGCATATCGCAAGGAACAAGTTAGTAGGGGTTTTAAATTATGCTTGTCTTACCTAATCTTTTAGTAGTGCTACTTTTGTAAAGAATTCATTATTTTAACAGTATTTTGAAAGGTTGTGGGAATGGCTCCATGGGTAGGAGCAGAGCCGTACAAGCATGGACTGAGTTTAAATACCTAATACTCACATTAAAAACTGGGCACAGCTGTTCACACATATAACCCCAGTGTTGGGGAGCCGTGACAAGCAGATTCTAGGAGCTCTTAGGTTAGCCTAGCCAAACTGGTGAGCTTCTGTTAGAGTGAGTGAAAGGCCAGGAGTCGGCACAGAATACACCCAGACGCTGGATTTTTAGCACAAAGAAGATGTATTTGCTCCAGAGGGACAAAGGACTAGGGACAAGAGACTAGGAACTGCCTCTGGATAGAGTAGAGACAGCTGTGGCCCGTGGGCAGATGGCAGGTTTTAAAGAGTCCTAGCTGGAGAAGGAAAGAAGAGGAGGTACAGCTGGAGAAGAGTTGGGGTGGCTGCCTCCAATTGGCTGGGAGAACAAAGGAGAGGAAATGACAGGCTTTTGAGGAGAAAGGTGCACAGGGGGTGGGCTGTGTAGGGATTTCTGGGAGACAGGCTTGTGTGTGCGAGGCTAGAACTTAACTTATGTCTGACTGCCCTTAGTGATCCATCGCCATCTTGGGGCTGTGTGGGGGATGGACCAGCAGTGAGAGCCTGTCTTAAAAGTGAAAGGCAACAGAGGAAGATACTGACGTCCTCCTTTGTCTTCTACATGCCTACACAAGGGCGCACACACCCATCACACACATCACAAACACACACACACACACACACACACACACACATACATTGTCTTGAAATGGCTAGTAGATGACACAACATTGGTGTTCACTGGCATTGCTAATGATATCTTCAGTTACAAATATGTATGTGGCTGTCAGCTGATGAGGTGACTGTTCCAGAAAGACAGTTAACTGTTTCCTAAAGGCTGAAACTTACTTCATGCAGATCTAACTATGTATCTGCTCAAGTTTGCACTTAACTTTTTAACATATAGGCTCCTCATAGACAAACTTGATCTCCTTTATATCAGCAGCCCCAAAGCCACGCAGGCTGGAGGAAGCAGAATCTCAGAGGCTTTCTGGCTGCCAGACTAGCTGAAAAACCCAATCTCCTGGTGCAGGAGGAGACCCTGCCTCAAAAGAACCAGGCAGAGAATGATCGAGAAAGACATCCACTGCCTCGCTCTGGCCTCCACGAGTGCACAAGCCCAAGTTCACACAGCTGTATAAGTACACACATCTGCATAAGTGCACACACCTGCACATACACGGGCACACACACCACCTGTACACATACAAAAATAAGACAAATGTAAAAATAAGAATGTCAGTTAGTTAAATGAAATATAAACTTCTCAACCACATCACTGAATTAACTTGGAAAGTCACCCAGCTGCCATTTATTGAACACCTGCTCTGAACTGTTTACTAGAAACCCAGTAGACAGAGCTTCATTCTAAAGTCCAAATCTAAATACAAGGACAACATCATAGGCCTGACGACATGGTGCAGTCAGAAAAGTTCTTACCATAGAATCCTGAGGGTCTGAGTTTACATGCCTGACACCAAGGGAAAAAACAAAAATAGTGCTTTTCCTTGAATCCCAGCGCTGGGAAAGTAAAGACAGGAAGACCCTTGGGGCTCACTGGCCAGTGGGCCTAGACAAATTGGTGAATTCCTGGTTCAATGACAAGATCTGTCTCAAGGCAGATGAGGTGGTGGATACAGCAGGTAAAAGAGCCTTACCCCACAAACATGATGGTTCGAGTCTGATTCCCAAACCCAACCCAACCAAAAGCTGACCTCTGACCTCCAGAAGCTTGCATGGTTTGCATGCACTTGAACACACGCACATCATCATCATCATCATCATCATCATCATCATCATCATCATCGCAAATGAAATTAAAAGAACAAGAAAAAAAGAACTTGTACCAAAAATATGGTAGAGAAGTAATAGGAAAGATGCTGGACCTTGACCTCTGACCTCCACAATCACAATCAGTGAAAGAATTAACATTACAAATTGCATTTTGCTTTAACTATTCCCTTAGTGTTATTTTGCATATCTATAGGGGGCCTGGTTGGGATTCAGCGTGGCTTTCTTATATCTGTAGGTTTTACAGAGGGAGCCCAAAGGCCCAGTGTGGACAGTGGACAGTAACAGCACACCATCTTCTGTCCATAGTGACATCATTTTGACAATTTTACCAGCTTTTCTTTTTCTGGAATGGGGAGGGGGCAGGGTGAGTAGCAAATCTTCTGACCAGGAATTTCCCCCAGACAAACTTAAAAAGGAGAAGAAGAAAGTTTGCCTTCCTCCATATGTTTCTATACATCAGGTTAAAAGCCACACAGGTACGGAGAGCTGGTTAAGCCCTCACCAAGGTGGCAGGCTCCGAATGCTTTGATGTCATCGCTTGCTAGACCCCTGAGACTTTGCTGGCTTCCAAATTCAGTGGACTTTCTGTGACTTGCCCGTCCCTTCTGGTGTTCAAAAAAGAAAGGAAAAAGGTCTCTGCTCCTTCTTGTCCCCTTCCTTTATTGTACGCTTTGCTTTGTTTGTTTGATTTTAAAACTGCCATTATGTGAAAGTGTAGCAAGTATAAATAATTGAGAAGATAACTCTGTGGGGAAACCGCTCTCTCTGCCTTTGTGCAGAGGCAGCTCATTACGGCTCTGAGCTGCAGCATTCCGTAAGAGCAATTATGCAGCATCAGTATGTCATGGATATTAACCGAGGGGAGTAGATAAGACACGGGAAAATCATCTTGTAACTTATTTAATTAAATTTATTTGGTTTTTCCAATAGGTTCCTCTCGTGTGCAATTTCTCCGACCACTCCATAGTTGCTGTGGTCTTTGCAGGACTGTTACAAGACATTTGTTTTTTGTTTTTTTTTTTGGCGTTCTTCCTCAATTTTGTGTGGACCTAAAATGTATTTATACTGGGGCCTAATTTCCACCCAAGGAGAGGTTACCCATGAAAATGGAACCATAATTTGGTCATGAGGTTTTTATCCCTCCTAGGGCTTATATAGCCAGTTAATATATGTTAATACAGCAAAGTGAATAAAAGGTTAAATAAGTGGGTCAGGCTTGGAGAGTCTTAGAATGCTTACTTCTGCTTAAACGGAAGGAAAAGCCCGTAATGGCGCTTGCCTGACTTTCACCCCCATCATTTTAAGAATTGCTTTGCCAATCCTTCACAGCAAATAGTAATTTTAAGTGGACCAAAACAGAGCTCAGGGTGTTTGCACTCCACAGTAATGATAGAGTAGCCGTGCTCCCTGGAGTCAATAAGCCCAACAATTGAGTCATTTTTGCCTCCTGTGAGTGAATCACTGCTGTTAGCCTGAATGACAGGATTGCCTATAGAACCGGAGCCCTTCACCACATTGACCTCATCCCGGGCTATCGGGGTTCAGAGGGCAGGCAGGTGGTGTTTAACACAGTTATAAGTAAAAGCTGATTTTGTACGTGGAGGATCTGTAAACAAGAAAGTGGGATTGATTGGAGGGTAGTGGGGGCCAGGAAGCCTTTGCTGTACATTTAAGTACATTATCCAAAGCAACCCATCCTCATTCCCTGACTCTCACCTTCTCCTTTCTCCTTCCTTTTACCATCCCTCCATCTTGCTCCCTACCTCCTTCTACCTGCCACACAATGAAAATCCCAACACAACATATAGTAGAATCAACTAACCACAGCCAGTCACAAGTCTAATTAATAAAAATGCAGACAGTGCTGCAGGGGGAAATGATAGATAGATAGATAGATAGATAGATAGATAGATAGACAGATAGATAGACTGACTATATATATATAGTGTATCTTTTAAAAATATGTTAACTTTTTGCAGTTATTTATTTTACATGAGGAGAGTTACATGTGTGAAGTCAGAAAAACATGTGAGAATTAATATTCCCCTTTCACCAGGTGGGTTCCAAGGATAGACCTCAGGTTATCAAGCTTGGTGGCAAGCCTTGGGCTAACCTTCCTACCCATTTCACCAGCCTTATAATGTGTATCTTATATACAAGGTTTTTTGTTTTTGTTTTTTTTTTTTTTACTTTCTAATAGTTTTCTTGAAGTAAAAATTTAGACATGGCAAAATATCTAATGGTAACAAAATTTTTAAGTGAATGAGAAATGAAAACATAGAGAAAATATCCTAAAATAAAAACCATCCTCTCATTTTCAAATTACCTTTGAAAGTTCTAAGGAGCCTGTCCAGCCAGCTTGTTTGGGAGGTCTTCTGTGGTCTACTGGGGTGCCATGGTTTATAATCCCACTGGGAGGTGGAACTGGAGAAGAGACATCTGTAGAGCACAAGGCCTGCTTCTGACTTGGGGAAGAAGCAAATCCTACTTTGAGACTGATGAATGGATTTAAAGTGCAATTTCCACCAGAAATTAGAATGCCTTGGTTTATTTCAAGAGCTTGGAACCCTAGCACCCCTGAAAATCCCAGCAGCTTCTTAATGAATTGATTTATAGCCCTCATCCCCTTTCAGAGAGTGTTTATCAGTCTTCAAAGAGCCATGCATGGTATAACTGACAGCAGAAATGAGAAAATTCCTATACTTTGTTACTTTAGTGTCCACTGCCCCACAGTACGTGGCCTAACTCTTATTTTTAAGAGACATTCACATATACTAGTGGTCCTCCAAACACATTTGGGAGAAAATCCTTGGAAAGGTATAATTGGCAAAAATGATTTCCTTCGTTTTCTCCCTCAATCCTCTTCCTGTCATTCTTGTTCCCGGCCCCGCATCCCCGGCGTACACACTGACAACGCCTTCTCGACCCCAGTGTTCAGTCTGTCCTCCCCACTGCAGCCTATCGTAAAGGTGACATCCCACTCCAGTTCTGCCCCGTGCTGTGCACATCACACACACACACACACACACACACACACACACACACCTAGCCTGACAGAACAAGCGGCTCCATTTCTGCCAGAGATGCCTTTCCCTTTCACTTCCACACATACACTTCTCCTGTCTGTCTATTGCCAAAGTAGAGTTGCACCTTGCACTGGATTAGAGCCTTCACTTATTTCTTGGTTTGAAATTTATTAGAGCAGATCATGGACGTCAGAATTATGTCCCATCGTTGCCAGGGCACATCATTCAACAGGGATTGAGCTGTGCCACTTGCTAAAAAAAAAAAAAAAGGCAAGAGATTCCCTAATGGTTCTTCTATCGCTAATTCTAAATTATTTCCTGGGGGAGGAACCCTATTTTCATTTAGTTGTTGTTTATTCACCAAACATTTTATTGAAGATAGTGGAGACAGTGTCGATAACGAAGAACTAAAATATGCTCTCTATAAGATCAACTAGGTGAAAACCAGACAAGTAAATCGTGATCATTGTGTTGAATAAATGCAAGGAGCATGCTTGCTAATTACTAAGGAATTGTGTGTATGTTTGTGTGTGTGTGTGTGTGCACGTGCGCGCGCGCGCACACACACACACACACACACACACACACACACACACACGCTCGCACGTAAGTGTTTGCATTTGTGTGTACATACGCTTGTGAACAGAGGCCAGGAGTTGTTGTGTTATCTTCTTCTATTGCTGTCACCTTTTTGAGACAGGATCTGTTATTGAGCTTGCAGCTACACTGGGTAGTCAGCGAAACCCTGGGATCCTCCTATTTCTGTTTCTCCAGCACTGGGCATATAGGCACCACTGTCTCACCTGGCTTTTCTAAAACACGGATTCTGGGAATCCAAACTTCAGTCTTTTGTGTTTGCACTGTGGCAGGGAAATGAGCCAAACTCCCCAGTCCCAGGAAATGCTTCCTAATCAGATTATGCAGCAAAATTAATCCAAAGAGGTATTCTCTGATAAGAACATTGAATGATGTGTGGACCAGGTGGCTCTAGAGGGAAGACCATCCCAGATAGAGGAAATATTGTGGCCCTAGCTAGTTAGCATATTACCTTTAGATGTATGAATTAATCTTGGACTACTTGTATATTACATGATTAAAAATATATGACAGTTAAGACAGTTTTAGCACTAAATGATTTTGTCTTTATAGATAGTGATGTCATATCTATTCCTGTGAAAATGGAGGCAATCCCAATGTTATTGCTTTTAACCTCTAAAACCTCAGTTTTTTTCAACCTGTGGGTCACAACCCCCATTGGGGATTCAATGACCTTCTTCACAGGCTCACCTAAGACCATCTGCATATCAGATATTTACATTACATTTCATAACAATAGCAAAATTACAGCCATGAAGTAGTAACAGAATAATTTTGTGATTGGGGGACCCCACAACATACCACAGCATTGAAGAACTGAATTAAAGGGTCACAGCATTAGGAAGGTTGAAAAGTACTGTTTAAGAGTTAAGTTAAACTGAGCCACGAAATTTTAATAAGAGATGTGGTGCTGGGATATACTCTAAAAATCCTTTCAAACTGTGGTACATTAGTTTGCACTGAAAGCTCTGTGCGGAACTTCAGAATCAAAGGTATCTGATGTCTTCATTCCTCTGTAAATTGCGGTGGGTGGGTATTCAGTAACTAACCCTTTAAAGCTAAAATATTTAAGGACTAAAGCAGACACGGCATAAGTGCTGATTTGCTTGGTCTCTTGTGGTTTATAAAGATATATTTTATGCCTTTTATGATTACGGGATGATGCTAAAAATTTTGTGGGTAATACCATCATATTGGAAACACTTTGTGTAACATCTCTGCCAAGGGCACAGGAGTCTACCTGGCTGTCAATCCAAGCAAAAGATATTTAATTTGTTCTTAAGAAAAAAGGCAATCTGGAAATTTTACTTAGAAATTAGTCTTTGATGTCTAAATATCATGAATATAAGGACATTAAGGCATGTGTCTGTAATAGAATTTTTGCTTCCTGATAGAATTATGTTTTGTAATTTTTTGAACATTATTTTGGGTTGTATGGAGTTTGTTAAAAATAACTAGTAAATGCTTTATTTGATAGATCTTTTCCATAATAGCACTTGACTTTCTATGTTTTACTCTTGTCACCCTCCCCCTCCCATTTTGGCTTGAAGCCACTCTAAAGTTTAACACCTGGGAGATTTCTCACTTGTGGTGGGTTCCCTTTAAAAGTGCTAAAGTCTCAGCCCTCCCAAACAAGAGACCAAGCTACAGTTTAAAGAAAGAAACGGTATTGATAAAAGGCCCCAAGAATGTTGCCACCTTTGGAATGTGATGTGTCCTCCGCAAAATCCTTTCTTTTAATCCAGCAGGAGAAAGGAAAGGGGGGGGATAAGAGCCTGGTCCCTCCAAATGCTTCTGGCATGCCAATCTCATCTTCTGAAACATCCCCTGCTGCTCCAGTAAAAGGAGCCCCTGAAGCAAATGAAAACTCCGGTGGGGACATTCACATGCATAGCACCCTCCCTCCAAGTGCTTTAGATCGCCGGTCCTGGGGTGATTTGGCCTGAGTTGAAGAATAGAGACTTGTGAACCATTTGTCTCCACACCTTGAGTATGCTGAAGTGCTGTGTCTTTCACCTTAAAAGCCCACTTAAAAAGAAAAATATGGTTTGTGAGAAGGACACAATTTGGACGCCATCACATTTAATGGAGTCCCTTTTAAATGTAACTCTCTGTCCCATCAATTCTCTTCTAAATTAGTTGTCACCACCTAGAGAAAACCTGCCCTTGATTATCTTATGCAATTGCTTAAAAACACAGTGTGTGTGTGTGTGTGTGTGTGTGTCGTCTAAAACCTCTGATGAATACCATTACTAAAACCACTCATGCTAAGTTTAAGGCAATATAACTCATGTCACAGTGTGACATGTATGGAACTGTCACCAGCTTCTAAGTCTGGTTGCACAGATCATCTCAGAACTCAAAATGAGCAAGCTAGACCTCCTAGAAATAAGTCTATCTTTCTAGGTTTTTATTTACAGTTGACTGGCCAATTCAATCAGATGAAAGATTTTGTAAAATCTTGAGGTTATGCGAAAAGCAGGGTGTTTTCAGAGGTGGCCAAACAGTTTTTAAGCTTACTGCTTGAGATCTAGAATGTTCCCAGTTTTATAAACAAGAGTTTTGAAGTAGTCAATTGTTTCAGGGGCCCACTCTTCTGTCCTGGACTTGAGTGGCCGCCTACCTTTTCAAGAAGAGTTTACAAGTTCCACTGCCAACTCAAGGGTGACATCTAGAAATCCAGTGTGCTTTGCTGTACTATAATAAATAGGAATTTAAAAAAATCAAATGGTCAGTTTTGACCAATTGTGCACAATGACATATCAAACAGGGATTCTCTGATTCATCATCCTTTTGCCTTAACATAACCTTTCTCCCAGTAAAGCCCAATATAGAAGTTACTCTAAAAGTCAAACGCTGCCCATTTTCACATCGAGTGCCTGGATTAGAGTCCATTTCATTTCCCCTTTTCCCATTGCATTGCACAAGGGTGTTGTACCATCTCAGCTGATCCATTCACATCCATCCAGTTTAGTTCATTCTCTACCTGGATGCTGGAAAAGGTCTTCCTCAGAGGCTTCATTCATTGTTTCACTTCCCCATTCAAGAATTTTAGAGATTTCAATTGATCCCTGAAGAATCCCAAGCAGCTTGCCTGTAAATTGCCATCAGGTTTCCCGAGAATCCAAAAGAAACTGCCAGCCAATCTCAGTGAAGAGAGTCAGCCTTGCTCAAGTTGGTACCTTCAAGCAGCTCTTCATTTTCTTCCCTTCCATTTGATCTTTTGGTTTTTGTTTTTAAAAGCCTTTTGGTTCAATTCTTCCCTTTCAAGAATTGGTTAACATTTTTTTCTTTTTGTAATATTTTATTTATTTTTATTTTATGTACATTGATGTTTTGTCTGCCTTTTTGTCTGTGGGAAGGTGTTGGGTCTCCTGGAATTGGAGTTACAGACAGTTGTAAGCTGCCATATGGGTGCTGGGAATTGAACCCGGGTCCTCTGGGAGAACAGCCAGTGCTCTTAACCATTGACCCATCTCTCCAGCCCCTGCTTAACATTTTTTTTCCTTTTCTTCTGATGCTGGAGAGCAAGCCCAAAGCCTTGTACACGCTAAGCAAGTACTCTGCAAGTGTGCTGTACCCCCAGATCTTCATTTCCCTCTTGCTCTGCAGCCCCTTGCTAGCCTTGAGTTCACTATGTAGTGCAGTCTGGTTTTGAATTTTCCATCCTCCTGCTTCCGCTTCCCCAGTGCTTGGATTTGTGCACTGCCATGCCTAACGATCAACCTCTCGATGTCGTTAGTTGACTCTATTGCATTTACTGGATATAGGTTGTTTATTTTGAATAACTTATGTGTTCTCAAACTGTGATATTTTTCAGTTTGTTTTTGTGTATATGAAGAATAGAAATCTCAAAAGGCACGATTTGAATTTTCAAAGGTTTAGATATATTTGCATACGTTGTCCATATGTCATTAAACTTGGTTTGGGATAACTGCAGAATGTGGACGGCTTATCAATGGTGACACATGTACAGATCTTTATGACCCTTGAAATTATTCCTAATAATTGTTTCAGGGTTGAAAAGACATGAGCAGTACAGAGTAAGGCCTGTTTTCAGCCCCAGCTCCCCGCCCACAAAGGCAATCACTGGGACACACACACCCCTAGAGGACCCAGCTGCTGAATAAGAATGACGTGGAGAAGAAAGCTAGTATTCAATACGTTTAGATCAGTCAAAGGAGATAACATATGATAAAGCCAGGAGTCAAGCTAAACAAATCCCCATTCCCTGTAAACACTAGAATGAAGGGAGGAGGAGGGTACTAGAAAGGGCCTGGCTGAACAAGCTCTTCCTCCCCTCCACGTAAATAGCCCCTCCCACCATTCCAGCCTTCCACCTTTGAAGGAATAGGTAGAAATAACCTCGAATTAGCGAAAATAAATCCCTATCTGCATTTTTGTCACGTTCTTTTTTTGGAGCAGCACAGAAAAATCAAGGTCGGTGTTAATGAATTTGTCCCTGGCAAAGTGTATTACCATGTACAGTGTGTGTGCACAGGCACACACATACATGCACACACACACAGACACACATGTGGGCGCCCAAAGGTCTGCTGCCTTCTCACTGTCATCCGACTGGTGAGTCACAGTGACTTCCCAATGCTGCTGTGCCTTGGCCCAGTCAGTTGATGGGCACTTCCAACCGGACAGGGTTTCTGTTGAGAACAAAGTCATACCTTTGCAACCAGCTCGGTTCTCAGCAAGAAAACGCACGTGGCTTACGCAGATTTTTGTTGTTGATTTTTTTTTCCCCTTATAGGTTACTCAGGGAATCGCATGTCAGTATAAATCAGTAGTAATGAAATCACCATTACGACATCTTAGATACTGCATTCGCTAAATAAAGCCTTTCTGGATGTTAAGTCAGCTTTTAATGATTGATATTATAGACAGTGGATAAACATTTCTGATGGATCTGTTTGCTCTCAGATGAAAAAAAAAATAGAAGCAAATTCTTTTTTTCTCTTTGATTGAAGGAATGTAATGTCATTGGAGAAGGAAAGGTTCAAATGTGGTTGTCATAGGTTGGTGACACCAAAAATAGAAACTCACTTAGGGTAAAATTCGCTGTCAGGAAAAATGGAACATTCTTTCTGAACTCGGGAACGTGTGGTTCATGTGAGCTTGCTTATAGAGGGTTGCTACAATAAGACTTCTTTCATACAGGTGTGTTTATGCCCCAGGCTTGCTGGCCACAGTCCATTCCATTTACAGAAGCTGAATTAAACAATAACTACAGCTTGCAAAAAAAGTGGTGGAGGTGGGGGGAAGGGGAGGGGGAAAGGTGAGCGTCAAAGGAGATGCCTGAGAGCTTTGTTAGGGCCAAGAAAAACCCTGTTGTAGTTGTCAGAGCTTGTTGATGTTGCTGGGAACGGCACTTTTTTTTTCTCCTGGATTTTGTGGTTCTGCCTTAGGAAAGAAAGTAAAATAGAACGGAAGAACAAAGTCCCACTCTATAAATCAGCAGCTGCTCCTTGCCAGATCAAAGGAATGACATTTTTGCTCCTGGACTTCTTGTCCACTTGAGGGCTTGACAGGCAGCTAACAGCTGGCCTGCTCCACTACGAGAGAATCAGCCCACATCTTCTTCCGAGCAGATGACAAGCTAATCAGAGACCTATCCGTAGCACAGGACATGTGAGTGCACCTTGACCTCTCCCAACATCTCCGATACTTAATTGTTAAACAGTGTGGTGTATTTTTGGCCAGTTAAATCTCAGATGCCTTCCTTTGAGAAGGAGAATCTGAGATAACATTTCAGTCAAAGGTGATCATGATTTGTTGGGATCAAGTCTTAGTGAGAATTAGCCCATGCTTGGAACATAGTGGGAACTGGCTGTGAATGTGGGTACCTGGTTATCAGGTGAGACTGGATAGGTTTCAAAGTCCAGTCAGATAGATGACCAGGACCTGAGAAGTGCTCATCTTGAAAATAATCACCGTTTCTTTGTGGGCTGATAGAATTGCATGATCTCTCTTCCATGTTATAGATATAGAGTTATAGACCTCACTTCCATGTGCGCATAAAATGGTTTTCAGAAGCACTCTAAGGTGTGCAGGTATCCAAATCTGGAATTTTCATGTCAGTAGTAAAAACGTTCAAAGTCAATTCAGTTTCTCGTTGATTTCCATCTGTAATAAATCATGTACAGGATGAGGTAATATGCTATAGCTTATGTCTATTGACTTAGTGTTTTATCTTTAAGAGGGTAGATCCTAGATATGAATAGCTAAGGAAGTTTGAGTGTTTTCTCCTCCCTAGCTTTCAAGTAGCTCTGAAAGATCACTTTTATAGTACATGATAAATAGCCACATGTGAATAATCCGATAGCATTCTGTAAGAGTAACAGTGCATCTAAGTTGGGACCTGCTCAGATGCTTTGTGACACTTACACGCCACTGGGTGTGAGTTTACTAATGGAATCGTGTTGGCTGTTGCTCGACATTCAAAAAGAAATAAAAGATAATTCCTGTGTAACAGATTTTTCAGATACTTTTATAAAATTGAAAAAAAAAAACTACAATTGTCCATATAAACCTCGGCCAGATAAGATGCCCAATTTTCTTCATCACTTTTAACAATTAATTTAATACCAAAAACAAAACAAAAACGTACTATTGAGGCTCAGAAAGTACAGAAATTGATGGAAAAGTAAAACCGAAGTGTGCCATCCTGAGAGACCCTCTGTTGACAATTTCCACAGAAACATCTTATTGTCCCAGCTTTTACTTCAAGAGACACAGATGGAGGAAAATGAATCGAATTATTATAAATAGCTTGTTTTCCAAAGCAAGTGATTAAAAGCCTCTTTCAGTTTGAGGTGCTTGAAGAGAATAGCGTGTGCAATGTTTGGCGGCCACAAGAGTCACGATTAACACTTGAACTTCGCAACTTTCCGTT
The DNA here is from genome assembly GCA_026225945.1 of Cricetomys ansorgei. Lineage (NCBI taxonomy): Eukaryota > Metazoa > Chordata > Mammalia > Rodentia > Nesomyidae > Cricetomys > Cricetomys ansorgei. The sequence continues at coordinate 16,617,999 of JAMJFZ010003875.1, read as the reverse complement.
CTCAGGCAGAGCACTAAAATGAGGGGTGGCACTTACTGTGACTCAAACATAAATGTGCAGAAGTCACCTGGAGAACTTTTCAAATGCAGATTTGGGAGGTGGTGCTGGGTGAGGCACAATGACGCTTCTGCACTTACAACACTCTGGAGGTGGAGCAGAAGCTGCTGGTGCAGAGAACTCCAGAGGAGGGAGGATCTAGAGAGCCACTGAAAGGATGTGCTTGCAAAGGAGCCATTCTACAGCCCCACCTTCAAACAGATGTGTGCACTGGTGTCTAAAATCTCACACACACACACATACACACACACACACACACACACACACACATATACACATACACACACATGTTACATATTCATATGAAACTCTGACCTCTAGAAATGCAACTTCATAGAACCAAACCACATTCTCATCCTGTTTTCAGCCCAGCATGGAAATTTTTAGTAGTCACGCATCTATTCTTAATTGTTATCTGTAAGGCAACAGAGATTTTTAGGAACATTGATTAGGCGTGTTCTAACCATAAGCTAACATTTAATGAGCCCTTACTGTATACTAGGCAGTATGCCAAAAGCCTTACATACACTATCTGTCATCGGTCCTCAAAACAACCCAGGCTCTATTATTATTTTTCTAGTTGGTAGATAGGAAACAAACAGAGGCTCGGGGGAGTTATAAGGAGCACAAGCCTCTTGGGTTTATTGTTGATTCTCTATGCAAAGGTTTAAAATGTGGGATGATACTTAGGAAGACAATGCTCAAAGTTGAGTATTTTAGCGAATACGGGCCCTTGTAACTTTGGGGGAGAGTTAGATAAAGCACTAGAAACCCACAGTCGACAGCTATGGGAAAAGAGCTGTCTCCCACTTGGTAACTTTGCCCTGGGACTTTCATGCCTGCATGAACAGTCTCCCTACTCAAGGCAAATTCATAAAGCTCCAGAGTGTTCGTGCTCCCACACTAACATCATGTTTTCATATTGGAAGTGTACGGGTATTTACTTCACATGTTTTTACAGGTGTTGGCAAATCTAATATTCTGTCCAATTATAATTACACTGTAGCTCAGAGACATTAGTTATGATCTGTGAATGTGTCCTAAAGTCATGTATGAATCTCATTCATTCACCTCACTTTGCCCAAAGTTGTCTTCGGGAAAAGATCCCCTGTCTGAACACCAGTGAAACCTTGGATGTGCAGTGTGACTCAGTCATTCTCAAGACCAAGTACTTGTTCAATAGAGTTAAACCTGCCTAAGTCACTGAATCAATCCGAGACTGGGACACAGGGTCAAATTTGTGGAATGAATATATATACTAACAGACTTCCCAAGGTTGAAACTTCACTAAAATCCCAGGCTGGCAGGCAAATCCTGCAGCTAGGCAAGGTGGAAAGCAGAGGTTTTTCTTTTTTTTTTTTAAACTGGGCCCCTGTCACCAAGCTCCCTACCACACCTTTTCCAAATTGATCTGATCCCTTGTCAACAGTTCAAACTCTTCCTTGACAACACCAATCCAAGCGAGAGCCTCAAATCCAACCGTCCTCAGAGAGATCAGGGCTGGCTGCTTTCCAGGCCACAGCAGGCAGCGGGACCTGTGCTTTCTAACAAAAGGAATGCTGCCTGAAGGAGTGGGTTACCAGGTGTGGCAAGAAGTTAGTGAACCAGAAAGAAGGGATTTATCAGCCATTTAAAAGGGATGGGGGAAGCACCAACAATCAAGAATGACACCTGAGTCTACTCCCATCAACTTGAGCTATGCTTTGGGGTGAAAAGTCTTTAAAAGAAAACTCAGTGGTCAGATTTCAGGTGGAAAAAAAAAAGCATGCACAGCTGAAATATTTGGATTTCCTGAAGTGGGGGCTGGTGACGCCCAGAAGGTCTCTCCAGCAAGAGTAAGGTGAGGCTTCGATAGTTTTTGCTGTCTGGAGTATATTCCTTTGAATCTACTGAGGTTTTGGGACTTTGTTTTATTTTTTGTTGTTTTTATCTCTTTGTTGACTTAGAAAGGCCTCTTGATTCTTGGGAAATCACTACATTTATTTCTATAATTAAGTTATTTTAAGCTAAGAGTCTTAGTATATAATTTTTAAGGATCACACGTACTAATGCATTTTCTATTTAAGTAAAACTTGGAGATGCAAATAGTCTCAGGAGACTCTCTTCGAAGCTTTTGTGTGAGCCTGGGCACTAACTTCATGCTCAATACAAATCAATAGAACTAGTGTACTTTGGGGTACTCATTCCCTAAGGAGTCACTAATGCAATTATCTGTAGCCCTTAAAAAAAAGTCACAATGAAGCTAATGAAAATTTTTTTTCTAAGGGAAATCTGGAGAAGGCATTAGATTTAGTAACACATTTTCCACACAAGTTGTACAAAATTCAGAGTTTTAAAGATCTGTTTAATATATAAGGAGACTTTATAACTTAGAGTTAAATAGTTTGTACTAATAAAGAGGTATATTATATGTCTGCAACTTCAAAACCATTCTGAGATGACATTTAAACTTACTGAGTTGTTTTATCCTTTCTCTCTCTCTCTCTTTTTTTTCAATATCAGATACAGATGAAAAACCTAACAGTCTTTGGATTGGAAATAACTTGTGGGGGTTTTTATTAAAGTTGGGTGCAGCTTGCTGCATTTTGGTTAGTTGGACGTCTTCAGCAATTTTTCAAATGTTTTGGGTTTGGCAAAGTCCAAAATGTTTTTTGCCAAGACCCTCTTTTCCCCTTATTTTTTAAACCCGTGTGAAATGCAGGGATAACTTAATCCATATGTGTCTGATTCATTTACACTTAACTCATCAAAATGTTATTTTGTGAGACCCACTTAATATCCAAGAAACCTTTTGAGCCTTTTATAGACAAGCCTTTTGTCTTTAAACCAGGAAGTTGCTTTTTTCCATATGAATGGAGGTCTGGCCTTGAAAGATGGGAGATGAGTTGAGTTTTCAACTTAGATACTTCAGAGCTGAAGTAGAACCAAACCTTGATATTGTATTTCTTATCTGCATTAAGGAGAGGTCATTCTTAAAATATAATCAGAGGAAACTGAAAGAATTCATGTCAAATCATCCAGGGGAAGATCATGTAGAGAAGTTCTTCTTGGGAATTAACCAAATAAAAGTTCATTCTTGATTCTGATTGTTTTAAAAAAAAAAAAAATCTCTGGATTAGATGACTCCATTTTGTGTTTATGAGAGTATTTTCTAAAGGGTGGTGGCCTGTGAGGTATCAGTGTGAGGGAAGGGGAGAATTGTCATTTTGATTTTTAAGATCATAGTTTTTCTTAACGTGAACCCATTATTAATGTTAATAATAACATCCATGTTGTTAATAAACTATTCGGAGATTAGGGCAGTTGATAACTGGTAGGAGATATATGTTCAGAGATTTCTGGAGAAACAAAAACAAAAACGGGGGCCCATATGTTCTCCAAATCCTGTATGATTTGAAAGAATGAAACAGTACGGGACACACCAAAAACACTGCGAATGAAATTTCACAGAGGCTGTGTGGAGTCCACGTGAGAAAGTGAAGTCTCTATGACTCTCTGTGAAAGAATCTCACCATGAAAACCTGCAGGGCTTCTTTCTTTCAGCCTTACTTAGGAGCAGTGAGGGAAGAAAGCCCTTGCCACAACTGCTAGTGAACATGCAGTCCACGCCATGGGAACTAGCTGGAAACGTGACGCTGGGGTGACATTGCCAAGTTCAGCGCTTCTATAAAGACTTGCTAGCACACAGAATGCTTTTTCTAAATGTTCTGTATTGTTGGATCACCCCCCATTGAACAACCTTTTGAGAGGACCCCCATTTTTACTAATGTAAACATTCTGATGAGTATCCAAAGAAATGACCTTTGAGTGAACCTCTAACCTTCCCAGTAATTATTTGTTTGAAGACAGTGTGGAGTCCTCCTGCTGAGAACTAAGAACCATGATGCCTTGCAGCCCTGTGAGTGAGAGAGTGTTGGAGGGAGCAGGAGCGAAAAGCATAACTAAGGGAACAACCTCCTGATGTAAACAATAAAGGAATAAAAAAGAGGAAACTGAAAGTGGGGGTGGATAGCAATTTATTTCACCTAAAGGGTTAACCTACAAGAGAAGAAAAAAAAAAAGTGCAACAACACCTCACCACACAACAGGCATAGCTGCACATGAAGAGAGAAATTGCCCTTCTGTACCAGAAACATCAAGACAGACCAGAGCAGCCTGCCCTGGGCATCTCTTGGTCTTAACTGAACCCATGAGAAGAGCCCCTGGAAGGGACATAGGCAGAGGGCCGTCCTAGACCACAGTCACAACAATAGTGTGATGAAGATAAGTCCTTTCAGCTGATTGGAGGGTCAGACTTCTGGAAGTCTCTGTGATCTTGTCAGCAACATTTCAGGGCACAGGTGGAGATAAATGCACTTCAATAAATACAGCTTCAACTCTCCTTCTCTGTACTCAAGTAGCCTAATACTCCCCTCCCAAAGACCAAGGGGTGGAACATTTAGGGCAACGAAGACACCCTTTTCAAGTACTAAAGAAGTCCATTGTTTTGCAAACAAGCAGCACATGCAAAAGACTCCTCTGGCTTTTCTCCTGGAGATTATTCATCAGCCTGACTGGACTCCTACTAGAGGACTCACAGAAGGCTTGTGTGGGCTCACTATCCTCTAAGAGACTTAACAGCCAGCGCTTGAGAATTCTTCAAAGAATGAACTTTCAGGTCCTGCCTCGAGCCCGTGTGGTGCGGATGCATTAATCATTAAGTCCCCTTATGCTTAAGATTTGAAATCAGAGGTGTTGAAAAACAAATGTTATCAATAGAAAACATTTTGAAGGAGCAGCTAGCTGTGTGCTTCCTATCACTGGCCTCCCCCCCAGCCTAATGCAGGGCCACTGAATCTTTCCCAGAAGTTCATACGTGTTGGGGAATACCATCATTAAAAGCACGGGGACAAGGGTAACTCACAAATGGTAGAAAATGGTTTTGTTTTTATTAAATTTGGAGAAATAAAGGAGATTTCTTATTGTCTTACTCTGTTTGTACATGAATATTTGATGGGCATTATTAAACATTAAAGTAACATGAAGTAGGCGCTTATTTTTGGATTTTCAACAAAATTAGATCCAGGCTTCTTAGACAAAATAACCGCTGCTCCTTACATTCCGGAGAATCAGCAACCACCTGATTTGAAAACGTTTCCCGGGCCCTAATATCAACCATGTGGACCTGAGGCTGGCTTTCCAGTGGGTTGAAAGGTGGCTGAGTTTATGGTTGGCAGTTAGCTTATCCACTGCCCTGGGTGTCCCTGCTTTGGCTGCAGAGGCCGCCCCCAGCTGGCACTGACCTCTGAGTGACCCCTAACTTTACAGGCTTAAGCTGCAGGAGTTGCCCGAAGACCAGAAGTCTTTGGGCCAGCACTTATTACTGCTGTGTTGGTGATAAAACTTCAGACAGCCTAATTGATGGCTTTGCTGACCTAACAATACCTTGTGAAAGCCGAGTGC
>JAMJFZ010003875.1:16417500-16607500 GCA_026225945.1 Cricetomys ansorgei | reverse complement strand
ATGAAGCTCCAGACAGCTGTGATTATTTTTTACTTTTGTCATTTTTCATCAAGCAACAGAGGACCAATGGGACAAGAACACAAATGTGAAATGATGGGCTCACTGAGACAATTTTGTCCATGCAAAGATCCTCTGGAGAAAGACTCCGAGAGTTATAACTACTGTAGCATAAACGTAGGGACTAAGTTAAACTTGTACATTTCTGTTGACCACTCCGTTATGTTGCCTCAAATAGTTTTAGAAGAGAAGAAAAAAAATATATCCTTGTTTTCCACACTATGTGTGTTGTTCCCAAAAGAATGACTGTCTTTGGTTCATCAGTGAATTCACTATCCAGGAGAGACTGTGGTATGTTTTAAACCTGTTGGGCCAATGAGAAAAGAACCATGCTGGGAAGCAGGATGGACACTTGGCTGAAGCTCGACGCTCTAACTCCAGCGGCTAGAATGTGTCTTCACGCCCAGCCTCTGTTCCCCCATCAATGTCCTTTAGTTTCAAACAGATCTTTATAGTTTGTGCTTCATAAGCCAATTCTTATTATGATTTTGGGGGACTGTTCTTCAAAGAGCTTGCCAATGAAGATTTAGAGACAGAGCAAAGGCTTCTTCAAGTTCCGAGCCTTGGCTGTGGACAAAACAATCTTAAGTTGGGCAGCTTTCCTCAACACAAAAAAAAGTTATTCATGGTCATTGCACCATAAGTAGGATTCTATCAGGAACTCAAAGCTTGAGGGATGGAAAGGAGCAAGAGAATACTGTAACAAACTTCGTACAGAGTTCGGTCTTTTAATTGTTTCATGTTAGATATTCTATGTGTTTACCTCAATTGAAAAAAAAAAAAAAGAATGTTTTTGCTAGTATCAGATCTGCTGTGGAATTGGTATTGTATGTCCATGGGATCCTCTTTTCTCAGCACGTGTTCCTCACTAGAAGATGCTGTTACCTTTAAGCTTTGTCAAATTTACATTAAAATACTTGTATGAGGACTGTGACGTTATGTTAAAAAAAAAAAAGGTGTTAAGTCACAAAATGCGGTAATAAATATTTCATTTTTGATTTTTTGTTAGGTGTTGGTGTTTTTAATGGTTTGAAGGTTGCAGGATGCCAGCTACTGTGCACTGGTGAAAGTGGGTGATGCTCCCCCCGACGCCCCGCCCCACAGGAAGTTGATTATATTTAAGATAACTTAAAACTTACCAACAGTTTTAAAAGTCATCATCTGTAGCTTTTCTTTATGTGTTCGGACTCTTAGGTTTCATCAGCAGGAAACTTCCAAAGGTATGAAATTGTGTGTATTATAAGCAGCTTGAGAAATCACCTTCAAAATACCCAACCTCTCTTTAGTATAGCTGCATGATGTTTTGAAAAGTAATTTCAGATAAAGCTTTTTCCTATGTACCCACTGCTAGAATAAAGGGTTCGTTATGAGTTAATTTTATATCATAAGTAATAATGTGTGTGCTGAAACAAGATTTATCTGTATTCGATCTGACTCAAGTGCTGTTGACTATGTAAATCAAAGCTAACATACAGATGTTTATAGATAAGTAAACACCTTCTATGGAGTTAAAAATCCTAAGTTTAAAAGAGTACGTAAGCATTAATACTTAATGCAAACAACACAGTGGTATCTTTTTACTGTAGATGTTTTCTCCATGTGCAGGAATACAAGTATGACGATTTGGTGGCTCAGGGTTTGTTTTTATTTTTTTCTTTAAAAAATAATAATAACAGACAATGTGATAGCATTTTCAAAACTTGGTTTGGTAATCTAGAGCCACAAGTTTGTTGATATTGCACAGTGTCTGCTAAAGTGTACAAAATGTGGAAGAAGCTTAAGGTATCTGCATGCCCTCAGAGTTTCCAAATAAACACACTGCTTAGACTTTCCTAACTCCTAAATGTTGACTCCTCCATTTAAAAGGGACAATAAACAGGAGGTAGACAGATGATTCAACTAGATAGGCAAAGAGTTCACTAATCATGCAAACTTACACTTGGAAGCAAGCCCTTCCACGTTTTCACTTTAGACGGCCTTAATGGAAGCTCTACCTACGAATGAGCAAGGATATAAATTGCTATTGTTTTCTTTTATATTGTTAAGTAAAATTTTTATAAGTGCGTTTATCACTTTAATTAGTACACTGCTCTTTAAACCTAGAAATAGCATTGCTTGACAAAAACACACTGATCTCGTAAAACACACACTGCTTCCTTCTCCTTTTCCCTGCTCCATTTTGCATGGAATCTTTCTGTAAAATTTAAATATTTGCATATGTTTACTTTAAATGCTCTGACGTAAACTCTGACAAGTTCCTCATTTATAAGCTAACTCACACATCAGTTGAAAGGGAAAAAAAAAATTACACAGGCGGCTTTTCTTCCGTTGCTCCTCAAGTAAGGGGAATGCTGAAGGGTTTGCTTGATCACAAGCTCATGTTTATAAAACGTGTTTTATGGAGTCACTACATTGTTCCACGAAGGGTAGAGCCCAGAGCTGTTGAGCCTCAGTTTGAATTCACAAACTCAATTTAAGTTTAGTATCTTGGCCATTCTGTACCCTATCATGCTAATTTTAACCTTAGATATTTGGAGATGGGTGATAATTGTAGTAATATCTGTGCATTTTCTTGCCCCACCCCCACCCTATCCTATGACAGAGGGATGATGAATTTGTCCAAATTTTATATGCTTTTTATACCACCCCAGAAAGTGCTTGCTCCTATCTCGGGTTTACTATTTAGTATAAAGAGTTCCGATTTGGGTATATTTAAGAAAGACTCAGCTGTCAAACGCAAAGAAACTGGGAATGGTGTTTTGACAACCATATAGTGTTAAAGGAAATACTGTAGTCTGAATAAAATTGCTTATGTTCTCCAAAACAAGAGTAATATAAAAACACTTTTTTATTTATATGAAAAAGCAAAAGCAGAAATAAACTCCAAAGGTTTCCCTTTCTTTAAGAAATTCTGAGAGGGAGCTACAGTCACCATCTGTTAAGGGTTGGGAATTGAGCAAGAAGCCACATTTTAAAGGAAAAAGAAAAGTCCAGAGAAGGCTGAGTTTTCCACGCCCCCCCCCTTCCCGTTCATCCCCGGGTCAGCACCCCGACCCCCACTCCAGCTCCCTGGATGGGTCTGTCCAGTCCATCAGGGTCCTCCTCTCCGGTTGGCCCTCCCACTCCTGCGGGCCTGTTAACCCGGAGCAGACCCGGGAAGGGAAATGTGGCTAATATCTCTAGCAGCTGTCAGAAGGAGGGCCCTTCCTTCAAAGGGATCCTCCACAAATTCTCCATTAGTCTTGCAGGCCAGCAATTTGATAAGGAGCCTGGACCTCCGCTACAAGTTGCCACTTTGCTAGAGGTCCTTCGTCTAGGTGTCTAAGTGGCCGAGTGGCCCTAGCTAGGCGGCCACCCTGTGGTCCAGGGGCCAAGGAGATGCAGAGGAAGCCAAGGGCAAGGAGTATCAGGCTGGCCGGCGTGCATGCAGAAGGCCTCCTCCTCTCGAATGTGTTGCACAGACGAACCTGCTGCTGCAAAATGATGGAAGGGGACATGGAATAGTTCCTTTGGCTGTGATCAACTAGGGGCGTCGCGCGCGTGGGGAGGCCCCGGAGTCCCAGCGGGGCTGGAGAAAGGTGCAGCGCTGGACTCCGGCGGTCAGATCGTGATGAGAATGGGGACCGTCGGGGCAGTGTTTGAAGGGAGGTTTTAATATTAATAGTTTCGCTGTAGAGACAGAAGGGAGATTGCGTCTACTGCTCCTCCGGGCAGACTCTGGGTGACAGGAATGATGGATGATCCGGCAGAGCCCAGCGGCCCCTCCCCTCCAGCCCCAACAGTGTCAAAGCTACTTTAGCTGAGGCTTTAGAAATAAAATAAATAAACAGCATCGCCCCCTTCTCTTCCCACCGCCGCCCCACCCCCAGCTTTCCGACACCGATTTATGGATCATTATGAATCAATTACTGCTCTCAATACTTTCCCATTGGCTTAAATAAAACAGTGGAAAGAAGAAAACGTGGGGTTCGGTGGGGATTTTTTTTTTCCCCTGACAGGAACAATCGCAAAATCCATTATCTCATAATCAGAGGCCCTGGGTTAGGAGGTGAAGAGAAAAGAAGGGGTCACCCAGGAAATAACGCAGGAGTGCCAGAGGGGGAGGTGTCGCCCAGTGGCTGCCTTTGTGGTATTTGGTTTGTTTGTTGTGTGTTTGGGGTGTTTTGAACGAAGGGGAGGGAGGCTACTCATGAGAATTCGATGCTTGCAAGTTCGATGACCTGACCCTCAAACTCCTTTGCCGAATCTTCCTGCAGTATGTGCCTGGGCAAGCAACTCTTGGTGGCCTGGAGTGAAGTCGCACGTGGGGAAAGGTGTGGAGGAATGGACCGGTCTGCAGGACAGATTTGCACTTTGTTTAAGCAACTATGCTCGGGCGACTGGGGAGCCACGCCGGAACAGCCCCCTCCCGCCACTCCACCCTGTCCCCCATGCTGCTGGCTGGTTTTGTCTTGCAACTGTTTGGGATCTGGACCCCCCTCCCGCCCCCACTTCGCCCGCCCGAGGCTTTTCTTCCCTCTCCGGCCTCTGGCGGGGCGGCGCTCTAGGTCCTTGTAGGTGTTTCTATGACTACATTGTGTGTGTGGGAGGGTCAGATGTGGGGGTTGCCCGAGAGAGGGCCGTTCCTGGGCGGTCATTTATCAATGTCACCCACATAATGATTCTCTCTGCAGCGTCCTATTGATGAGGATAATTACATTAGCTCAGAGTGACTGATCAATGAAAAACCGCCACACAAAAAACTTCTTCACTCCTCTATAATACCAAAAACCGATACAGAAATAACAGAAAGTCTGATTTTTCTTCCCCTCCTCTATCCACCAATGATTCTGCAACTCCGCGCCCCAGGACCAGGGAATAAAGTAACAAAATAGGCATAGGTTTGTTTCGTTCAGGGAGGATGCAATTTTGCCTGTGAATGCATTTGCTCTAAATGCATTGGCTTCGTTCCTCCTTTGCTAAGGAACATCAACGGATTTGCTACAGTGAGTGGCTTTTAGACTGGTCTGTGGTTTTCCGTTCATTTTACTTCTTTTCTCCCCATTGGCCCTTTCACCCCTACTTCAAAAAAAATGATATGCAATTCTTTTCATACATAAATGGAAACGGAAATTATTGTAGATCCTTTCTCTAGATTTTTTTTTTTTAAAAAATAAAGCATTTGCCTTGATCGGGTTATCTTTTTTGTCTATCACTTCCCAAAGTAGGGCAATTAAAGATGTTATGTTGTGTGGGGATTAAAGGTGGCTCCATTATATGACGCATAACTCGCCGTATTCTCCCTGAAAGTTTGCAGTTAAATTACGATTTTGCTTTTTCTAGACTTAAAAAATCAATATTTTCTCAATTAAAGAGAATTTTAATGCTTTACTTGCGAGTTGTTAAAGGCGCTGTAAATTTTATTGTAATGTTTCTTAGCTTCGGAGTAGATTCAAGAGACGTTGATTCTCCAAGTCTTTTTCCCCCCGTCTCAGAGATCCTAGCCAGGAATCTTCCACTGGTTTCAGATGAAATACCAGCTACAAAGGTAAGGAGAGTTCCACAGGGGACCCGGCACTGGGAGGGATCCCTCCATGGCCAGAGGCCATTGTCTGGTACATTTTCACCTCTCTGTGTCCCACCTCCTGCCAGTGACAGAAATAATCTTTCTCAGAGACAAGCACAAGAGACTCCCATCTGGTCTGGGACACCAGAAAAAAGAGGTGAATTTCAGAAAGATTCTAGATTCTTCCCAGTGACCCCCTTCCTCTTTTCTCTAAAATGTACCTCAGAAAGACCCTTTCACAAATTCTGCGATAGTTCACAAATTCTGTCCCCACAGACTCTGGGAACAGCCTCTGTGCCCCAGTGTGCTCCCCACTCTCAGGAGCTCACACTGCTTACAGATGTTCTCTCCTTCCACGCGTCCCACCTAGTAAAAGTTCCCGGAGAGAATTAACTGGGTTGTGTTAATAGCCAGGTCTGCTACTGCTCTCTCTTGCAAACTGGAAATCTAGTAACATGGAGGGTGGCACTGAGCGGGCTTGCTGAGCTTCTCAAGGCCCAGGGAAGACCAAAGATGAGAGTCCCAAGGCCCAGGGACTTGGTAGAAAACAGGTGGAGAAACTTTTTAAAAAGCAAAGCAGTGGGGGGAGGAAAATGAAGCGGTGGTGGGCTGTAATGAGAGAGTACAATGTGGCAGAAAGTGAGTCTTTCCGACTTCTTAATAATTTAAAAAGAAATAAAATGGGGACCAGATGCCCAGGGATTGCTACTATTTTTTTAAAATCCAAAATCTGTTTAAAAGCGAGTCATCAGAGGTGCCAGGGATGGCCTGAGCATCCATCTCAGAAGACCTACTCAGAAAGTTCCCTTTGCAATTCAGTCTCGGTTAATTTGCTGGGAATGAGGAGACTAGGGAAAGGGCTATGTGTGTGGTGAACGGAGGGCTTAAGTAAGAGTCTGATGGGAAGGGGCACCTAGATATAATGAGGCTGCTGTCTTAAGCTGAATAGAAAGGGAGTGGGGTGGACAGAAAGCCACACACACACACACACACACACACCAGTGCACTTTAAAATTATTCTCACCTATCTGCCTTCTTTTTATTTTCTTCTCTGACTACACATCATATGGACATACATACATAGGTGGGGAAAATGCTCAGTGTGTCACACTGTCTGCAGACCCACTGGACAGATCCCCATTTCTGTAGATTCCTGACGTGTAAGCCTAGACTGTGGCCTTTTTATCAAGGGAGTCCCGCTTTGTTAATGTATTTGTACTTTTCTGCTTTCAGTCTAGGTTTCTGCTTTGGAGGAAGGAGGAGGTACAAGAAGGGGGAGGGGAGCAGAACACAAAGACTTTATCTAGTTCTCACCAGGCAGGTTTCAAAATAGGAACTTAATGGGAAGGGGGAAAAAGAAAGAATAAAATTAAAGAGGAGTGTGAGAATTGTGCAGTACAAGTTTTCCAGTCTGTGAATATTTTTTTTCCTTTTGAGGATTCTGTTTTTCTCATATTGAAACATTTTCAAATTTTAATCCTTTAGCAGACAAAACCTCAATATAAATATGACATGGGCCACTGGCAAAAAAACGAACTTAAACTCAGTGCACAGAGGGGAGGGGGTGCAGGGAGAAGAGAGAGCCCTTTCTGATTAATAACTAGCAGGGTAATGTTGAGGGCTTTTTCTGCCCGATTGCCTTTTTGAATTAGAGCCGATTTCTTCACACTTCAATAGTGCCTGTCTCCTTTAAAATGATTGGCAGATCTGTTTCTCTTTTTTCTCTCCCTGAGACTTAATGATGTAAATTTTCTAATTAGTTAAATCATATTGCTTAAAGGGCTAATATTTACCGTGTAAGAAATGATCACTCTGATTTGGACCTCTTGAAATATTTCGAGAAATAACATTTGGCTTTTAGGTTGAGGGATGGGAGGGGGGCGCTGATGAAGTAAGGGAAGGCACAGACCGGCAACATGTTAAATTAATAGTTCAAGTTGAGCTGGGCTCACACCCCAAGTCCGCTTTTATTTTTCAATCAGCGAAGATTTAATTGGCAGCCCTCGGGCCGGGCGATCTGATATTTTCTCATTAGTTTCCCATCACTAATCTTGAGTGTTAGATTGGCTTACAGGTTGTCAACATTTGACCAATTTTATTTGGGTGGGTGGGGGTGCGCATTATGACTCCGGGATGTGAGATCTGCAAATAAATCCTGCTTGGATCAGCGGAACTAACAGGCGAAAAAAATGTTGACTATTCATCGTCTCATCTAATAAGTTGCATTAATGTATATTTCAAGACGGGTGATTATACGTGCGCTGTAAAGACATAGATGAAAAGAGGTCGGTGCCGGAGCACTAAGCTAGTTGAAGTGAAACGTAGATACATTTCAAGCCGAAGGTAAATAACCCGAGTGGAATCGCTGTTGAAGGTTTAGGAGCTACGATCCTCCTCCCCTTCCTCTTGCAGCTGCGTGAAACCGCCAAGCCTGTGTCGCCAGCTCAGAGCGGCTCCGCGGGCTGGTCCACAGATAACATCAGAGCGCCCCCTGCTGGCCAGCGGGGCAGACCGCGGCGGGCCAGCCCCCTGCGAAACCAACGGTGTTTTTCTGCGCCCCCCACCCTCCACCATTACCCATCTTCGCCTGTCTGCTGCTCTTCCCACCATTCCCCACCCTCGTCTGTCTGCAACAAGGGAATAGCTTGTCAAGGCTGAACATTTAAATGAATAAACGATAAAAATAATAATAAAATAGGAAGGTACCACAACCTTCACTTGGCTTCAGGGAATAAAGGACCAAATACCTTAGCAAAAGGATACATTTTCTAAATCTCTTTATTCTATAGGATTTTGCTATTAGTTTGTTTTTTTTCCCTCGTGCCTGTTTGACTTCCAAAGAAATGTTTTAATGGTCAATGTAGAGAGTCATTGTTTTTTAAAATAGATAGCTGATGAGAGGAATTGATGAATGCCTAATAATATTTCTTATATTCAAAAAAATCAAACTCCTGGGGAAATTCACAGTTTTATGAAAGTGTACAGGAATCGCTTTTGAAATTTAGGCAAGTTCTCAATTTGAGGTGACTCTTTTGCGCATAGCAATGGGATCCCAGCCCATTCAAAAATCTGTCTCTTTCTGTGTGTGTCTGTTTGTCTTTCTTAATTGTCAACGTATCTAAACACAAACATGTCTTTTCCCCACGTGCTTTTTCCCCCTTGGCCCTGCTTTCTCTCTTTTGATGGACACGGACAGGGCGGCTGGAGCGCACCCCAACATCCCGCCAGAATACGGGCACTTCAGCTCACTGCTTCCCGTCCCTTGCAAGGTGCGCTGCACGGTTCCAGAGGGCTGGAGTTCGGTGCTCAGCGGCACACTTCCAGAGTCCCGATTGCTCTCCTCTGGGATTTCTACACGGTGTGAAAAGCGAAGGCATACAGGTAACGCGAGCCTATGTCCACTGCCTCTGTTCAGCCCGGTCCCAGAAGCGTCTGCCCAGCGCTGTCAGACCCCCGCACCAAGCGGTGCGGAGAACCACACCACGCGGAACGACTTTAGCTTCGCGGGTAGTTTTTGGTTTTGTTTTTAAGGAACCAGATACGGGCTTTTCTGAGAACAGTTTTGAGGCACGAGGCTCGGGGAAAGGAAAGAACGGCGGACGGGGTGGACTGCCGCAAAAGGTGCGTCTCCTTTCTCGTCTGTACGCCTAGCTCGTGGATTGCGCAATCCATCCTCTGGCGGGGCTTCTCTACAGATTCCACTTTCACAGCTCACCCGCCCCTTCTGTGGACGCTGAAGGGCTGGGTCAGGCACCCCGGGACCCAACAGAAGGGGCGCTTCTAGGACAAGGCAATGGTGGGAGACGACCTGGATCTTCTAGACAGAATAGGGGTGCCTCGGTGAAGCCGGGCTTGGAAATTGTTGGGGACTATTGTGATAACTGAGAAAAATTTAAATATTTATTACCAAACAAGCTGTTATGATGGGAGGGAAACTGTTTTGAAGTGCCTCGCATTTAAACTTACTTTAAAAGTATATTCTGCTCTGGGGAAGCCTGCCACCGCGGTTGACTTTTTGAAGGGTCCCCTTTCAGCTCAGAAGAGAAGCTATTGCCCAACACACGGGCTGCCTTAAATATATGTGCATATAGGTGTATGCGTGCACATGGAATGCATAGCTGTCCATGCAGCTATATAAACACAGTAAAACAAACGCAAGGAAGGAAGTGAACCTCACTGTGACTGAATGCGGAACAAGAAGCAGTCTGTCAGCAATATAATCTCATGGATGGAGGAAATGTGGAGATCCTACTGTGTTTGCCTAAGTCCAGCTTAATAAAATTGGAAGACATTGACAGTCTGGTCAATGTTCTAAGTAAATTAATGCAAAGGTCCTCCAGAAGAGACAGAACATACCCTTGCCATTAATCTTAAACCACTTGAAGATTATGATTGAAAGAATGAGATCACTAAGACTTATCTTCTCAAATGGCTGTTAACAGCCTCATGCTTATATTGTGGCAACAAAATTAACTGTCCAGGAGTAATGGTGCTCTTTCTTTAAAAAAAAAAAAATCTTTGTTTTTTTTGTTTTGCTTTAAATGCATAGAAAGGAAAAATCAGCCAAGAAACCTGTTTTAAACACCCTGGATTTGTTGCTGATGAGAGATCACTCTTCACTTCTGGTTTGCTCAGTTGGGCTACAAAGGAAAAGAAATCCATGATGCCTCCATCGGATAAAAAGAAAGCACTAATATCAGGTGTTAGCTCCCCGATCTTCCTTAGAAGAATTTTTTTTTTAAATGTCCAGCGATTTTGCAGTTGAAAGTCGTGCAGATGTAAAAGATGTTCCCTTGTCCACGGCTATCTGCCGACTTCTGTCACTTGAGTTTTGCAAGCCTTTGTATCAGATAGGGATCGTGGGAAAGAGAATTAGACACCAATATTGTGCACTTTCAAGTAACTACCCCCCCCCACCCTGCATGTGAATGCTGGTGCAGGAGGGGTGTTCCTATTTCCCCTAATAACCAGAGACCCACACTAAATAGAAAAAGAGGGCTAAGCACTTCATCAGTTGGTGTACAGACAAAGATGCAGCCACTCTGCTCTCTGTCCCTAGAGTCCCAAGAAAGGAAATCCCCACATACGCGAAAGCCATTATGTTTTTCTTTAAAGCCTTGAGTTGGGTGGACCTTTCAGAGGGTCCTGAATTCAGATTCTGAATAATTAACATTTTTAAAAGCTAAATGCTGAACAAAGAGAGGCATGTAACTACAACAATAACAAAAAAGATAAAAATAACCCATGCTAAAAAATTATTCTTTCGACTCTGCACACTTCCAGATGCGGCAGCATCAGTGTATCAGTGCATCGCAGCCTCTCTCACCAAGAGACCAGCTCCCCTGCGGTGAGAGCTTTCACTGGACCCTCTCTCCACCAGAGACAACCCAAAAGGGTGTTTGGGGAGAGGGGAGAAGGTGGGCCCACCTGGTAGCCTGCTCTTCCCACCTGTTCCCTCCACCCCTAGCTGGAGAGAGTGGCACCCAACCTCCAAGCGGTACTCGTACGGGTGTGTCGTCAAACCAAAGAAACCCAGGTAGGACCCGGAAGCCCAGGAGCCTGCCAAAGGGACAAGACCTACGGGTCGGAGGCACACGCCACCGCCTTTCTGGCTGCCCGGCCGGCCAGCCGCGCCTGGGTGGACAAAAGGCTCACAGGCCGCGCTAGTGATGGTGAGAGCAGGCGCGACAGTGTTGGTGCGCGCACGCGCGCGCGCGCGCGCGCGTGGGGCACACGCGCACTCACGTCTATATCCAGCCTCAGACGTCGACTGGGAAAGTTCCCGGCCCTGAGCGCTCCCCTCCGCAGGCCCCAGCGCATCCCCACCTGCTACCTGTGTCCCCAGAGCCACCCCAGGACAGGTGTGCCCGC
Source organism: Cricetomys ansorgei (assembly GCA_026225945.1). Classification (NCBI taxonomy): domain Eukaryota; kingdom Metazoa; phylum Chordata; class Mammalia; order Rodentia; family Nesomyidae; genus Cricetomys; species Cricetomys ansorgei. The sequence goes on along the minus strand of JAMJFZ010003875.1, from coordinate 16,596,027 downwards.
CTTGAACAGCAAAGTCTCAGGGTAAAGATCCTCCACGCGAGGAGAGGCGGAGGCCAGAGGATGGGCGGGGTCAAGAAGGAGGATGAAGTTCCCCAAAGCTGGGATAACCCTACCTTCCAGCAACTGTCACCACATTCAATCTTTCCTGCCCAGATCCATCCGGTCCAAAAGGCAAAGAGATTGACTCTGGCAAAAACCGGGCTCAGGGAAACCTCGGGGGTGGTCACAGACTCCTGAGATTGAGCAGGCTCGGCTTCGGTTCGAAAACACGGTTTTAATTTTCTTAATGAAGGCGCGCTCTAGAGCTCAGCTGGTAATGGCTGGTCCGAGTTTAATAGACTTCTGTCGAACAGCAGAAGACGGATAACTATCGGTTATAAGTAATCTGCTCTAATGCAATTATTTCCCCAGGTTCGAAAGTCATTCTGCAGAGAGTGCAGGAGTGAATTCAGCCCCAAGGGGACAGTGGACCTGGGATATGAGACCCGCCTGAAACCGGATCTGGGGAGGCTCTTGGGCTTGGGGGTGGTGTCCCAGGCTTCACCTACCTTGGCGTCTCTACCTCCCCTCTCTCTTCTCACGCAGGCACCCTTCTTCCACTATTGCTCTCTCTCCTTCCCCATCTCCCCTTTCCTTTCTCCTCACCTCTGCCAGAGTGAATGTTAATTCCCTCTCCTCCATTTTCCTTATGTTTGGGGGTGGGGGTATAATTCAGGCTGTCCAGAGTATTTCTCTCGAAAATGTACTCACACAGAAGTCACTACTGGATGGACAGGAGTTGAAAGGGACTTGCATGTGATGCTTAAAATATCAGTGTGGCCGTGCACATACAGCTAATATTTATTTCTATCCGAACGAACAGGGAACCAATCCAATTCATGTCGCCATGTAAAAGTTAACCCCCTCTTGAAGCTTTTACACAAATTATAGTCCCGGGCAATTTTTATTTGGAATCACCCAAGCTCTCCTCAGCGATCTACTTCACTTTGCCTGAAACACAAACCTCAGGAAATCATGATTTAAAGATATAAAAACTAACCGGAGTCATAATTTTCATAATGACCAGAAACTAAGCCAAACCAAGGGAAGGAACCCAGTGTGCCTAGAAGAAGCATCCCAGGGAGCCAGGAGCTTGTGGCAGGAGCAGATTACCACCAGCTTCAGGACAAAGGAGGTTCTTGAAAGAGGGTTAAATAAGCCCACACCCAAGGTGTCTATATGAGAAGCCCAGAACACCACTCCCACCCCCAGTGTAAGAGAACTGTGGTTTCATCCGCCCCATCCCCATTTCCCCCCTCCTTCTGTGACACACACTTAGGCATAAGCACAAAGCCCTGTAATTACCATCTCCTCTTCCTTCCCCCAACCCTGCCCCATTCATATGCCTTCTACAGCCCCAAGAACACCCCTCCCACAGGTCACAGTAGCTGAGAGTGCAGCTGGCATCTGGTCATAGGAACTTGGGTACAGCAAGGAAGGAGCCCCTCTCATCTTCTGGCATTGTGGTATACACCTCTCCTGGTGGGTTGGAGTTCTGCAAGGGGTGTGGACAACCCTGTATCCTTTCTCCCAAGCTCCCCCTAAATTCCTGGGTCCTCAGGCCCAAAGGCCTCCCAGGGCTTGCAGATACTGGGCAGAATGAACACGTGAGATTTGTCTCTAACTGAAGACAGGTGACCTTGGATAGTTGCCAGCCAAAAGAACTATGTCCAACTTCTTAGATACTCAGACTTCAGTATGCTTTAATTAAATCGTGAAGAACACGTGAGGAGTCTCAGGCAATGCCCAGGCGATGCTCACCTTTTTTAGTGGATGGAGAAACTTCTCTGAGGCGCAAGGGCAAATTTGGCAAGAGAGAAGCATAACTGCCACTCAGCACCACTCTGCCACCCGTCATTTCACCTCTAGATCTGTTATCAAATCAGAGGGCAGGCCTGGGAGCCACTGCTAGGGGAGTGACTAAAGGAGTAAAGTGGAGCCCTGAAAACCCCTAGGCTCTGTTTTTACATAGCAGGAGAGCAAAGGAAAGAGTTTCCCTCTCAGACAAGCATAGTTCAGAAGGACTTGGGAGAAGTGAAGACAAGCCTGTTAGTCACCTTCTCTACCCAGAAAGAAACCTGTTTGTGCTAAAGAGCCCATCTCTGCTCTCACCAGCTGAGATGGCTTTGCAAGGCCCCTGACTGCCCCTCCTCCAGATTTCTGTGTCCCTGAGCCCTCTCTGTCCATCTGACCTCTAGAGAAACGGACCAGATTGGTCTGGGAAACACCAGGAGGCTTGGGTCTCACCAATTCCCCCTTTTGTTATAATGTCAGAAGGGCACATGCTTACCTTCCTCTTGTAAATATCAGGACAGGAAAACATTTCTCTCCTGTTGTTTTTGCAGTGAATTAAATGTATGATTGTATGCACATTGTGCTTAGACTTGTCTAATTGACTGGCCTGAACATTGTACAGTCTTAAAAACAAAACAAATATGGATAGAGAATATTGAGCACCAGAGATCCCCTTCCGTTGCCTTTCCAAATAAGATTAGTGGTCATTTTATTTATTTTGAGACAGAGCTAACTATGTATCCATGACTAGTTTGGAACTTGCTATGTAGACCAGGCTGCCCTCTAAATCACAGAGACCCACCTGCCTCTGCTTCCCAAATGCTGAGATTAAAGGCATGCACCACAATGCTAAGCAAGGTGTGAGCATGGCAGCTCAATCATGTAATTCTAGCACTCTGGAGGAAAGCTGAGGCAGGAGGATCACCATAAGTTCTAGTCAAGACTATACAGTAAGATCCTGTCTCAAACAAACAAGAATCTCAGGCAAAGGAGCTCCCCAAACAACACACAAATATGGTTATATCTCTAAGTTCCCTTAAAAGAAGTAGGGAATGACTATATGACTTCAGAGCAGAAACTTTTCTCCTTCTGTATTTACAGACGTTTCCTAGTTGTCATACAAGTAAAATAATCTGTTCCCAGGGGTGCTTTGCCCACTACAGCAGTACAAAAGCAGTCATCCACACTTTGCCACTCATCCACAAGATTTAAGACTTTAAGTGGAGTAAGTTCACAGGTTACTGAAAATTTTGGATAACCTACCTCAATTATCACAATTTTATTTCTAACATTTTTTAAAATTTTATTTTATTTTATATGTATGAATGTTTTGCCTGCATGTATGTACATGTACTGTATCCCTGTCTGGCCCACAGAGGACAGAAGAGGGTGCTGGTTCCCTTAGAACAGAAGTTACAAACAGTTGTGAACTGCTATGTGGGTGCTGGGAATTAAACTTGGGTCCTCTGCAAGAACAGCAAGGGCTCCTAACAGCTGAGCCATCTCTCCAGACCGATTTATTTCTAACTTAACTTATGCTAATTTATGTTATGTTAATGTTGATTTCCCTGCTCTGTTTTCAATAAATTTAAAAGAATAAAAAATCTGGGAGCAGGCAATACCCACCCTCCCCTATAATACCTTTGTAAAATCATGCCATATAAACAAGCCTTCCTTAATGTCCCTATGGAAACCAGGTTCTTCCTAATTAGATTGGGAGACACAGCTAGCATGCTATTTTGAAGGCAATTGCCTTGAACAAGGCCCACCAATAAATTTACAATGAAAGTTGTAAATTCTGACAACTTTTCTCACGTTTCTCTGACTTTCCAAGCAGGAGTCCACAGGGTTGTTGAGAGAATCCCTGGATGTGTTATAGTCATCATCCCAATGGAGCCGGACAATACTTAAGAGAGCAATTTTCAAATACATACTCTCCAATTCTTCTTTTTGAGGCATGGCTCCTTACATAGCTCCTGGATGGCTGGCAATTCACTGAGTCAACAGCATGGCTTGAACTTTGCAGCATTTCCCCCGACTCAGCCTCCTGAGTGCTGGGATTATAACCATGCACCACCATATCTGGGTTTTTTTACCACTCATTTCTAACATCTATCTCAAAGTCTTTCTAGGCATTATTTAATAGATAACCAATTTCTCCAGACTCACACAAGCTACATCTGAAAACATTTCCTCTGATCTACCCATCACCATCCCCCAGGCACCAGAGAAAGCAATAGCCTAAGGACCCTCCTCCCTCCCGTCATATGATAGCATCAGCTTTTAATCAGTGAAAGGCACTCCTATTTAAATTTACAGGATGACTCTTTATTTCATTTATCTTTTCTTTTGGAGGAAAGTGAAACAAGAGCACCACCCTTATTAATTATAAGATTGATGGGGTGAAAAAAGCCAAATGAATTTGGCTTGCAAATTATTAGTGGTGGTATGAATATTTATGAGAGTGCTAGGAACTGCAGCTATGAACCCTGGGTATCAAGCTTGGGAGACCGTCAGACCCATGCCTTCCATGAGGTTGAGCCTTCCCAAATCTGACATGACATAAACAGGAAACTTCTAAATGAGACCCAGAGTGGGCTTCCATCAGATAGGTTACCTTTTCTGGTGTGTGGCTAGCCTTGCTAAAGATGAGCTTACTTCCAGAGCCTCTGTCATGAACTTCAAGAACATTTTAAAATGAAAGGCAGGTAAGTTGTATGAAGATCTTTTGTTTTTCCTCCTTGATATCCATCTATTTTAAATCAAATTTTCTGTGAAATATCTGTGCTGTATAATTTTAAAATTTAAAACTGTTTTCATTCAGCATAAAAACACTGGGAAGCCAAAATATCCCAAATATAGACTATAGAGAAGGTTTAAATAGACATGACTAAGGTGATATATATATATATTTGTGTGTGTGTAGATATATAAGTATATATATATATACATACATATGTATATATACATATATATATATACACACACACACACACACATATATATATACCTATATACATATATATGACATACGGAGGAAATGGCAATCGTATCTCTGAGAGTTCGAAGCTTACCTGGTCTTCATAGTGAGTTCAAGCACAGCCCCAGACTGATAGAGGGAGGACCTGTCTCCAGAAAAGAAAGAAAGTAAAGGAGTTAAAACAAGGATTCAGAAATCTAGAAAAAGAAACTAAATCTTCTTCTGATTACCTGCCTGCCTGAGTTTCTGGGCTTTTTGGAAAGGATGCTGGAGGTCTGGCTCTGAATGAGCTCAGCTTCTTCACCCACCTCCTTTCCACAGGGTGGTGTGAATAGGGTGGTTGAACCCTGTAGAAAATGACTCCCTGTGACATCAGAGTCCACTTTACAGATCTGCTTTGAAAAGGGAGACAAGTTGTATTCAAAACAGAAACACTAAGCATCCTAAAAAGCACAACCAATTTAAAAAATGCTACTCAGATTTTGTGGGAAAAAAAAGCCTCTCAAGCACATGTTCCCCCTCCTCTACAATCCTAAGTGGATATTTGTGATAAATTGATGCTTTATGTGTATCCTGTCTCAATTTGTCTCTTTGCTGTAAGGATGTAATTTTTTTTAAAGAAGTGATACCACTGACAACAATTCACTCGAATTCACCAACCTTGAAATTGATGCATCTCCTATCAATCACTCTCTGGAGATACAGTGAAACACATTCAACATTTGTACATCAGTGGTGACATACACACACATACACACACACACACACACACACACACACACACACACACATCTCTATGTTGTTCAATTTAATGTACTTCAGCCTGCTGTTTCACACTTTCCCAGAACATACATACTATGGGTAAGTCATCCGGGTCCATCTGATTGTTACATTCTTAGCCCACTGAAAATTCAAATTAGAACATTCACTTGTAGATTTCAGAACTGAAATGTGGGCGTGGGGTCATGTGGTCTGGTCTTCTTATTGTTCTGATAAGGACATGGAATTCTGAAGATGGCAACCCACTAGTCCAATTCATAAAGCTAACCAGCTCTAGGGTCTGAAAAGGCCCCCAAAGATCTTAACTTGAGGCTAATTTTTCTTATTATCTGGTGCCTTCCCATTTTCTGATCTCTATAGGCCATCAGTATTTATGGTATTTAACATAAACTTTTCTACTAACATTTTCCCTGCCAGTGCAATGACAGGATGATTCCTATTAAATAGTAATAAGATATTGACTGGCCTGCTTGCCAATATGAAGATTTGTTGTTGATCTCTGATGCCTATATCGATCAGGTAAGAATAAGGTCCTTCTTCTACCTTTACTATTGGCATAAAAACAAACTTTGTATTAATAGAAATACAACCTCCCTTATTTATTGGTTGTATCTTAGCTCATTCAATCAAGCTAGAAACAGATATAAGTAGGAGTAACAGAAACAGACACTTCAAGATCTACAAAAATATCCACTGGGGATATTTAAACATAACCAGAGTTCCTCAGCTTCAAGACGTGCCTTTCCTTATTGTAACCCTCACACCTTACTCTTTTTCATCCCAGGTCTAATACCACACAGACTCTGTGCTCTTGATATTAGGAAGCATCTTTCTTAGTTCTGAAACGATCTTCTATTTATGATGGGCTCTTCTGTCACCATGTTATTTCTGTGGCTTGCTGTCAGAAATGTCACTCAAGGTTTCCTTTGCATTGCTCTTTACCAGCTGGGGCAGTCATTGGGAAGCTCTGATCCCAGTAGAATCTTCTTCACCTATAATATACAGTAAGGGCTTGGGGAGATGGTTTGGTTGTTAAAGCGCTTAGCATACAAGCATGAGAATCAGAGTTCAGATCCCCAGAACCTAAGACCAGGTGGGTATGATGGCTGTCCTATAATTCCAGTGCTAGGGAGGTAGAAATAGGATCCTAGGATAGAACTGGATAGCTAGCAGAGCCAAATAGGCAATTGCTGGGTTCAAATGAGAGAGAAGGGGGAGGAGAGAGGGAGAGAGGGAGAGAGAGCCTGCCTCACTACATAAGGTGAAGCATATGTTGTTTGGTTTTGGTTTTTTTGAGACAGAGCCTTTCTATATAGTCTTGGCTGTCCTGGAGCTCACTGTGTAGACCAGGCTGGCCTTGAACTTAGAGAGATTTGTAGGAGTATAGCTGCAGTGTTGGTCAGCAATAACGAAAGGAAGCATTTTCATAGATGCAAACCCTGCCAGACCTCAGCAGAGGGAACCACCTGTCATGGCAAGGGCCATACTGGATAGGGTAACCCCAATCAATTGATCTCATGGGTTTTTATTGACACAGAAGTTCTCCACCAGGTGTTCTATTGATAGCACATGTAGATCATGAAGAATCAAACATCTTTTACATAAAGCCAACACCTGCAGATAACACAAAATGCCAAGGCCTAGGCAGCCCTTCCCCTAACAATGCAAAAAACAACCATTTTAAACATAACTAGAAATAGACTTGTGCAACAGAAACTCTCCTGTTTCTGCTTCCCCGGTGCTGGAAGTAAAGGTGTGTTTCAGGTGAAGTGTATTTGAGGAAGACTCCCTATGTCAAACTCAGATTTCCATGTGCCACTGTTCCCATACATGCTGAAGCTCATATACACAAGCAGGCCACTCACACATGCATGTTGAAAAAGAAACTGAGAACTTTCATTTCTGTCCAATTCCTGAGGTCTATCTTAATCCTATTAAAGAATATTCACAGTTTCTCTCCAAGATAAAGATTTTTATCCCAGCAACTTCCCTTAAGATTCAAATACCTATATATTTCTTATTTACATATAAATATTTTGAGATGTTTCTTATTTTTTCTTTTTCTTTTTCTTTTTCTTTGCAACAGGGTCTGTCTACATAGTCCTGGCTGTCCCAGAACTTTCTATGTAGACCAGACTGGCTTTGAGCTCACAGAAATCCGCCTGCCTCTTCCTCTCAAGTACTGGGAGGACTTGGGGGTGTTTTCTGAGTCTTTGATATTTACGTTAAAATCCAGACAGAAAGAAAAGCATCTTCTAGTTATAGAAAATTTCAAAGCAAAAAAAGGCAGATGTTTGATTATATATATTTAAATATATATTACATATATAATAGATTGTATGTAAATATAAAAGTGTGTGTATGTATATAAATTAAAACCTCAAACTTGTGGTCATTTGATACTTTTTCTCAATGCTTTTCCCTTTGCTCTGTTTCTATTTCATTCTTTTTGCACTGATATGGTAAATCACCACTGAATCTAACCACTTTTATTTAATGTTCATAACGACTGGTAGGTTTTCAAACAGATGTGGCCTGATACGATTCAGTGAATTTAGTGGACTTCTCATATAAATGGAATAACAACCATACAGAAGATGAATTTCATACCCTTGTTTACCTCTTCTAGAATTACAATTACAAATTACATTATTGTATTTACTATAATTATAATTTATTATAATTACAAATAGTGCATATTACTTGCTGTGTAATATCCACACCATTGTCCAGACACTACACGAAAGCTTCACTTGATCATTGCCATCCAGAGTCTACATCCGAGGTAGCACTGCAAACGTAGTGAAGCACACCTGAATAGAAGGTGTGTCATCTTGACGGTGTTCTTTTCTACGAGAGAGAAAACGCAAAGGGGTCTATTTTGTGATGGAACAAATCCTCATCTTCTTGTTTAGAATTTCCCTATTGGACTCAAATAGGTGGTTGGAAAGAGAGAACAGCTCATTTCATTTTATTTAATTTTACCAATTAAGTTTGACAGCGGGGAATATCACTTCCTCGTCTAACTTCATGGTACGATTAATAGTATGTACCATATATTTTTAATTATGTGTATGTCGCTGTGCTTGTGTTTCTGTGGGTATGCATGTGAGTGCAGAAGCCAGCAGAGTTCAAAAGTGTCAGATCCCCTGGAGCTGGAGTTATCAGTGTTTGTGAGCCATCTGATGTGGGTGCTGGAAACTGAACTCAGGTCCTCTTCAAGAACAGTATGTGACTTTAACTGCTGAGCCATCTCTCCCAGCCCCTAGCCATTTATTATTTATTTATTTATTTATTTATTTATCTATCTATCTATCTATCTATCTATTTATTTATTTATTTATTTATGCGCATAAGTGATTTGGGGACTACACACATGGAGGTCAGAGGACCACTTTAAAGAGTCAGGTCAGTCCTATCTTTACATGGGTTTCAGGGATCAAACGCAGGTCATCAAGTCACTCGAAGAAAGTTGAGTTGGTGAAAGGATAAAGAGATAAAAGCTTAGAATCAGGCTGGGGAGAGAACTTAATGGGTGAAGTGGCACACATTTGTAACCCCAGCACTAGAAAGCAGAGACGGGCCAACCTCACACGTAAAGCTTAGAATCACAGGTGAAAGGATAGACTGGGCACTAATGGTTCCATCTTTTATCTTTTTTGGGAAGAAAACAGGGAGAAGAAGGAGGATGTGGAGGAGGAAAAGGACTAGGAGGAGGGTTGACGACTCCTACGGAACAACCCGATAACCCACAGCTATCATCTATGCAGCCTCTGCCGGTCTCTCTTTGCAGATGAAAGACTTTGTTTCCTTTTCTCTTTGAAGTCTACTAAGTCTCCTGGCTTGGACTGTGACACATTTGTGGCTGCAGAGGTGCAGCCAATTGGAGTGGCACATAGAGGACTGGAAGGGGAGCTGGCAGTGGGTTTTGCCAGCTCTGCGAATGGATGGTTATTCAGTTAAGATCTGCTTACATAAATAAGGTGAGTTCTGTCAGAGGTGTTATCTAAACCCTCTAGAACTTTGTGTTAATGGGATCCAGTCCAAGATGCCTTAAGATATTCCATCTCACCCATCATACCCCTGGACATCTCAGGCCTGTGACATACAGCAACACCCTTCTCCAGTGACTGTGCTCACTGGATTATTTAAATCAGGAATGCCCTGATATATAATGATGGATGAAATTTAGGGTCAACTTAGATTCCTCTACTTCTGGAAGCCTTCCCTGATCATACCATGTACAATAACATGCATTGTCTCTGCTTCCTTAATACACATGAGCATATTATCAGAACACTTAATCTATCACACATCTTCCCTTCAGTATTTTTCTGTTGAAAGAACTTTGTCACATGCAGGTTTAATGAACAGAAGAGATACTCCAAGGTGCAAGCCTGAGTGGCCATGCAGGGGGCCTTGGCGGTCTGAGCCTTGGTGGACTGAGCCCTCTGCCATGACTGTTTAGGCTTGCACCTTGAAGTATATCTTTGTTCATTGAACCTGCATGTGACAAAGTTCATTCTATACTCTTCCCTATGATTATATTTATAAAAATATGATTATATTATATTTATATTTGAAAATGGCCTGTCACTGATTGTGTGCAAAAGTCAACTCAAAGTGAGTCAAAGACCCAACTGGAAGATCTAAAATAATAAAAGTCCTAGAAGAAAACACAGGGGACACAAATCAAAGCATTGGTAAACCTAATAATGTTTTTTAAGACATAGATGCAAATGTACAGGAAACCAAAGTAAGTTTACACAAATGGAATCACACCAAACCAAAAAGCTTATGGGGAGAAATATTTGCCAATTATTCATCTGGATAACAGCTAATATTCACAATGTATAATGTTTGTGTGTGTATATGTGCATAAGTGCATAGTGTGTGTGTGTGTGTGTGTGTGTGTGTGTGTATACAGGTGTGTATGTATGTGTGTAGAGGCCAGAGGACCATTTTGGGTGTTGTTCTCCAGCAAGTGTCTGCCTTGTTTTTCTTCTCTTCTGCCCTCTCCCCTCCTTTCCTATCTCTTCTCCTCTCCTCTTCTCCTCTAACTTCCCCCTCCCCCCCTTTTTGAGACAAGATCTCTACCTGGCCTGGAGCTCACCAGGAAGGCTAGATTGGCCATCTGTGGGATTTCAAGCATGCAACACCCATATGTGCTTTTGTTTTTTTGTTTTTTTTTAGCTTTGGGAATCAAACTCAGGTCCCTGTGCTTATGCAGCAAGCACTTTATAACTGAGCTATCTGTCCAGAACATTCCATCCTATGGTGTGAATGCGAAGCGCCCTCCCTCAGGCTCCATGTTCAGACCTTAGTGCTCAGTAGGCAGTATGGACTTTAGGAGATAGGGTGTGGGTGGATCACCAGACAAAAGCCTTTGCAGGCTAGCCGTCACTCTGCCTTTTCTCTGCTTCCTGTACCTTGTAAGATGATTCCCTCTGTTTCACCAGGACCTGCTGATCAATGATCTGCCCACCATGAACTCAAACTTCTAAAACCACATATCAAAACCTTAAGCTCTTGTGTCAAGTATTTCTGTCATAATGATGTAAAGGGGACACAGAAGGAACTAAAAAAATGTAACAACAACAACAACAAAAAAAGGTAATACGATTTAAAAATGAATAAGTGATCTGAACAGACAAGTCAAAAGAGGAAACACAAATGGCCAATAAATATGTGAAAAATACTCAGGACCAATAATTAGCCAGCAGGGAGATGCAAACCAGCGCCACACCAGTGTTTCATTGCACTTCAGTACATATTATAAAAACATAGCAAAACAAATCAAAAAATAAATACAGTGAATCCTGGCAAGGAAGGGAAGAAAAAGAAACTCACACACCATTGAGAGCAAAGCTGATGAGTACAGCTACTGAGGAGTCTGAGGTTCCTTGGAACGTTAAAAAATGGATGTGCCATTTGATCCACGGGTTCCACTCCTGGGTATATATTCAAAAAAGAGGAGAGATCAGCATACCAAAGACACCGGTACACTCATGTTGATTGTAGCGCTACTGACAATAGCCAAACTCTGGAATCAGTTTAACTGTCCAGCAACCGGTGAATGGGCAAAGAAAATGTGGTCCACACACATAATGGAATATTATGCAGCCATTAAGAAGAATGAAATCTTGTCATTTACAGTAAGAGGGATGGAAATAGAGGAACAAGACAGTGACAACAACAACAAAAACACAAGCATCACATGTTCTTGCTCAAACGAATAAGGGGGGGCTGAGTTTGTTAAGCACAGATGTGTGTGTATGTGTGACAATACTACACTAAACCCTGTTGATATGTACAATTAATACTTACTAATAAAGCATGTTAAGAGGTTCCATAAAATTACTAACTCCTGAATCATGAAACTAAGACTATCTTTATCTGCGTATTTATCTTTCCCCTTTCCAGTATTCAGCATTGAACCTGTGGCCTTGTGTATGCTAAGCAAGTGCTCTGCTTCTAAGCTATATATCCAGCCTATAAAGATCTAAATGTCATGTTTTCTCTCCTATTTAATGTCAAACTATTTCCAACCACAGCATTCACATTAAATCATATTTTATATTACGAATATTAAAAGACAACCAGACATGTAGAACACACTGTCTTTTTTCAATTAAAAAATTGACATTTATTTTATGTTTATGAGCATTTTGCCTGTTTGTATGTATGTATGTATGTATGTATATATGTTCACCATGTGTATGCCTGGTGTCCTCAGAGTCTAGAAGATAATGCTGGATTTCCTGGAATTGGAGTTACAGTTGGTTGTGAGCCATGATGTGGGTGCTGAGATTCTAACCTGAGTCCTCTACAAAAGCAGCCAGTGCTCTTAGCCACTGAGCCACCTCTCAGGCCCACAATGTCTCATTTCTTACTGGGACAGTATGTACACAGTTTACATACTTTTGAAACTCAACCTTTCCCCTCTAATTCATTCAAAATGCCCATTCTCCTCTGGACCTCCCACACATTTCTAATCTTTGAAAAGCACTTTTTCCATTCTGTTCGTCAATCCCTGTCAGGACTCATCAAGCTCCATTTCCTCACTCCTAGACCCTTCTGAAGTCAGAAGGCCTACACTGGCTCATCCAGGCCTTGCAATGCTGCAATAAATACAGCATTTTCAACAATAAGCCATCCTATCTTATTTTATTTTAAAAGATTTGAAGAACGAGAAAAAAAATTTTTTTGAGTGAGAAAGTCATTGGTGTTTCTAAGAGTGGCTTGGTGGAAACATGAACTTCAAGGCTCAATAGCAAGACGAGAAGTAAAATGGAAGCTCTAATGCCAAACCATTTTTCTTTGAGAAACTCAGGCTCCTTTGTAGAGCATTGATTAAAAAAAAAAAAAAAAAGCACATTAGGAGAAATGATGCTTTTTTGCATATGAAACCTTTATTTTTTGGTGTTATTTACATTTTTTCTTTAAGAAATTATTATGTTTCCCACTGTCTTCAGTCTGATAAATGGTTGGCTGAGTGGCACCGTTAATAGAGGCATCAATTTTGAAGTTGTGTTTCTGGAAGTGGAATAAGGAGGAGGTGGAACCCAGAGTTGAAGATCCTACCGATAATGAGGGTGTTTGGCTGGTGGTAATTGGCAAGGAGGGAGCCTGAAAGATGTATCCAGAGCCCAACCCTTACACTGCAGGCAAGCTGCCAGGTAAAGGCTCAAAACAGCACCTACGCTGGCAAGAACAGTGGCTTCCAGTTTCTTCCTTGCTATAAAAACTATTGAGAAGGGTTAGAGAGATGTACCATCCCTAAATGGTAACGAGACTTGTGGTGTATCACCTGCCTGGATGAGCCCTTCAACATTAGAGAAATGGGGGACAAAGAAAGTCATCTTTCTCCTTAAGTGTGTGTGTCTCTGTGTGTGTGCGTGTGCGTGTGCGTGTGCGTGTGCGTGTGTGTGTGTGTGTGTATGTGAGACTGTGCATCCTGGAACTGGAGTTACATGATGTAAGCAAACTAATGTGGGTGCTAGAAACAGAATATGGGTCTTCTTCAAGTGCAGCAAATGTTCACAGCTGGCCCATCTTTTCAGCCCCATTAATGGCAGCTTTAACAAAGTATATAACCTTGTGGTCTAGCTGATTAGAATATACTATACCAAGAAGTATGTGGTGAAGATTAGAAATAACTCAGAAAATAACTAAGATGGGGGCTGGGGAGATGGCTGAGTGGGAAAAGTACTTGTTACACACATGTATGGGTCTCCACACCCAGGTAAAAGCAGGGTTGGGAGGCAAGGCCTGTGATCCCAATAATTGGGGTAGGGAGGCAGAGACAGGTAAATCTCAGAGACTCTCTGGCCAGCCATTGCAGCTGAAGCCAGGTTCAGTGAGAGAACCTGTCTCAAAAACTAGGGTGGCTAATGATAGAAGAAAATAACAATTTTTACCTACTGCCTACACACACACATACACACACACCTACACACACACACCATACAAACAACACCTAACATTTACCAAATAATAAATGGCTGCTGTAATTTATTTGTCCAAATTCAAGTTACTTTAAAGAAAGTAAATAATTACTGTCCTGTATGCACTAAAATCATATGGTTTGTTTGTTTATTATTTATTTATTTATTTCTGAGGCAGGTTCTCACCATGTAACCCTTCTGGGTTGTAACTCACTATGTAGATGTTATGTAGAAAGACTGGCCTCAAACTCACAGAGATCTATCTGCCAGCCTCTGCCTCCCAAGTGCTTGGGTTAAAGTTATATGCCACAATGCCTAGTAACACCCTCTCTGTTAGTTCATCAACTTAAGTATAATAGCTAGGTTAATTCAAGTGGTCAGGAAGCTTAACCATGAAACTGGCTGTTTATTTTAGCTTGTTTTTTAATCTGTCTTTCTATTTACTATTCAAGTCTTTTAGTTTGGAATGTTTTTGTAGAATATTTTTTAGTAAACAGTTGATTAACTGGCAGTCTGATAGCAGTAAGAACTGTGTCCAAAGATGGTATGCGGTGGTGGGGTGGTGGGTGGTAGGGAGCTGTGGTTTCCAGTTCAACATTCTATGACATGAATTACAAATGAAATCAGGGCAGCATCCTCATCAGGGGGACTGACCTATGCATTCAGAATTCCACTACTATAAAATTGTAAGCAAAAGAGACAGAAACACACCAAAAGAAACAAATAAAAACAAACAACCACCACCACCACCACCACCACCACCGCCACCACCACCACCACCACCACCAACAACAAAAACCCCTAATTTTATAAACCAATAAAAGCCACCAGGTAACTTGGAGGCTGTAGGTGAACTAATATATCTGTCTTTTTGTCCCTCTGATTTTAATTAGGCTTTTGATGTCATTGGTTTGATTGGTGGCCTGGGCTGTGAGCGTGCTGTGCTGTCACCAGGTCGCTCTTCTTGGTCATAGGGTATCTAGTGGTTCTTGGGAGAGAAGAAAAACAGTGAGAAGAAAAACGGGAGCCGAAGCATCCTGAAGTAGAGGGCGTATTCTCTGCCAAACCCCAGCTCCTCTCACTTGGAGCTCTGTCATCCTAGCAGTGAACATGATGACGTTGTTTTTGCACGACAGTCTTAAAGCATCGCATCGACCTGAACAACAAAGAAACACCCCTGTGGTAGAGCCATGGACTGGAAAATATTTGGGGACAACTTCAGTGAGCACTTTGGTTTTTCGTTTACTACATTGTTGAGTCACATGTTAAAGATGGAGGGTCACATTAAAAAGAATCATGCTGCTTAATTTGAAGCAAATTATTATCAAATGACTATGCTTCAAAACATTGTTTAATTTCAGTTTGAAGTGAAGTCATTTGAGTTTGAAGCATATGCCTTTGCAAAGTTGCTGCCAAAAAAAATCCAGACAAGTTAATTTTTGCACTGGCTGTTTGCAAAACCATTGATTCAAGATGTGATGGTGAAGTTTATGTCTGGACAGTAAGGCTTCCCTTACCGTGGCCTGGGGTGACCCACACTCACGTGCACCTAAATGATTGCTCCTTAGTCCAAAGGAAAACCGTGCCTGAGCTGTGAGTTGTGTCTGTAATTTAAACTTGAAACGTTAAAAACTTAATGGACAATAATTTATAAGTATAGAAGATATGCCAAAGAGTAGTGAGCTGTTAGATCCAACAAACCAGTGTTTGAAGAGATCCTGCTGATGTGTGGCTCACACGGGATCTTTCTGCACAGTAGATGTTAATCTACACCAGTTGTGGCAGTGCAGGCCTGGAATCCCTGTGGATCTGTGTGAGTGTGAGGCCAGCCTGGTCAGCATAATGAGACCAAGTCTCTAAAGAAAAGAAAAGAAAACAGTAATAAAAACCCTCACCAATTTACACATACTCTCTAATTTAGACTCCAGACTTTATAGTTTCCTCACTGTTCCATCAAGGATATGAAGTTAGAGTTATTTTCTTAACTTTTTTTTAAATTAGCTTTTAATGGATAATACTCTGGCGTGGTAAGACAACCAAACAATTAAGAATATATGATGAACTGATGACTTCCTTCCAAACCTAACCTTAGCGATGGATCATTTTCTCTCTTCCTTCCTTCCTTCCTTCCTTCCTTCCTTCCTTCCTTCCTTCCTTCCTTCCTTCCTTCCATCCTTCCTTCCTTCCTTCCATCCTTCCTTCCTTCCTTCCATCCATCCTTCCTTCCTTCCTTCCATCCTTCCTTCCTTCCATCCTTCCTTCCTTCCTTCCTTCCTTCCTTCCTTCCTTCCTTCCTTCCTTCCATCCTTCCTTCCTTCCTTCCATCCTTCCTTCCTTCCTTCCATCCATCCTTCCTTCCTTCCTTCCATCCTTCCTTCCTTCCTTCCATCCATCCTTCCTTCCTTCCTTCCATCCTTCCTTCCTTTCTTTCTTTCTTTCCTTCTTTTTTGATTTGTTTTCAAGACAGGGTTCTCTGTGTAGTTCAGGCTGTCCTGGAACTTGCTCTGTAGACCAGACTGCTCTCAAACTCAGAGATCTGCCTGCCTCTGCTTCCAAAGTGCTGGGATTAAAGGTATGTGCCACCATTCATATAATTTTAATCCAGCCTTTTTCTTTCTTTCTTCCTTCCTTCTTTTCTTCCTTTCTTCTTTCATTTCCTTCCTTCCTTTCTTCCTTCCTTCCTTCCTCCCTCTCTCCCTTTCTTTAATGGACTATGTTCAATATATACCCTTTCTCTGTTCTTACATGCACATATTTAAGCACATACTTCTATACCTCTGTATCTGTTTTCATATTGAAATAGTAGCACATGATTAAAAAAAAAAACAGAAAGTACACTCAAAGTTGGAGCATTACAGAACATTTCTTCTTTTAAAAAATTTAAAAAATTACATTTGTTAATATATGGTATGAGTGTGTATGTTTGTGTGTGTGAGCATGCGTGCACATGTGCTCTCACACACTTTCATGGCATGGCATATATGTGGAGGAGAGAGAACACCTTAGGACAGTCAGTTCTTTCCTTCCAACATTTGGGTCCAGAAGCTTGAACTCAGGTCATCAGTCCTGGGAGCAAGTACCTTTACCGACTGAACCATTTTACTGGCCCTCTGTTCCTTGCTTTTTACCATTAACAATGCATATTGGGGCTGGAGTAACTAAGAACACTGGCTGCTCATCTAGAGGACAGGGGTTTGATTCCCAGTGCTCACACAATGGCTAACAACCACCTGCAAGTCCAATTCCAGGGCATCCAACACCTCCTGCAGGCCCTGCATATATGTAATACACAGAAATGCATGCAAGAAAAACACCCAAGTCCAAAAAAACTGAAAGGAAATGTATGTTGGAGATTGTTCAATGTATCAGGATATACAGTGTCTCCCTGTTCTTTGGAAGGAAGTGATCCACTGCAAGACTGAAGTGTAATTTATTTAATTGGGTTTCTATCGCTAAACATTTCAAGTGATCTCCTGTCTTTTGTGAACACAAACACTGCAAGAAATATGCTTGTACATATGTCTTCATGCATATGCGTGCTGTCTGCTATACAGATTCCGAAAGTGACGTCGCTTCTTCGTTAACTTAGGAGGTCAGAGTGGGTTTTCGATGCTTCCTTGTCCCCACAGAAAATAATGGAATTGCTTCCACATTTGAGCATAAAATGATCAGAGTGGTGTGTGTGTGTGTGTGTGTGTGTGTGTGTGTGTGTGTGTGTATGTATGTAGTTCATATTCCCCCTGACCCAAATTGCTTCTTCTTTAAATATTTCAATTCTTTTTAATGTTTGGAACAGATATAGGTTAAGAAAAGAACATACACTGAGGACCCCATAAACTGGTGCTCGAATCCAGACTCTGATGACTGAAGCTGAAATTTATAACCTCCCTGTGCTTCTGTTTTCTTATCTGTAATTAAAACCAGTAGATAAAAACTCAGGCCTTTGGGGAGGCTTAAATGAATTCACATCTGTAAAACGCTTAGACTGGCACCGACCAGTCTGTACAGATGTTGCTCTTGCTATTTTGTCATCAATGTCATTCTCTTTGACCCATCTTTTTGCTTTCTACACATCCCTCATGCACACCCTACAAAAATTCACTATTTGGATTTCATGTGTCTCTATGTGTCTATTACTTTACTTCCTTCAAGAACTTATACTTCTCTCAAGCAACCCTTTCAAGCTAACCATGATATAACCATGATATAACAGCAGTGCCTGTCAGAAAATCCTCAGATGTATTTGTTGATATACTCTCTAAATTATCCTATAGTATATTGATATAGAAAGCGTGTAAACCATTATTCTGGCTAATAGTTTAGTGTCTACTCCAGATCATTCAAATGGCCCGCCAACCCAGCCCTGTGTTGATCTCCGAGACAGTAACAGATTATTCTTGTTTGAAAAGCTCATTTCCCCAAATTCCTTGTTTTGCTGTTATTGTTGTTATTTAATAGCATGGATACCTTTTTAGAATCTGTTAATTTATCTAATTTCGCTTTCTATTTTTATATTCTCAATCTTCACTGTAACTCGGGCTAATGACTCATATGAAATTACTGGTTCTCTTTCCTTATCCTCAAATAAAAATGTCTCAGCAGTTGTTGCAACTTCAATGCGAACACTTTGTTCAGCTACCCAAACTGAGTGATTCTGCAAAGTTGCTTCGTCTAATCTCTTCAAATAACCAAATTGACATGGACGGAGAAAATACAGTTTATGTGTGCTCTCCACACTAACATGAAGTCTACTCGGCTTGATGTCTCAAGCTGGCCCAACAATTTACTATCTAATCGTACCATTAGATAGTCCCTATTCAGTAGGAGGAAAATGCTCAGCCTCTCAGAAATGTCTGTTTCCCATGCTTATGTGCATTTCTTCTGCAGAACACCTCCAGGTTGGGAAAGAAAATGCTGAACTTCTGTAGGAAAAGAGGGTGAACAATGATTTTCTTGTCACTTACCCATCTCAGCTGTGACTCACGTTGCTGGCCTTATGGCTGAAGCTGGTAGGATTCATAATATGGGGCCTTTATAACATGGTGGAACCAAACAGTGCTCTCTGACCTGCTTGGCCTTCTCTCACATCCTCACGGAACTTCTCAGGCACGTTCACACACTCTCCACTCTCCTGGCAGCCTCTGGCTGTGTAGCCAACCCTTGTTTTGAAGTTACACCACTCTTTCCAGAAGGTTCCTTTGGAGGGCCCATTGCATCCATGTTAGGGAGCATAGACTTAGCCATGTGGCTTCTAGGAGTGCCATTTTGATCTTTTAAGTGTCCTGTGTTGGTGTAGGGCCATTCTCATTTTGGTGCTCCATGTGTGCCTGAAAATAGCTTTGTCTACAAGGTCACTTCCAAGTGGCAAGGCAGAGGGCAGAGAAATATCAAATGAGAGACCATCCTTTTGTTCTTCAATCCTTTATCTTTGTAGTTTTCTTCCCAAACAAAAGTCTGAAAGGAATAGACTGGCCCATTCACTGTGTCATCTTCTTCTACTGAGGTCTAACAGGCTGAAGCAAGCTGCTGTGAGAACCCAGGGGCAAGGTGAGCTGGTGGTCTAGCCTGGGTTCTTGAACTATTAATGAGTACCAATGGATTCAGAATTATCTCTCAAGACAATGGCTGTTAACTTTGTTTATTTTTATTTCTTGCTTTATTTTTGGTCTTGTTTGAGGCAGAGTTTTATGTAGTCCAGGCTGGCCTCAAGCTCCCCATATAGCCAAGGATAGCTTCAATAAATGTTATCAATGATATCAACTCAAATGAATGATATCATCCTGAATTCCAAAGAATTGATCATGCCTTTTTCCCAGCAATATTTAATATTATATGCATCACCTTTGCTAGGGTCTGTGCAGTCGATAGCTGACATGAACACATTGAGAAGAAGCCTGGCCTCCAGATAAACTCATCAACTCAATAACGATGTAAAATCTACATTACACCATAAAAAGGAAAAAAATTACTTTGCTTTGCTTTCATTTTACAAGTGATTTGTTTTTATTTTCCTTATTCTTATCTACATTTATTGCATCATTTACAATAGATAAAACTTTTCTGATAGTAACATTTTCAACATGATTAGTGTTTTTCAAAATACGTCTATGCTCTAATTAAAGACAACTTGACATTATAGAGTAAAAACAAAATCAATTCATTTTTTTATTCACAGAGAGATATAAGATTAGTTTATAAGATTAGTGGAAATGTAGTAGCTAGTTTAACAAGTCTATTAATTTTGTACTATTGTATGTATACATAATAATGTATTTCCTTTGATTTAATTGTATTAATCCCAAAAGATTGATCTATGAGTATGATGAATCTGTCTCAAGCCCTAGCCATAAGACTCTCTATTTACAGGGCTAGAGAGCTAATGATTACCTGGAAGGAAGAGACCACTTCTTAGCACGGAGTCTCAAAGCTAGACTTGTCAACAGTGAAAGCCAAGCACTGTTTGGAATGAGAAAAGAGTTTTCCAAATGTCTTTATCACTCTAGTTAGTATATCACAACTCAGCTTAGAAGAAGTCTTTAAGTAGTCTTTAAGTCTTTAAGCGTTAAGAAAAGATGGCTTGCCAGGCAGTAAAGGCACATGCCTTTAACCCCAGCACTGGAGAGGCAGAGGCAGGCAGATCTCTGTGAGTTAGAGGCCAGCCTGGTTTACAGAGTGAGTTCCAGGACGTTCAGTTACAACAGAGAAACCCTGTCTCAAAGAACAGAAACAAACAGACAAAAAAAAATGGCTTGGGAATATGTTGATGGTGATGGGGTACTTCCCTACCCTTTGTAGTGCCCCAGCCTCAACGTCCGCCACAAGAAAACAAACACATGAACAGCAAGGTGAAAAATAAGCAAGAATGCCTCCACTATCATCCTGGATTGTAACTTGTTTAAATATTAGACTAGCTGGTGGACAGTAAGACAAATGTTTAGGTAAATCCTTTGCTATTGCATTCTTTCAAAACAAAATCAAATTATTTTCTTTCTCAAGAAAAATCATCCAGGCTCAGTGGTGCACAGTTCCAGCTACTCTATTGGCTGAAACTTGATTGCTATAGAAGCCTGTGCAGCAAAGCCCCTGCCCCAGAAAGAGGAATACCAAAATGAAATATGAATGAAAATCCCACATGTAAACCTTACTTTGTAAGGCAACTTTAAATATTTAAAGTAAAGAAAGAGAGGAAAGCAAATAGACATGAAATGCTTTTATGATGGAGTACAGGTGCTTTCCCGCTTTGTCCTCCACTGGTTCATCATCTCCAGTCTGTCTCATCAGCCTTCGGTGATAATCGTCATTCATAAAAGGCTTCCTGGCTTTCCCGACCTCCAACTTTGATCTCTTATTTTTTTTCTTCAGTATAGGGGAATTGGACCAAGGACTTCAGGCATGTAGACAAGTGTCCTACCACTGAGCTATACCCTAGTCTCAATCTTTGAATTTTTGATCTATTTGAAGGATAGTGACATTTTATGTTGAGTCTGCCTCTCCGTGAACACAGTTTATCATCCATCTATTTAGGTACATCTTCAATAACATCTAACTTTCTCAGGAAGAGGTTATTTTTAGTTTTCTTATATTTATGTTCCTATAACATTTATAATGAAATCGATCTTATTGGGGTATAATTTTCGTGTATAAAACACCCATTTTAAGTGTTATAGCATGTTCAGTTTTGACAAATGTAGACACCCATGTAGCTGTCACTAGTTAAAGTATACAATAAGTTTGCATTTTCGTTTTCTTTCATTCTAAATTTCTACCCCAGACTCAGGCAAACATTCCTTTTGTCATTTGATGTTCACTTGTTTGTTTGTTTGCTTTTGCTTTCTTAGAGGTTTATTTGAGTAGGATTATGGTGTTTGTTCTTTTGTTTCTACTTTTTTTGCTTAGCATTTTTATTCACGAAACCACTGATAAACACATAAGTTGTTCCTGCATCTTGACAGTTGTAGATGTGGTGGTTTGAGTGAGAATGGCCTCCAAAGATTCATATTTGATTGCTTGGTTCCCAGTTGGTGGAACTGTGGGAGGATTATGAGGCATGACATTGGTGAAAGTTTGTCAGTGGGAGTGGGCTTTGAGGTTTCAAAAGCCCACTGTATTCCCAGTTAGCTTTCTCTTTCTGCCTCATGGCTGTTGTTTCATCATGTAAGCTATCAATTACTGCTCTCATTCCACGCCTGCTGCCACGCTCCGTGATGGTCATGGACCCACCCTCTGAAACTGTAAGCCCCGATTAAACAATTTCTCCTCTAAGTTGCCGTGGTCATTGTGTCTCATTACAGCAATAAAAAAGCAATTAAGGCAGTGAATAACTCTGTAATGAACATGGAAGTGCAGATCCTGATCTCAGCTCTTTAGAACATGTGCCCAGAAATGAGAGTGTGCTAGCTCTATTTTAAAGTCCTGGAGGAAACTCCATAACGTTTCCCTTCACGGCTGCGTTACTTTGTGTTCCCACAGTATGCTAAGTGAGCAGCCAGTCACAGAAGAACAAACGCTGCAGGATTCCACTTACATAATGGATCTAAAAACAGTAAAATCCTTAGATGAGTCATGTTTGCCAGAAGATGGGAAGAGGAGAAAATGGGGTGGGGGTTGGTAAGTCTTTGTCAAGGAATCTCACATGGAAGCCTCTGTGCCTGGCACACCTTTCTATTTTTTGTTTTCTACTTACCTAGCTCTTAAGCTTCTGTTTTATTCAGGTACAGCTGGCATAAAATAAATTGCACGTTGATACAAGGCACAGTTTGACAGGTTTGGATATAAGTATGTACCCACCAAACATCACCTTGGTAATCCTTTCTTATTCCTTGTACCCATACAGCTACTGATTTGCTTTTGGTTTGGGTACAATAGTCGAGGCAGTTTTTTGAGCCAATGCTTCTTTTTCAAGGTTGTTTTAGTTAGAGGTTGCTTTTAAGATTTCTTGGGTGGAATAGAGCAATCCTTAGCCTAGGACCAGTGAGGAGAGTCCCTAGGAAACATACTGTGTTGTGGAAGTTTATTTTTAGTTATGTTTGAAATTGTTTTATGCACTATTGGGTGTGGGGCTATTCTAGGTCTTGGCATTCTGCGTTGTTTGCAGGTGTTGGATTTCTGTGGGGGATGTTTAATTGCTAATGATCTGCACATGGTATCAGTAGAACGCCTCAGGAGTTCTGAATCAATAAAAACACCTGAGCTCAGACGTTCTGGGTTCCACTGTCCAGGTTGGCGCTTGCCATGGTGGTGGTTCCCTCTTGAGGTCTGGCAGGTATGAGTCTATGAAAATGCCTCCCTGTCCCTCTTGGTGATCCACAGCAGCCTAACAACTGCAACACTGTTCATCTGTGTTTTTCCCATATCCCTGCTGCTGTAGGAGCTACTGTGATTCTGGTCCTGTATGAGCTCTTGCTGGCTTGTGCTAGTCACTTCAGATGGTTCTTTTTCTGGCTACAGCTAGCTGCTCACACACAGGCGTTCTGTATTTTGCTGAATATTTGAGGATGACCCATGTAATTATGTTATGTTAAGCAATGTATCTTCTCAGGATTTATCAGGAAGACTATTAAGTGTCATAGCAAACCTTTAAGAAGGTTTGTATAATGTCTAAAATAAAAAGGAAAAGTCTTCATTTCTAGTTGATGACTTACAAATGCCTCAGAAAATAAAATTCAGACAAGAGGTCAGTCCTGGGGTATTTAGACAGATCCTGTGCAATAATTATGTACTATTTAGAGTCAGTGTAGTTAGAGACTAGCCATGTTTTTCTAATAGAATCCTTGAATTTTCTAATAGAATCCTTTGAATCCTGTCTTGTGTCTCACTATAAAAAGTCGAGTTAATGTGCTAACTAGATCTCTCTTTCTGTCTTTTTCTGACAATTGCTTAGCATAGGGAGAACAGTTTCCTTTAGACTGGCAGCAAGAAACGATGCTTTCTGCTCCTCAGCCCAATGGTTCATTTGGCTTGTTATTTTAAATTGGGCATAATAAGCTTCCCATGATGACTTCAGCCTTGACTGGTTGTCACATTGGCTGATTACATAAATAGACCATATTGCCACTTGTTTCAGGGTTCTTGTGGCTAGAACCTTGCTTCAAGGTTCCATGATGGACAGGGATATGGCAATCCTAGTTTAAATTCTCTTTGCTTAGTAGATGAAGAGGGGGTGGAAACATGGATGCCAGAAATGTTTCCTTTTGAGTCTGTGCTTAGTTGCCTAGAAAATGCTTGGTATTTTCTTTTGGAATTGTGAAGTTTCTGATACAGTGTGTCTGTATGCATCTATCTATCATCTATCTATTTATCTATCTATCTATCTATCTATCTATCTATCTATCTATCTATCTATCTATATATCTCTCTATTCATGATACATTGCTACCTAGTCCAGGCTGGTCTTGAATTTATAATACTGCTTATTCAGTCTCCCAAAGTGTTGGGGTTACAAGTAAGAGACACCATCTCCTGTTTACCTTTCTTTTCTTCTTTTTTTTCTTCTTTCTTCTCTTCTTTCCTTTAAGTAGAATTGCTTTGGGTAGGGAAGTTCATTGCAAATTCTGTTTGACATCTTCCATTTAACCAGAATGGTTGAATTTTAGTCTACATTTTTCTGTAATTTAATTGATTTGTAATTACTTAGAAATGCTCTACTTCTTGAGAATCCATGGCTATCCTCAGTGTAGCAGACAGGAGCATTTAAATGGCTTGCCTTTATCATTCAAATGTGTATGTTAAATTATGTGGCTTTCATAGTTGGGAAGTCAGGAGAGTTCAGTTGGAGAGAAGAACACTCCATGTTATTTTCTTCCTCTGTCCTTTTTCTAGAGGTTCCTCCGCTTAAGCAGGATGAGAAGGATGTGCAGAGCACTTCCTTGTAGTGCAGCAAATACTACAGAAGAAGAGTCACAGTTTTTTGCTATATAATCATCAGGTTTGTATTGAATTCTTTCTGATATGGCTTTGATGCTGCTTATGAGCTTCTCATTGCTCTGCAATATACAGTAACTTCTACTGGTAAGAAGAGCCATACATGGTTGAATTTAAACCATTCATTCTTCTAGGCACCAGCAATTACTTTTATACCCAGCCATCTGTAACTGGTAATTCATGACTTTTATAACCTAGATCCATGTTTAAGTTTAATCACTTAATTCTCAAAGTCATGCTCTGTTAGAAATTAATTTTTAATACATAGTAGATAATCCTCCTACTTATCTTCTTAAGAAACGTTAATCTGGATAGATTTTATCAGGATTCATTTTTTTTTTTTAATTTTACTTGAGACTCTCGCTTCTCAAGGTAGTCAGTGACCAATCCTAGGGTGGGAGGAAAATAACTGAACTCATTTTGAAGCATCTCCTTTACACATAAGGACCTCATTAGCCAATTAAGTTGTAGTATTCAAGTTGTAAAGTTATGAGGGAATCTAAGGAAAAATGGCCAATACCTGGAAAGTCCCAATAGAAAAGAATCCCACATGATTAATCCTGAAATACCAGAAAATTTATGTCTGCTCATCATGCCAATCTTTATATTTCACTGACCATCAAACATTGTTTTAAAAGTTGACAATATGATACAGTATAATATAGGTTTACTTCCAAGAGAAATGATGTATGTATCCATGAATATAATGTGTTGATGCACCTTAAAATCACATTTCAGTCATTATTTCACACCCAAGGAGTTGTCAGAGTTTTCTTAACAAGTAGAGCTGAGAACATGAGGAGTCAGGGGAGGGGGGTAAATAGAGAACGTGAGCATCAAAGGCTTGGTGAGACCCCTGAAAACACCAACTGAAAAACAACTTCGAATGGTTTCCAAGAGACAGTGCTGAGCTACAGAAGTGAAATTTGCAGACTCATAATTCTGTTGGGAAAATCATGGCAACAACAAGAGCAATGCTTGGTTTCCTCTTTCTGATTTTGGGAAGTGCTTCATTGAAGTATAAAATCTACTTAAATGTCTTCTGAAATAAATACACCTGCTTTCATAATTTTGACTCTACTTTCTAAAATAACTCTAATTGAACTCTCTTGCTGTCAAAGTATGATTTAAGTGGATTCACTGTGAAACGCCTTTTGCTGCTCTGGAAGGGATGAGAACTCCCATGAATGAGACAATCCACCTTCCCCTTCTCTTTCAGCCCTGTGACCTTCAACCTTCTCGTCTACTCTGTTATTTTTCGGTTTTTTGACCTTTCTGTTCTTCATGACTTTGATGAAAATCCAGCTCCCAGGAAAACCACAGAGGTGGGTATGACTCAGAAGTCAGTCTGAGATGTTTGTTAACCTGTGGATTCATTTACCATTCACTTAATTAGAAAATATAGAAACATACGTCATACATCCAACTCATCCTTATTTTCAACCATTTCAAACAAGTAAATATAATTTATGATGGTTCTTTATTTTTACTTAATCTCCTCAAGAAAGAGAAAAATCGCCACAGTAATTATTAGCTATCTTCCCCTTAAGGAGAGGAGTTGGGCAGGAAGATTTGAGTAAAGACCTATTTTACCAAGGGAAAGCCTTATTTGCATACACAACTCTCAGGCAGACTGTTCTGAGCCCTGTTCCTTTTGATTGGAGGAAACACCTCTCATGAGGCTGCTCTCTCTTCAGGGGTCCTCATCTACCTTTCTTCATTCCTACCCTTCACATTTTGGATATTATACAGCACAAAATATTCTAAAAATACTGCTTCTACCCCTACAACTATGGTCGTGTACAAATCTTGAGAACAAATCAAACAGGCAAAGCTCCTGCCTGGCAAGAAGCCTACATCTTCAACTGTGCACATTGCACAAAACATTGGCCGGGATGTAATGTAAACATTGACTTACAAGCTTTGGTGTGCTCAGTGTTTGTGTTGTATAAGTAGCTCATTGAAAATGAAGGGGAAAGAGATTTATCATCTTACTTATACAAGTCAGGCAGGGTTCTGTGGGGAAGAGGGATTTCAGGAGTGTGCTGAGTGGAGAGGATGTGGGTGTTTGGTCTTAAAAAGCAAGCAGTGCAACTCAACAAGAGGCTAATGTTTAGGAGGGCCAAAGTAGTGCATCAAGTTATCACAGAAGTGTAAACTACACTTTATGCTGTGACTACACAAAAGGGATCAGCAACCTCTTATACATATGCTCATTTCAAATATATATATATATATATATATATATATATATATATATATATATATATAACTAAACACAGCTAATATTTGTTGAGTGCTTAACATATGAAAAACACATTTTCTCCTTCAGGACAGCTCTATGTGTTAGGCTATTCTTTTCACTTTGCAGATAAGGCATTGAAAAGTAGTGCCACGTTCTTAAGGCCTCAGTTTTGTAAAATTGTTCTGCAGAATTCTGTTTAGGGTAACTGCGAAAAGTGTTCATTTTACTTTCCTGAAACCAAGATAAAATCTTGTGGATTGAGCTATTCCATTCTCTTGGGTTCCTTTGAGATGAATAGTAATTACTACTCCGATCCAGTGATGTTTGCGCTGATCTGATATCATGAATGGAGAAATCCTGGCAGGACCACAAGGTATCAATTAATTGATTTACTCAAAGGATTTATTTTCCTGGCATTGAATGTTAGAATTAGCCACTCAATACTTTTTTTCCCCTTTGATAAAAGTAGGAGAACTCATAGCTGTTAGGTAATTCCAAATTTTGACTCTAATCGCTAAATCAAACTCAGTTGAGAACTTCGGAGAGGTGGGTTTTTATAATATTTCTGGGGAAAACTACAGGACCTCAAAGATGGTTAGAAAACACTATACATATTGTATTGTACAGACCTCAGTGAAGTATCTATCTTGTGATGTAGCCAGTGAAGGTGGGTTGTCCTGTAATTGGTTTAATAGGTGCCTCAAAATGTTGTTGTAAATGACAATTACAGTTAGGGAGACTAGACTAGAGATGTAGAATTTAAAGTTGTTCAGCAGCTAGTTTAGTGCCTGGCTGTTGGGAGGCACTTATGAAATTCTTATTAGATACATGTCATGGAATGGAATTCAAACCACTGCCCAGAAAGCAGATACAAACAGATTCAAGGTCCTCTTTTTATCTGGACATACTTTTAAAAAAATTCATTTATTTTAAATTGTGTATGTGTGTGTATGTGTGTGCGCGCGTGCATGTGCGCGTGTGCTTGTCTGGAGTCCAGAAAAGGACGCCAGATCTCCCAGAGCTGAAATTACTGGCAGCTGTGAGCCATGTGATGTAGGTACATGTTCTTAACGCCTGAGCCATCTATCTCTCCATCCCCTTGAACATATTTTTACTTGCATATTTGTTACTAATATCACCAATGAATGTTCGTTAAACACGTCTGATTCAGCTATGCCATATTAAGTTCAAAGGCTACTTTGACATCAGCCACAAGGAATCTTGTGATTTCTGCCTGTCAGGATCTCACTACCTTCAGAGTTTCAACCCACTGCTAGTATTATTGGTTTTTCTTTGTAATCTTTAATTTTTTTTTCATTCTTTATTACATTCTTTATTAAAACTCTATTTTCTGGTATTTATTTATTTATTTTCAAGACAGGTTTTCTCTGTTGTAACTCTGGCTGTCCTGAAACTCATTCTGTAGACCAGGCTGGCCTCAAACTCACAGAGATCCACCTGCCTCTGCCTACCAAGTGCTGGGATTAAAGGCCTGCGCTACCACTGCCTGGCTTATTTTTACCTATTTTCAGTCCCATTAAAGAACATACATACTCATGCAGATAATTTGCTAAATCTTCTATCATGAATGCCTTTGGTTTAAATTATCTACATTTTAGTAGAAATAACTAATTTCACCAATATTTCATTTTCTCTCTTCCTATTTTGCTAGGTGGTCAATGAAAAAGAAGTTCAGTCTCTGGTGACTCCTGTTTGGTCTTGTCATTCACAGATAATCACTAGCACCCAGCCTCCTTTTCTCTCTCCTCCCTCTCCTCCTCTTCCTCCTGAGAGAAAAAAACAAAGGTTAATTTTGCTCACAGTTCAAGGGTACAGTCCATGATGGCAAGGGATGAAAGTCAAGGCAGTCAGAGCTTAAAGTGCTGCTCGTGTCGCAGGAAGCAGAGACGATGCGTGCATGCTGTGGCTCAGCTCACTTTCTCCACGTATACACAGAACCCCAGCCAGGGGACGGTGCTACCCATGGTGGACAGGTCTTCCCGCCTCAAATCAAGATAACTTCTGACAGGCATGCATGCCCAGATTACCATCTCTCAGGTGATTCTAAATTCTGTGAAGTTGGCAATTAACAACAACTATCACAGTAGTGGCTACCAGTGATATCTACTGGCAGGTGGTTGGCAGGAGACATCTGCCTTTTATCCTGTGTCTTTTATAGAGACAGTGTGAGAAACAGTAAGGGCATTTGGGTACCCCAGAGGGTGGGCACCTAAGCCTTCTTAACTCAGCATTTTTCCTTTTCCATACAGAACATTCAGTTTGTGTTATTCAGATCTTCCTACTCTGATTTTACCTCAAAAAGAAACATCTGGAGATGGAGAGATAGTTCTATGTTTAAGAGTGCTTGTTGCTCTTGCAGAGGACCTATCTGGTTTCTAGCACCCACAGGAGGTAGCTCACAACCTTCCAGTTCCAAAGGATCTTACACCCTCTTCTGGTCTCCATGGGGACCATTACACACAAGGCACACGCCCACACACAGACACACACACACACACGTAAAATGAATCTTTTATATTAAAAAATGGAAACAACACAATATAAAGTTAGTGTTAGGTATCCCTGTCAGCTCTTCCCAGCCAGCGGGTGACACCAGGGAAATCAGATGTGACAATATTGTGTCTTGGTTTCTGTCCTAGCATGATGCAGAGAACACTGCTCGCTTGCTTAGTGGTTGGTGAACTTAGGTGAAAGTCACTGTAAATCAGGTCCAAACTGGCTGTATTGTTTAATCCCAGTCCCCTGTTGAATTAGAAGTTCAGCCTGAGGAGGGACACTACGACTTTATCTCAAGGGCTTAACAGCTGCATTGCTGGGCTGCATAGAACTCTCAATGTCTGTCTTTGTCCAAGATTCTGATTGGACAAGGAGCATTGAAACTCTAATTTCCCATCTTTATCTCCAAGGAAATGTCTAGAAATCAATTTTCTGCTTGTCCTCTTGTTTAGTCAAGGGGAGAAATTTGCTGCTTATGAAGGCTGGAGGGCCTGACACCACTTCAAGAGAGCTCTCCAAGATCACAGGTTAAGGTATCTTCCGCATAATCTCACCCTCCTCAAGCTTCACAAAGCCTCAACCTTGACCTAGAGGGAATTTCGTTTTAGGAGGAGAGCAAGGAAATTCCGTTTCCATGTTAACGGAGAGATGTCTCCTCCTGTCACTGACTGGCTGTTCATTCCGTGGGCTCTGGGAGCCCAATTATGTGAGGAAGCATTAAAAAAAAAAAGCCCAGGAGCCAATGTTCACACTGGCATATACAAGATAACGGACACAGATCCTGTCAACAGCTAATGGAACGCACTAGTGTGTTGGTGCACACATTTGTGGTTTGGAAGATTACCTTTCAAAGTGGACTTACTGTGCAATGGGAAATGAGCTGAGACCCCTATTTCTATACCTTTCCTGCTTGGATGGTCTGGATGCCATTGGCACAGGCAGCAGAGAAATAACAGCAGGCTTAACTGTTCATGCACGTGTAATAATAGTCTTTAACAGAAGAGTAATTACCTTTGTCTAGTTTTCCCTGCTATAAAATGTAATAAAATAGAGCCCACCGCCTACTGCTCAAGTATACCATGCTTCTTTTCTGAGATACACGTGGTAACTCCGTAATATCCCCTGATCACAAGCCAAATTCACGTCTTAATTTTCAAAAGTCTATTACTGTATGTCGGGTAGATTCCCCAGATGCATTTGACAGCTTGCAGGCCTGTGCTATTAGACAACAAATCTCAAAGCCATGGAGATTTACAGCCCGGGGGAGATCATAGAACACGAGGGGGTGCGGTCCCCTCCCCCACCACGCTCCACCATCACTGTGACAGGAAGAATCTGCGAAGCAGAAGAGTTTGAGAGGGGTGGCTTCATTTGGAAATAGAAGCCCCTGTGAGCCGCCGGAAGCAGTGGGGCTGAAAAGCAATCGCTAGTGTCAAGAACTTTCTTAGCTAAGCAGTGCAGCTGGTGGCAATAAATAGCATTCTAATCAAGGAGGACGCTCAATTCGTGACATGAGCGCGGACCGTTTCAACTACTGAACATAATTTACGAGGCTGGGCATGTCTGAAATGGATCCCCTAGTGTATTTATAAATAAAAATGTAAAAGTTTCAAGAGGAAGCAGAGATCTGCATATTAAATCAAAGTAAAATAGGGAGATCTATGAGAAGCGCCCAGCTTTTCAAAGCACACTGTGGTCCTTAATGTTTTAAAGATGCTTCAGGTGTCTCATTGCACAGCTGCTTCCATTTCTGCAAAAGAAGGATGCTGTTTTCTTCAGTGGTGATTGTTGCCTTTATGACAGGAGATCTTAGAACACCCCACCCAATCCTGAAAGTTGCAAATAGGCAAACTGCAAGTGCTCACATGACTGTCTTCGACCCTCCTTCCAAGATATGAGCATGTGTTCTCACATAAACCATTAATGAAACCTAGTCATTTGCACATAATCCTTAAAATGGTTCTGAAGGAACTGTAGAAAATGATGAACCAGAAAAGCCATGTGTACTATCAGTGAGGCTTAAACACGGGGCTCATCTGACCGCTTAACTCATTGACTCTGCCTGAGTAAATAAGTTATTAGTTTTGACATAACCAGTGGTTTATTTTACCATCTACTGCTGGTCTTTGTTACACGTTCTATTCATACCACATGTTATTGCTCTTTATAATTATCATGGAACATAGCAATTGCACAGACTGTATCATATCCCACTGGGATAAACATTGTGGATGAGGGACCAGAAGAACTTGCCTTTGACTTAAAGTTTATTCCTACTGCTTTCTTTACATCGGAAAGATTGCTCACTGATGTCATTCACAAAACTAACTGTATGTTTTAATGACTGTGGAGCTACTCTGAATAGCACTTTATGCAGGAACTCCAAACGCCGATTTCTGTTCCACTGTGAGCTGTGTGTTCAAGCTTATGAAGCAAATGGCTGGTTAATCTTTGAAGCTATTATACTCAAGATAAAAATCTACCGAACCTGAAAGCAAGATACGGCATTTGCACTGCTGTCCTTGGAAATGGATTTTCCACACTGTGCTATTTGTTAATACAGTATTTTTGCTTTGCAAAAAAAGTGGTAGAGTAAGCTCAAAGGCCAATGGCAACCAGAATTTTCTTAACATTTTGTTGACATCAAAACTCCTTACTGATAGAGCTTTGTACTGATAGAGATTTTACGTTTTAATACAGATTAATAAATTAATTAATAATAAATTAATACAGATTGATAAATGGATTTTCTTGACCATGTTTTAATTACAAATGCAAAACTGGGGTAAACAAAGATATGCATGTATCAAAGCGCCAGATCAGAAGACTGAGAAAAATTATAGAATCGCATGAAAAACTACTTTATCATCAAAAGATATACAGTTACCAGAAGGATTTTTTTGGGAGCCTGTTTCTGACAGTGCTCTTAAACAGATGGTTCCAGAGATTCTATGGATGAAACTGATAAAGGTTTGGATGTGGTGGCTTCTGAGAAATTCTAGGCAGATGCCATCATGAATTCCCTTGAATGCCTCTTAAAATGCGTCTGGGTCATCCAAGTCCACACTTTGATTCTGTGTGAGGCTGACAGCTGCAAGTCAAAGCAGAGGAATGGAGACACTAAAGTCTTTAAATCACTTGTGTGTTCTTCGTCTCAGTCAACCACAAGGAAAAGCTGAAACTTCAACTTTTCAAGGAAGAATACACGGGCAAATGATGGACATTATTTGTCTGTTTTTTGTTTGCTTGTTTGTTTTCGTTTTGTTGTTGTTGTTTTAAAGTTTCTGCTATGGCCAAATCTTGTCTTGCTCTGTCTTTTTCTTCTGGAAACCATGAGCTCAGAACTGAACTCAGCACACCTTCTCCATCTTCATAGTCAAGAACCGCCTTTGTGGGTCCAGCTGTGGGTGAGACCTAGACAGTTTTAAATGTGGACATGGAGTTAGGAGGTATACCACTCTGACCTCCACGTTCAATTTCCCCTATAAATGGAGGTTTAGGCTCGTCTGGAGTTGCTTTGGAAAAATGAAATTTAGTTGAATTTTTAGCTGAGTATCTTGCACTGATAATCATCAGTTTTCTTTCTTTTTTAACAGAAATGTGCTTTCCAGTGCTGGTGAGATTCTTGTGGTGGAGAATGAGGAAACCATGAAGATCTTTGAAGAACACACACACTGGAGAGTAATGATTCTTGAATCTGGAGGGCCTCACCCAGCTTCTCCAGAATCCTTGGAAAACCATTTGCATCTGTATACTGGTCCCAAAGGCACCCCAGCCCCAAGTGTACCGAGCACTGCTTCTCCTCTGAGGAGAGTCCTTTCCATTGCCAAGGCCTGGGAAAGACGGCTTCTTAGTTTTACCCTTTAGACACAGTGACTCTTGCACGGGATGAATTTTTGTTCCATTCTGACTATTCAGAAACTCTGAGCAAAACAAATACAAATATTGAATGCTTTCTCTTGCAGTCAGAATCTATAAGATTGGAGGAATGCTGCTCAAGGAAGGAAAAGAAACAGCAGAAGTGGACAGGTCAGGGGATAAGAGAGGCCACGGGGAGGTGCAAAAGTGACAAAGTACAAAATACACATAAATGAAAATGTCCTAACAAAACCCATCATTCGGTACACTAACTTTATTTTAATTAATTAATTTATTAATTAGTTTCCTGGGAACTTGCTCTGTAGATCAGGCTAGCCTGGAACTCAGAGATCTGCCTGCCTGTCTCCTGAGTGCTGAGATTAAAGTTGTACACCACCATGCCTAGCTCTGTACATTAACTTTAAAAAAGTCAATAAAAAAAAAAGATATTTCAAAGCCTGGGAAGATGTTTCAGTGGGTAAAAACACTTGCTGCACAATCTGGGGTGTGATCTGGGGTGTGGTCTGGGGTTTGGTCTGGGGTGTGATCTGGGGTGTGGTCTGGGATGTGATCTGGGGGTGTAGTCTAGAATGTGATCTGGGGGTGTGGTCTGGGGTGTGATCTGGGGGTGTGGTCTAGGATGTGATCTGGGATGTGATCTGGGGTGTGATCTGGGGTGTGGTCTGGGATGTGATCTGGGGTGTGATCTGGGTTGTGTGCCCCAGCACTCACACATAGCAAGCCAGATGCTGCAGCTGCATCTGTGCTCCATTCAACCCCAGGGCTGGGCCGGGCCTGTGACTACTGCAAGCCTGTGTATGGGGGTAGGGTGGCGGGCTCCAGGTTCAGCGTGAGACCCTGCTTCAATAGAATACGGCATAGTAATAAAGTTGGATACCTCTCATCATCCTCTGCCCTCTGCACATGTACACAGATGTATGCAGCCCTCTTTAAGCACAACACACACACACCTTATACAAACACATGTACACCTTAAAAAAAACCGAGATAAAGATGAGAAGTGGTGTGGGGGTGGGGCAGTCTTCCGGTCGAATGTGTGTTGTATCAAGGGCCCGTCAATCACACAGCTCCATTGTGAGTGCCGACTGAAATCTTAGCTTCTGCTTAGTTTTCACCACCACTGTTTCATCATTTAGTTTATTTTCAGTTCATTATAAAGTCTCTATCTCTACAAAGCACACTGAACCGTATTTGTTCACAGGATGTTTTTCTTTCTGTTTATCTCTTTTTTTCTTTCTTTCTTTTTTTTTCTGAGACAGGGTTTCTCTGTTGTAACTCTGGCTGTCCTAGAACTCACTCTGTAGACCAGGCTGGCCTCGAACTCACAGAGATCCACCTGCCTCTGCCTCCCTAGTGCTGGGATTAAAGGCATGCACCACCACTGCCTGGCTAAGAATCTGGATCTTTAAATAGCATGTTCTTACTCTCCTCATGCTGTAGGGTAATGTCGGAGTTCTCCCTTTCCCCCAGTTCTGGTTTCTACATAGTCTCCCTCTTAGATGCTGCCTCAAGCCTCTCTTATTTTCCTGTTTCAATAAGTTACGTTAACTTAAGGAGGTCATTTAATTGATGTTCTCCTTTAGACTTCCCTTAGAATAAATCCCATCATGTGAATACAATTATTACTTCCTTGATCCCCAATACATATATTATTATTACTTATTTTCAAAACAAAACAAAACAAAAAACACCTTCTAATTGGCTTTATATTGGCACAAGCTAACATCTAACACTCAGCCATAGTACAAGAGTCTATTCATTACCTAAGCCCAGATATTTTTCTGGGCTTTTCCTCTGCTCTCCTCATAACCCTATGTAACCTCCGACCTGGTAACACTGATTCCTAATGATGTCCCTCCTCAGCACCATGAACTCTATCTCATGCTTCCAGTCTTCAGTTATGCTGTGCTTTTCGTTTGGTGGGGGGAAAAGTAATCTCTGCTCTAACTCTCAACCTTGTCTTTTCTAGAGAGACAGTGCTTCTTCTGGAGGCCCCCACTCAAACGCCACTCACTTCCTTCCAGAAACAGCTGGACATCTGTAAGAGGTTGCTTCTTCTCTCTGCTACCTTTGGACTTTGAAAACATTTCTGTGATAGCCACAGGGTGTTTTAGTCTGCTGGTTCTCTTCCCTTTATGAGGCCAAGTTCTACAGCAGCTGGTTTGTAAAAATTCATCTTCACATCCTCATTGTCCAGCTCAAGGCTGGAACATTTAGGTGTTCTGTAAATCAATGAGCAGAAGAGTGGCTGACCAGACGAATGGAGACTGGATTCATAACCCTACTTTTGTTCAGTAAGGGGTGGGCCTGGATTCTCTTAAAGGGTGGTTTCAACATTTTTTTACTTCTGTGATGAGTCATGTCCCCCATTCCTTTGAAAGGGTACCCTGATGTCCTCACTCCTGCTCCCTGAGAACATTACCTTATTTGGAAAGAGTGACTGCAGATATAATTAGTTAAGATGAGGTCATGGTGGAAGAGGGTAGGCCCTGATTCTGCGTGAGCGATGTCCTTAAGAGGTGAGGGCCAGGTGAAGCTGGAGTCAGGCAGGGAGGAGGTCATGAGAACAAAGGCAGAGGTTGGAGTGAAGCTGGTCTGAAGCCAAGGAAATCCAAAATCTGCAGCTTCCAGGATTCAGGAGAAAAAGCATTTCCTGAAGCTTTTCTTTTTTTGGGGGTGGTGGGGTGGTGGTTAGGGGCCTGCCAAAAACTAATTACATTTCAGAACTGAGAGACAACATTTTTTTTTTTTTGGTTGCTGTAAGGCATGTAGTTTGTGCCACTTTACTATCGTGGACCCTTGCACACAACACAACTCAAGACTGACCTTTAAGTGAAGCGTTTTTATAAACTTCATCATGTAACGATGCTGCACAAAGGCCACTGTAATCTGTTAAGTTACATAAAATCTCTCCATAATGTTGCATCAAAGATTTCAAATAAACCTCTCTTGGCCTCCTTTCTAAATGCTATCCCATACCTGTCGTCCCGTTTACAGAGGTTAGAGTCCTCATGTGATGGGTACACGAGGTGTCAGGTGATGAGAAAGGATGGAATGTGGGCAGAAGAACGTGTGAGCTGTGCAAGAGGATATATAGCTATTTTTTTTCCCTTCTGGCTCCAAGTCCACTGTAGTCCCCCCCACCCCCACCCCACTTCTATGTAGCGGGTAAGTGAGGAAAAATGTGATTGATAGTTAAGTGTAAAGCCCCAAGTGAAGCTCTCAGGCTTCACAATGAGGTCACTAATTTTTACAAAAGTTCACTGGGATGCAGGAAGTTTGGGACTGGGCAAGTATTTGAGTAGCTTCCTTAAGGTATCTGTGTGATGGCTTTTCTTTTGAGTTAATTACAGTAAAGTGATACTGTTAAAAGTATTTCAAACAAATACTTCAAGTGCAAAGGACACGTTGAAACAGTGACCTAAGAGATAGGCCTACCATGGAGATAGGGAAACGAGCCCTTCTTGCCTCGCATGGAAGTTATCTCCATGAATTAATCTCCTGGCAGTAAGGTAACAGAAGGAGACAGTCTTCCCTTTCCCCACGCTAGTGCTGAGCCATGTTGACCATTTGGATGCTGAGTCCCAGAACTAGGCCCAGTGACAAGCAGGGTAGCACTACGTTGGCCTCATGTCCTGAAAGGAACTTCCTGAATCTGAGCTCTGGGACTGACTGATTTTATGCTCAGTGCTACTCTTGGTGCTGTAGAGGAAGCTTCACCCAGAGGCAGTGTCTTCACAGATGATGTATGTCAAGTTAGGATAACATCGGATTAAAATGCTTAAGGCCCATGAGGAAAGAAGCGGCCCCTGGACATCCAGCAAGCAAGAAGTTTGACTGAAAAGGAGGCAAACCTCGGAGTGATTAGCAAATGATTAGCAGCTATGGAAGGCCAAGGACTTCCAGGTATCAGACCCTGAAGAGGTGGGTGAAGATTTCTCCCTAGGGCCTTTGAAGAGCACCCTGCTACCATCTTGACTTTCAGCCTCCCAGCTCCTAGAACCTGCAGCTGATAGCGTTCTATGGCTTTAAGTCATCTACTCTATTGGATTTTGTTTGTCTTTGAATCTGAGGCTCTACCAATAACTACATTCTTTCATGGTAAGTCAATCAGATTGCATGTCATATTTACCACTAGGTGTTCTCTATGTATTCCGGTATGATTTGTGAATATTATGGGTTATTTCAAAATTCTAAATAGAAAAAAAATTAAAAAATGCTTAAATTTTCCTATGTGGAAAACCTCCAGGATCAGAGGAGAGAGAGAAAGAGAGAGAGAGAGAGAGAGAAGTTGAGAGAGAGAGAGAGAAGTTGAGAGAGAGAGAAATGAGAAGCAGCTTAGTAATTCAGATACAACACTGCAGAGTAAATAGAATCTTGAAGGTTTCCAAAATAAAATATCATGTTGCTCGTAGCAACAAATTAGTGACTAGCTAACCAAGGTTTGCCTTTAAAATATATCAAAATAGGCTGTCCTCTATGTGAGCAAGACTCTTCTTTATGTTATGATTGCTCTCTAAGATACATTACATTATGATAAATGATCATGTACATTGTTTTGACAATCAGAGAATTTATGAATGAGAAACTGATTTGCCTGAAGTAATGAAATGAATTGTGAAAAAAAAAAAAAAGCATTAACAATGATGATACCATTTAAAATTTGTTTAAGAATTGTGTTACAGTTTTGCTTTCTTCTTAATCAGGAGAGAGAGAGAAAAAAAAAAAAGGAGCCAAAAGGCATTTATTTTGCAGTAATGAGCATGTGACAGCTCTCATTAGAGAACTCACTTACACACCCACAGGTACAGAGGGTTTGCTTTGGCAGCTGCAGCCTGGAGACCTCCTACTCATGTTTTCCACTCTGAGTGTACAACACTGTCACTAACTTTTGCTGTTATTTGCTTGAAGGTTCTTAGAACGAGAGGGTGGTGACACGTCCCAGGCTTTTTTTGGGGGGAGGGGGTATGTGGCAATTGGGTCTCTGGATCCATGGGTCAGACATGAAATTCTTCCTTGATTGATGGGAAACGTGTCTCACAGTGAAACAGAAATTACGACCTTCTCCATTCATACCTGGAAAACTACAAAATCAGACAAACAGCTGATTGTGACTGAGAACCTGGGAGGATATGCAGAAGAGGTAAAGACAGAGAAACAAAAGTTCCAGACTAGTCTGGGCTACGCCTTTGTGTAGATGATTTTTCTGTTGCTGTGATAAAGATAAACAACCATGACTAAAAGCGACTTGTGGGAGAGAAAGGTGATTTTGACTTACGCTTCCAGAGGAAGTGTCCACCATGCTGAGGAGACATTGGCATCAGGCAGCCGAAGCAGGAAGTGAGAGACCCCATCGTCAACTGCAAGCATGAAGCAGATCCAGAACCGGAAGTTGGGCAAAGGCATAGACTCTCAAAGCCTGCCCCCAGTGACGTACTTCCTCCAGCAAGTTGCTCCCATCATTCTTCTTCCGAAAGGCCACTTCCTACTCTGGACCTGTCAATGCCCTTGAACCATCTATGGCTTGTGACATATGACCTTATCCTCATCCTCAGGCTTGAAGAAAACTTCCAGGCATTAAATAACACAATACTAACTTACAAATCCATTCTTAGCCATGTGGTACTCAAAAGAGTCTCAGCATAATACATTTTGTTTGCAGAAGGCTTGACTCTGTCTTGTAAAACATGCAGAGGCAATGAGGCCCTATGAGATTCAGCAGAGCCCTGTTACTTGATAACAGAAGGTAAGACTTACCAATGTGTATCTAGATGGCAGCTATCCATGATGGTTTGTTGAATGAATGAGGGTGAATGATGAGTTCTGTTGACCTCTTTTGAGTTCCGTTTGACAAGGAGGCCCAAAGTTCATCGACTGAACAGAACTTTATCCCTCATGAATTTATGCTTATCAGGGATATTTTCCTTAAATAAACAAAGTCTTTACTTTTGCGTAAACTTTCAAGGTCCTATTGTGCCATACATGTTTAGTGAACAGTAAAGAACTGGTATTTACCCTTTGAACTTGCCCTTTCCTTAGAATAATTTATTCTGCTCTCTTGTTTTTAAGGCAATATAAGCAAAAGAGTCTGGATGTTACTTCTGAAATAGCCAAAAACCATGATCTCACATTTTGTCTGAACATTTCCCTCAAAACAAGGAACTCTCCTTAATATGGAACAACCTCGTAGGCTTCCTGGATTAGTTACCCCGTTGTTGCTCTGATAAAACACCATGACGAAGGTGATTTGTAGGAGAAAGAGTATATTTGGGTTTACAGTTCCAATGGGTAAGAGTCTATCATGGCAAG
This sequence comes from Cricetomys ansorgei, assembly GCA_026225945.1. Taxonomy (NCBI): domain Eukaryota; kingdom Metazoa; phylum Chordata; class Mammalia; order Rodentia; family Nesomyidae; genus Cricetomys; species Cricetomys ansorgei. Next base: position 16,556,117 of record JAMJFZ010003875.1, on the reverse strand, counting down.
AAAATATGGCAACAATAAGCTGCCATGGTGGGCAGTTGGTGGGCAGAGAAGGCAGCTGAGAGCTCATGTCTTCGAAGGTGAGTAAAAAACACAGAAAGAGCAAACCAGAGGTAGACAACGCTTTTACTCTCAAAGTCTGCCCCAAGTGAGGTACTTCCTCCAGCAAGCCTACACCTCCTGAACTTCTGTAGAACAGCACCACCCATGGGGGACCAAGTCTTCAAAAGTCTGATCCTATGCAGGACATTTTCACGTAAACTTCTTCTAGGTTGTTAGTCCATCGTAGTTCACACTTTCTGAGGGCTTGTTTTTAGGTGCACAGTGTCACATCAACTGCAGAGGTGACAGATAATTTGCTATGTGTGTCCTTCAATTGGGGGTGTATTAGTTGGAAAGTTGACTGTAAGTAAGAAAGGTAATTTTTTAAAAAAATCAAATACGGAAGCAAAGGAGGTGTTAGAGACCATGAGCTCTTAGACATAGCCACTCTCCAAGGCTAGGGAGATGGCGAATTCTTCAGTGCCTTCATGAAGACTTTATTTTCTCGTACTCTCCTCTTAGCTAAATTTTCTCTTATTTACAAAAGGGAGATTAAGCATTTTGTGTTCAAAGGGAGTCTGTTTATTATTATTATAATATGATGTAATCTAAGCTTTCAAAGCGTGTATGATTTCAAGGCCATCTTCCTTTCCCAAAATTGTCTTCTTTGGGCTTTATATTTCCAAATTCAGCTCCTCTGGGCTGCCTTCCTTAGGATGCCTGGTCTTGATAGTTGACTGGCAGCTGGGCACCTGGGCAAGCCCATCACCTTTACGCACCTCACATTTGTATCCACGCAGATCCCAGGTGTCTACCCATTCACAAGCCTTTGCTCTGTGAATGGTACCACCACATAACCCTCTGATAAAATAAAACTTCCAAAGTCATTCTTCCTTTTGTTTTGCCTATGTGTATGTCTGTGAACTACATGTATGCCTGGTGCCCACAGAGACCAGAAAAGTGTGTCAGATCCCCTGAGTCTAGAGTTAGAGAGAGCTGTGAGCTGCCATCTGGTTGCTGGGAGTTGAACCCTACTCCTTTGGAAAAACAGCTAGTGCTCTGAAGCACGGGGGCATCTCTTCAACCCTTGGACTCACCCTTAAATCTTGTTTTCTCTTTCTTTTTTTTCCCTTTCCTTTTCCTACTTGTCTTTTCCAGATTATCCACAAATCTTCTAGTTCTGCCTTCAAGCCAGGTCTCTTTCCTCTCTGCTCCTATTAATACATTCAGAGTTGCTATTGTTTTGGACTGGAAATCTCTTTTGTCCCTTTTTATTTTATTTTAAAAAATAAATTTATATCACAAACTGCCATTATGACCATTTTCAAGTGCAGAGCTCAGTGACATTAAACACACCTACAGTGCTGTGCAGCCATCATTTCCATCTGTCTCTGGAATTTTTTCTCATCCCAACTGAAACGTTGAACCCAGTAGAAAACAGCACTCTTTCCCCTAGGCTCTGTGAAACAGACTTTCATTTTCTGCCCCTGTGAATTGCACTGTTCTAGGCAGTTCATGATTGGAATCACTTCTCACTTTTTGGTGACTGACTTATTTCACACTGAGGGACGTCCTCAAGGCCAGCTCCTCTTGTAGATATGTCCATTCTTTCTTCTACTTACTTATTTTCCATTTTTGTTTTATGTGTATGTTATGCATATGCATTTTTATTATATGCCTGTATGTCTGGTGTCCAGAGAGGCCAGAAGGGGCCAGCAGTCCTGGAACTGCAGTTACAGGTGCTTGTGAGCCACCATGCAGTTGCTAGGAATTGAACCTGGGTCCTCTGCAAAAGCAGTCAGTGTTCTTAACCACTGAGCTATCTCTCCAGCCATGCTTTCTTAAGAATAAAAAGCAGATACAAGTTCCATGTACTTCTTCAGTTTATTGACTGTAGCCAATGCCCCACATTCAACTTCACTGTTAGTCCTTGCACATGAAGTACGTCAGTAGCAAAATTCTCTTCCTGTCCTTCATCAAGTTCCTGTCAGTGTGTGTGTGTGTATGTGTGTGCGTGTGTGCATGTGTGTGCACTCACGCCCAGTATTCAGACATACCCCTCAGGTATAATACTCATCTTATCATGGAATTTATGCACAGAAATGCAAACTAATTGCTTTCACAACCAGAATATCTCACATGTAAACAACTCTCTGAAAATCAACCATGATACTTTTGTACAGTGACTATACAATTACCCTAATACACAAGACTAAGTTTTAAAAAAAGAAAGTATGTGGAAAGGCCCTCCTCTTTCGTTAAAATGAAGAATGGTGAAGTATACCACAAGTTGCAAAGCCCTGGTTAACATTGGTGTTTGGGGGTGTTTAGATTATCAATAATCATTTGCTCACCAGCTTTTTTTTTTTTTATTAAAAAAAAAAGATTCTTTACTTACCTCACATAAATTGAATGACTACTCTGGGACCAGGCTGAAGGGTTTCCCCCACAGTAAAAATTTCTTTCTCTAAGAGTCTTTATAAAAGCCCTGTCAAAAGTGGGGTAGGCAGGAACAAGGGAAGCTCCCTTCACGGAGGTCAGGGCTATTCTTGGTTTTTCCACTAATTAGAGCACGACCTCCCACAGGTCACCATACCTCTCTAACATGTTTTCCTAGCTACTGAATGGCGCAGTGATTCCTGCTCCCACACTTGCCTTTAGGAAGTGCCTCAGATCTGCGGGGCCAGCGCACAGAAGCGACTCTGCCAGTAAAACGATTCTTGTCGTAAAATTTGTTCACATGTAAAATATTACTATGTAAATTAAGTGCACATTTAAAGTTCCCATTTCTTTGTTTTGTCTTTTGAAACCCTAATATATGAGAATATTTTAATTTTCTAATAGTTTCAGACTTACAGAAAACTTGTGAAAACAGTGCAGTTTCCATTTACCTTACACCCAGTTTCTCTTAACCATTTTTAGATTATTATTTTATCCTTGTTTTTCATTAGTAAAATACATACTATTCTATATTGTCATTGTACATTTAAGACGAAAAATATGGGGAACCCTGCTTTCTTTTTCTGGGATCTTTTTAAGCCCCTCTTGAACCCTGGTGGGAGATAACGTATCTTCTGCAAGTAGATGTATTTGTTATAACGGGTTTTGGGTCCAAAAAACAGAAAACCCAGACCCAACTGGCTTCAAGAGTAATGAGGATTTAGTATCTGACAAATGGGAAGTACTGGAGCAGAGGAGTTAGGGGCTGATTCAGGGACCCAGTGATGTCATGAGAGCCCCGGGCTATTCTTTTCAAATGCATCCTCATCTTCTGAGCCAGCACTGGCTTGTCTGCTGCTGCCCTGCTCCTGGTGGCCAGATGGTACAGCAATTCATACATCTTCCAGATGCAACCACAACCAGGAGAAAACAGACTTTGGTTTCCTTCATGATCTGCGAGGAGAACTTTATCCAGAAGTCCCTCCTCCCCAGCAGATGTCCTCTCAATTTTCTTTGGTGTCAGTTGCATGATATGCCCACGACAGAGTCACCGGTAGGGGAAGAAGGGGGTTGAGTAGCTTAGGCTAGCTGCAGAGTGCCCTTTGAAACTAAGAGGAGGGCTCTCTTCTCCCAGGCTATCCTGTGGATACCGGATGCTTGAGCAAGAGTGATACTATGCTAGAAAGAGGCGTGGTGACAAACGTCGGAAGGTAACAACGGCAACTAGAATACCTTAAACTTCCATAAGGCAGAAAAAAGGGAAATAATAAAAGAGTAAATACTTACCATTTGCTTATTATGTGCCAGACGTCATTCCACAACTCGGATTCGATAATGCCACCAAGGTGATTTAGATTTGGAGAGATGTTGGTATGTTGGAAGTGTTCAAACATACTCATTTTCAAGATTTTAAAAAGCAAAGTTTGTTGAACAGTGTTGAATGGATGTTTTGTCCAAGGCTGTGAAGAAAGAGAAATATTTCTAAGTTGACATGAATACAATTTAATATTTTTAATTTATATTTTTATATTTATATAATTATATAACAATATAATATTAGTAATAATAAAATTTTCTTGCAATGACACCACATTGACTACAAATAGCATCTGACTATTCTGAGAATTAGTATAGGCAGTATAGCTATATCTTACAAATTATAGGAAGAATTGAGAAAAAAGGTAACCCTGTGAATAGTCAGAATATTACTGGAAGGTAAAGAACTCATTTAGAAATATTAATCTAATTTTAAAAATTCATACTTGTCTTCTTTTTGTTGTTTTATTGAGGTATACTTCATAAAAAGTACCTTGAATTTTTACAGTCTATCACCACCATCAGAATTAAGTAGTGAAAAATGTCAACATTTTAAAAGCTTCTTTTGTGACCCTTTGTAGTTCATTTTCTTCCCCTCTACCTTGAGCCCTGGCAATCTGCTATGGTTTCTATCCCTATGGTTTTGCTTTTCTAGGCTATTATATGAAGTAGAATCATATAAAATACAGCCTTTGAGTCTGGCTTTTATTTAGCTTAATTCTTCGGAGACCGACATGTTCTGGTGTGCCTGGGCAGAAACTTCCTCCTTATTGCTGCATAGCGTTTCACCAAATGGAAACACCGCAGTTGTTTAGCCGTTCAAAGTTGGAGATGTTGTTCTCAGCTTGGGGCATTTGTGCGTAACAATAGTATAAATACTTGGAGACTGGTTTTTGTAACAGCATATGTCTTTGTTTCTCTTGGGTAAATGTTCAGAAGTCGAGCTGTTGGGTTAATTTTACAATGAATTCCTCAGTGCTAAGCAAAGGGCTAGCATTTTGCATTCTCATTAGTGACATATATTCTAATTGCTTCACATTTTTTCCTCAACATTTGATGCCATATTTGCTTGTTTGTTTGTTTGATTTTGTCAGGGTATTGCTATGAACCTTAGACTGGGCTGGAACTCATAACCTTCCTGTCTCAGCCTCCAGAGTGCTGAGATTATAGATGTATTACCATGACTGGCAAATAATAATTTTATGTAAGTTGGTCTGACAGTTTTACAATGGCTTCTTGTGGGTTTTCATGGCCAAACACCCATGGTGCTGAACATTCTCTATGCCTACATGTCTAATTCTGCAGTGGTGAACTGACTTTTCTAGTATTTTACTGGGCAAATTACTTAATATCTATGAGTTTCCATGACCCTATTTGGAAAAGAGGTACTAGTAGCAGCTACATTTATCAAGTATTCCTGCATTTTGGTCCTGCATTTTAGTACTTTAGACGCATCAAATGTTTTCAGTCATTACAAACTAAACACAGGTGGTATTATGCCCATAGTTACTGAAGAGAGATTTGGGGCCTAAGAAAGCACAGTAAATGACTAAAACCAGAGGAGCTTGTGAAAGCTGGATCTGTGAGTGGATCTTGGTATCCCGGCTGAAGTTCCTAGACTTCAGGACAGGGCTTTGACTCCTTTTTCCATTGATGATCATGCCTGTTTAAGCTAGAGGCATATTATATAGCTATCCCTGTTGGCTCAGTCCTCATTCCTATAATATTTAGAATGCACTATCAAAATTAGAAACGAAAAACCCAAACATATCCAATTATATAACTCAGTGAAAATGATGTTCTTTTGTGGAGGTAGGATGGGAGAATAGTAGGCCTGGAACCTCAAGGAAGAAAAGTCTTCTGGAACCTCAGAGGAAGCATTCATTCCCAACTCTGCAGTTACAACGGTACTGAAGGTTCAATACTAGGCTCATCTTCATGATGATAAAGTGATTAATCATCTTCCAGTTCCAGGTTAAAGTTGAATTCTGTTAGAGAGGAGAGAGCCAGGCGGGGAGACTTTTGTGACTGTAAGTTATATCTGCCATGTGTCCTAGGCAGGGGAACAGACAATTTGCCTCTCTCTGTAGGTTTCTGTCCTGAGTGCCTGTTGACTGTTCTGGAATGAAGTATTAGGAAGTATTAGCTAAGGATGCTACATGGGCCAACTTAGAAGGAAAGGGCTAATCAGGATGATTCTAGAGAGCCTTCAGTGCCAGCCTGCAGGAGTCATGGTTCCAACAGTACTGAGAACCACATTTCCAGTGCTGTGGATGAACTTATGAGTGCAGAAATGGATGCTTTGGTGACATCATAAACTTAAATCAGGCTCAAAGAACTGGAGATATAGCTCAATGGTAAACTGCCTGCCTATCATACTTAAGGCCCAGGGTTTAGCTCCCAGTATCTTACACATACACACACACACACTTAAATAATAACCTCCCTAAGTAATCAGGTTTTTGAATCTCAGGACAGTTTGTGTGAGGGCTTTATGTTTTAACAATTAAGATGCCAAACTGGGTCCAATGCAAATTAGACTGAAATTTTCAAATTCGATTACTGAGCCTGAATTATTTCTATACTATGCCTCTATCATGCTAAATGGGCCCATTGCAAAGTAATTCCCAAGGGCTGTTCCACTCAGCTTTCACTCTGTGTGAGTAAAAAAAGAGGTCTTTTTTTTTTCATTCTCCATTTCACCTTTTTTCTCGTTAAAACAGGGTCTTACTATGTAGCTCCTTGATTTGCAACTCCCCCAACCCCCCGATTCCAGTCTCCTGTCTGCTGGGAATATTGGTGGCATATCATCCCTTTGATAGATTTGGGACACATCCAGGGACACAATGACACCAGTAAAGTCTTTTAGCACTTTTCCACTAAGTTGTGCTTACCCATTGATTGAAGTTGGAGGTGTGGGCACAGGACCCAAGGAAGCCTCCCCATTGGAGTCTGTATGTTGACTGCAGGTCAGTCTGCGTAAATTATGCTACCATTGAGTTTTTGTGATTTGTTGGATATACATTTCAATATTTCAGAAATATTTCTCAGTTTTCAGATAGTCTAGAATGGATGGAGAGAAATATCCCAATCTCTTTAGAAGCTACATGAAGTGAAGCTAGATTTCTCAGGCTCCCTGAAAAGAGCAGAACACTTACATACTTGGTAGGGTAGTGTTTGACTCAGTGGACTCTGCACAGTGCTCCTGAGGCCCTGGTGCAAGGAGTTGCACTCTCTGGGACTCACATTTGTCTCAGTATTTTCAGCAGCCAATGGGAAGCCAGGTCACAGCCTATCACCAAAGCACAGCTTTCATGAGGGGAGCGCTGGTGTTATTTCAACTGTTTAAAAATAGTTTGGCTTGCCTGTCGTCTGGTGAGGCTCATGTTCAGGAGTGGTATGCTAATGAAAGTCATGTCTTCAAACGCTTCAAATGAACAATGGAACCGAAAACCCCAAATAATTCCAAATAGTGTCACAATCATTAGAGAGAGAGCCACAATCATGAGAGAGAGAGAGAGAGAGAGAGAGAGAGAGAGAGAAAGAAAGAGATAGAAGAGGAAGAGAGAGGAGCAAGCTGCTAATTCTCCAACTTCCCTCCATTTTGTCTTTTTGTTTTTTAAAAGATCAAATTCAGATAGCATCAATACTTTCTTTTTTTCCTCACTGAATTAAAATGGCTTTGAGGAGGTGTTTCAGGCCCCTCAAAGAAGCTTTTCTGTGATGACAAGCCCATGCATGCTTAGGGGTGCATCTGGTGCACCAGGACTTGGGCTGTCAATCAGATGTGTAAGTGCTGACTACTTCCTGCTCTGTCTGGATCGTGAGGTTGTATTTATGGCAAAGGTTACTGTCACTATAGAAAGAAACAGGCTGGCTGTCTCGGAACTCCTTGGAGCACAGGAATGTAAACTGGACATCTGTCTGAGCAAACAACTAAGTTAACATGTGTCTGCTCTCAAAGGATGATCTTCTCCTGCTGCTCTCAACTTTTGCTGTTCTAAGTGGGCTTTAGAAAAGCAGCAAGATGCCAAACTATCTATTTCATAATGACTTCTAAACCAACATATAAATAAACCTTTTAAACGTTGCATATGATTTGTGAAATATCCTTTGCATGCACATGCGTGTGTGTATTTTAGGATTATGTGTGCACATGTGTGTACAGGTACACTCACCTGCATATGCACACATGGAGGCTACAGATCAACATTTTGTGTCATTTTCTATCACTAGCCACCTTATTTTTGACATGGAGTCTCTAACTGAACCTGCAGTGTGCCATTTCAGCTAGACTACCTGGCCAGTGAGCCCTATGCAGTCATCACCCCATCCCACCTCACATTGCTAGGGTTACAGCACATGTATCCATGACCAGCTTGTGTGAGCGCTGGGGCTCCAAACTCAGGTCCCTATGCACAAGCAGTAAGCACTTTACCACTGAGCTGTCTCCCCAGGCCCTGAAATGGATCCTTCTATGTAGCAATAATTTATTAATAGTTATATAATATGTAACACAGCTATAATATATGACGATGCCAGTTTTAGTATGGCTGTGATTTATGATGTATTAAACACTAATCTTATTTAATCCCCATAGCAGTCCTGCATGATAGGTATTATTTCAGTTTACAGAGGAAGTCTGAAGCCTTAAGCAAGTCTGTTGTCTGTGAGTAGGGAGATAGGGTTTTCAGACTGCTGCAGAGCCTGCTTGTCTACTGGGATCTTCTGACTAGAGTTCTCGAACTTTAGATATTGATTAGGGGGTTGATCATTCCCAGGGTTGATCAGTTAGTTTAAATATAGTCTTATCTTTAGAGTAAGGAAATTCGGTAAATGCAACCTGGAGATTTTTTCCCCCAGTGTAAGAAAAATCAAAATGGTTGTAAGGAGGAAGACTGTCTTTTTTGTTTCCATGTCACTTTCAGAGGCTCATCCTTAGGTTAGCTAGCAATGTGAAGAAGCTAGTTGTTACTGAGTGCTAAGGGTTCTTGAATACTAAGGTGTGAGTAAGAGTAGATATGATACAAAGCCCAGCTCATATCTACTACAGAGATTGTGGTATCTGGGCAGACCTAAACAGTAAGGTTTAAGAATAATCACTTAAAAATATACCAGGAACCTTTCTTTGTAAATTATAAATGTAATCTAAGATATTGGAAACTCCCAAGAATAAATGATTAGCGTATTCTAGTTTGTTTTTCTGTTGGTGTGATAAACACTGTGGCCAAAAGCAAATAGGGGAGGAAAGGGTTTTATTTCACCTTATAATTCTGGGTCACCATCTAGCACCGAGGGAAGTCAGGACAGAAACTCAAACAGGAACTGAAGCAAAAGCCATGGAGGAACATTTCTTACCGGCTCACTCTCTGACTCATGCCCAGCTGTCTAGTGCACGCAGCACCACCTACCTGGGGATGGTGCCACCCGCAGTCATCAATGAAGACACTCTCTCACAGACATGGTCACAGGCCAATCTGATCTGGGCAATTCCTCAATTGCACAGCACAGTCTTATTATGGTAGAAGACAAAAGACAAAATCAAGAGGTTGGGGGTGGTGACTTTGGGTAGGTCCTATGCGCTCTCTTGACTTGTTTCTTTTTCAGTAAAATGAAGCCTCTGGTGCCTTTGAATCCCAAAATTCTGAGTTTAGGAATCACACTTCTTTTCCTTACTAATGACTTGGTTTTCCTTTCTCCACGTCTTCTATGAAATTGTCAAGGATTGGTTAGAAAAGCTTTCATTCCCACCTTCACGGGAGCTCTGTCGTCTCCTCTGCTCTCCTTCCTGCTTTTTGCTGTCCTTTGCCGTTGGAAGACACTTGCAAGGACCATGAAAGCAAACACGAGGATACAATTAGCAAATGGCTGAGGTTACCATGAATTTACAGTGGTCTCACATCCACTGGGTCATTTCTCCCACTGTTTTGCTGTTTAATAATATCTATTTATTCAGGGTACCCTGGGTTGGCTTCAAACTCTATATGTAGCTAAGAATGACTTTGAATTTCTCTACCTGCCAAGTTCTGGGATTTCAGGCATGTACCACCATCCTTGGTTTACGTAATGCTGGGAATTAAGGTCTCAGGTGTGCTAGGTAGGTACTCTACCCGCTGAACCCTACCCCTAGCTCTTTGGTTATATTCTATTGCTATGTTTCAGTTTACTGTAAAGCTCATTTTAAAAGTTGTAACTGAAAATCAAGATGGAGTCTTATATATAAACCTGTATAGCACATAATTTTTAGAACTGTATCTACTAATTTTCTGTACATATGATTGTTATCATTTAAGCTGCCAGAATTAATGAACTGATACAATTAAAAGATTTCAGGAAAACTATGACTTAAGAGTAAACACACTAGCAAAACTGCATTACTATATAAAGCATACCCATCTTCTTCAGACTTGGTGCTATTCTAACATCTTTAACAATGTGCGCGAGTATGCTTGTGTGTACGTGGAGGCCAGAGGAAAACCTTTAGTGTAACCCTTAGGAATGCCATCTACCGCCTTTGAGACAGGGTCTCATTGTTCTAGAGCTCACCAATTAGGCAAGATCGGCTGTCCTGAGAGTCCCTGGGATCCTCCTGTCTCCATCACTGGAGTAGTCCCATTATAAAAGCCTGGCTTTTACACATGCCTGGCTTTTTACACTATGCTGGGGATCAAACTCAAATCCTTACAAAGCCACATACTTTGTTGATTGGACATCCTGTAGCTCCCTAACACTTCTTTATGAGACTGTAGTTTAAAGCCAGTATTATAAATATACAATCATCACCTTATAAAATGCATCATGTGAGACAGAATATTGAATCTCACCTTGTGAAGGCCATGACATACAAATTTACAGATGGATCTTTAACCTGATTCTAGTTTGACTGCGAAAACTTTAGAGCAAGCCAGGCCTAGTGGCTTAGCACTTGGGAGGCCAAGGCCGGAAGAATGCTTATAATTTGAGATCAGCCTGGGCTACATACTTAATTTCAGTCCATCCTAGGCTACCTAGTGAGACCCTGTCTAAAAGAAACAAACTAAATCAAAACAAACCACTGCTTCTCCAAACAACAACAAAAACTAACCAATCAAAACCCACCAGAGATGAACATGGGGCCAAGGCCTTTAATCTCAGCACTCAGGAGGTAGAGAAACAGGAAAATGTTTGTGAGTTTGATGTCTGTCTTGTCTATATAGTGAGAGTTTGCCTCAAAACCAAAAAAAACAAAAAAATCACAACAACAACAATAAATTCCAGTCAATGAACCAAACACTCAACCACCAAAAAAATGAACTCCCCAAATTAGGGAGTGTATATAATCTTAGATATTCTTCAAACTTCAAATTTCTAAGAACCAAAATGCTGGACTTTTAAATTAATAGCATCATTCAGTTGTGGGCAATCACTTTACTACTACTGCTACCACTACTAGTAATATTTTGTGCACTTTCAGTGCATATCTTATTTTAAAATAACAATTGATTGATACATTTGGTTTATCTGGGTTTTTTTTCAAATATTTATTTTTATTGTTTTAAATTGTGTGCCTGTGTGTGTGTGTGCGCGGGTGTTTGAATGTGAGTACAGGTGCCCTCAGAGGTCAGAGACATCAGATTTCTCTCTCCGATGCTGAAGGAGGTTGTATGCTGCCAGACGTAAGAGCTAGATCTGAATTTGGGTCCTCTACAAGAGTAGTGCTCTTAATCACTGAGCCATCTCTCCAGATTCAATTATATGAATTTCATTGACATAATTTAGCTATACACAAAAGTTTACTTGATGTTATAAAACTGTCACTGCTTGTTCAGTACTTAGGCCAAGGAATTCTGTACCAGTTGCTCAGAACGCTTTTGTACCTGACATGAATGTTCCAGGGCAGGGAGGGAACCTACTAGGCATCCACCCATGCTACCTACATTGAGAACTAATGTTGGTGACTGGTCAGAGCATCAGAGCCTTATTTCCTGCTGAGCTGAATCTGACCTTGGATTCTTCTGCAACAGCAGCAAGTGCAGTACCTTAGGCAAATACAGAACTATTTGCTGAACACAGAGTTTGGTTAAAATACTTTATTAAAATCTCCACTCGTCTCCCTCCTCTCTTTTCTCACTGCAATGATTGTCGCCTCTGAAAACCTCAAGTCTTTTGTGTTGTTTCCATTTTGACAAGTAACTATTTTTTTTCCAAGATGAAGGAGTTTTTTTTTTTTTATTATTATGTTAAAAAAAGTTCCCCAGAGTACTTCCAAGACTTTTAAATACACATTGGAGACCCGATAATATTTGTCTTAAACAGCCTTAGTGCTAGAAATACATGAGGAACATGGGCTACAGTCAAAGACGTGAGGTACCTGCACTATGGTCAGTCCCCTCCAGATATTCATGGAGAAAGCCACACACTGAGATCAAGCCTCAGAACATGAGGAAATAGAATGTCTTTGGCTTTCAAATGATGATACACCTGACTAATATGGATGCACCCACTGAATAGGCTGTGGTCAGCATCTCTTGAAAGGTCAGATTCTATAGGCAAAGGAACAGAGATGCTTTCTCTAAAGCCAGACAAGCACTTTCATGGCCAGGAAGCATTTTGCCATCAACTAGTCATTACAGAGGGAGCAATGAAAAGTGTCAGTTATAGGGAAACAAACCCCCAAGCAGCCCTAATTCTGCGTGTGAAATACCTGGATTTGGGGGCCTAATAGGATGTTAAGGGCAATTACTTTAAAAATAAAATTAAAAACACAAAGGCAAGTCTATCTTTAAAAGAAAAATAAGATTTCTAAATATTCTCATTTAGCAATTCAGTGGATAAAATTAGTACTCTTAGGCTAATTTTATGGCAAGTGTAACAAAATGATAATGAATTCCCCTTAAAAGTAAGCATGTCTCCAAAAATATTCTTCATAAATTTGCTTGGAAATTTTGAGAAGTTTTAAAAGTCATTATTTCTTTAACATCTACATATATGCTGCTTTGCTGATTCCAATGCCTGTGTTCATTTTCTTTCCTGAAAAAAAAGAGAGAAATAGCTCCAATTATTTGTGTAATAAAAGCAAGAACATATTAATATAAATTTACCAATCATTTCTTCATACAATACTTACTGAACAGCTGCCTTGTATGAGGAATTTTGATAGACAAGTCAACAAAATAGATATGTTTTCTGCCTTCATGAAGATAATAATCTCACTGGAAATTTTACATTAAACAAACAGCAAGTAATCTGTAAGATAATTTATTTATTTAAATTTACAAATTTAAATTTAAAAATAAATTATCTTACAGATTACTTGCTAGTAAGAAATTTACTAAGCGTGTAGTATTCATCTGTCAGTTCACTCCAAAAAGAACTATAGTGTCCTGTAAAGAGGTGGTTTTGCCTGGGTTTTGATGCCTTCCAAAAGAATTTCAATAAAAAAGAAAAAAAAAATCCAGGAAGTCTACACAGACATACTAAATTACTTGTGAATGAATTTGTGTTGGATGTGAAAAATGACAAAAGGTCTCCCCCCTCCAAAAGGATCAGTGCCAGTTATTCTAGAAATACCTTCAGACAACAGCTGTTTCTAGGAGAATTAATGGCCATTTTAGGTTAATGGTCTTTGGCTTTGTGTTTGGCCCTCAATTAAACGCTGAACTTCAACTGTTATTACTCAATTGACATGGTTATATTTCATGCTGTCATTTCAAAATGACCTTCATTTAAGAAAGAGAAGATGATCTGACCCAGTAGCATGGGTCGTCAGTTGCATCTGACATGGCTGCCTTGGCCCACCTTCCCTGCATACATGGCCAAGCTGAGGAGTCTCTTCATTTTGCTACCACTAGCCTAGTTTTTTTTTATCATCCTTGTATATGACACGAGACAGCTCAGGAGAAATCCAAATGAGTGAAAAGGAATGAAAACTAAACATATCTGTTGCCTTTTTGAAACACCAAAGTAAGCCCCACTGATACTACACTAAGTGTAGATATAGTTTGCCTTGAGGACATAAGTACAGTCAAGCTATGCTCATGTAAAAAAATTTTATATGTATCTTTTCTTTATAAGTGACTCCAAGCATTTAATTGTTGTAGGTAACAAGACACACAGGAAGCACCAAGCACAAATTGTACTCACCTAATCAATGATTTGAGTTTTATATAAAGTAGGCCAGGCCCCAAGTTTAAACTCTGCTGCACTGACCGAAATCAAGGTGTCAAATGAGCACTCCCTGTCTCCCACATACTGTGGAAAAGTTTTAAAAGGCTCTTTGGAATTACTTTGATCAAGCTTTGAAATCATTTTAGTGGATCACTATTGTATGAAAACTGTAATTTATAGTTCTTGACCTCAGCAGTTCTTTGTCTCACAGCCATATCCAAAACAAAAGCAGGAAAGCACAAAATACTAGGGGAACCCAGGCTCTTCTGGTTATTATTTAATTCATAATCCCATCTTCCTTATTTAACCTTTAGACTCAGGCATCTTCATAGAACAGCGTCAGATTTGGTTTCCTACCGATAGGAAGGTCAGTAAGATGATTAGATGGGCTCAACTATGTCACGCACACGACCGTTCCTTAACCTAAGAGCAGCTCAGGTTGAGCTAGGCAACTTGCGCTTTTCTGCCTATGGTGATACTGCAGGCACACTCCTATTGTTTGCCTGGGAAGTTTCCCCTTGCTTTGTTCCTTAACCCTAATCAAGAACAGGAGGAGAGTATCATCAGTCATTCTATGAAGCAGTCTCTTAAGAGACATGGGCAATGGCAAGCTGCCCCACAATAATCGAGCTGAGTGACTCAGTAAGCCAGACAGAAATTTCACCCTTTTAATTCACAACTATGATCAGATGAACACAATCATATGGGCTGAAAGACGCTATAAAACCTTCCATGACTTGGCTTCTTTTGTGATTTTGTTTTTTTTTTTTTTTTCCTTTTTGAGACAGAGGCTCACACTGTAGCCTTGGCTGGCCTGGAGATTGCTATTTAAACCAGTTTTTGGCTTTGAACTCACAGATATCTGTCTGCTCCTGTCTCCTGAGTGCAGGGACTAATGACGTTCACCACCATGTATGTCTGGCTTTGTTGGCTTATTTTGCCAAAACATTTACCGAAGGCATAAATCTCATACTGTACTTAACCCGAGGAAGTATTATTATCTAAGTTAAATGGAGTGGGATCCCACAGGTGCTGGTGGCAACATGTACTTCCGTGTTCTGGCCTGGGAAGTGTGTGAGTTTTGCTTTTACTTGAAGAGATTAGGCCAGTTGCTACCTGGAAAGGATTTAGAAAGATGCATCTTGCTTCTGGGATCACTGTCTACAAAGAAAAAAAGAGACATTTAGGAAGGCATGCCCACAAGGAAGGAAACTCAAGAAGGCCAATGAAAGGGAAGATGGCCAGGAAGAAGCAGGAAGAGAAGAAACACACAGCGCTCTTTAGATTTCATTTAATTGAAACTCCAGGCTTGAAGCAGGTTCAACCATCAAGTATCTTGGTTCCAACGCAGAAAGTAAACAATGGGTACAGCTCCCCAGGGAAGAGTCCAATGAACTAACTGTTCACTTTGGTGCTGTGTGTTAATTAGTGTAGCCAGTCAGGGGACTATTTAGATTACCTCATCAGGACTCTAACCAGTCTCCTCCCTGGTGGTTCGCTTGAGTTAATGCAACCTCCAAAGACCAACAATTCATCAGCTTTTCCAGAGTGGCATCAATCAAGCCTTGAGGTGATGAGCAGGTACACAGACTTACACTTAATGTTAACACTTTTCCTAGAGGTGGATTAACTCTGAACTTCCTCTACCACGTGTAGAAAAAGTTGACATACATCTCACTAGAACGTAAAAGATTCTAAGTTGTTTATGGTTTTTTAGGAAGGGGGAGAGATGGATGGAGGGAAGGAGTCCACACAGTCACCTTGAGTGTCAGCTTAGTTCTGAGTCAATCCCTCTCCACTCTTCAAAGGGGTCTAGTGTGTGGCAAGTCTCTGGCAGAGAGAGCACTCTTTAGAGTTATGTTTTACTCATTTTCTTGCAACCTGACTTGGCACAGTTTATCAGCACAGTGTGCAAAATGGTCCATAAAAATATTAAAGATTCGGCTTTAACATTAATGTTCTAATGATGACAGCATAAAAGTAAGCTATCCCAGGACTGCTGTCTAGGGCTCGTGTTTGGGTTGCTACACTAAAAAAATAAAAAAGCAAGCAACATATAGAGACGTTGCACAGGTATTTTTAAGACTTATTTATTTTATGCGTGTGAGCCGTTTATTATTTGTGTGTATGTGTACCACATTCAGGCCTGCTGCCCATGGAGGCCATTGGATATCCTGGGATTGGATTACATGTAGTTGTGAGCTGTCACATGGGTGCTGGGATTTGAACCTGGATCCTCTGCAAAAACAGCAGTTCTTACCTGCTGAACCACCTCTCCAGTCCCTGGATAAGTATTTTTAAGATGAAAGAAAAGACAAAGGGTTTTAAGCTTCTCATCGGGAGGGCCACTCTTTCTTTCCCATTTGCCTCTAATTCAAACGCAGCAGATGCAAGGACCACACTAGCTTTTGAGTGAGCCCTTACCTCACCATGATATGTAGTTTACTGTTGGTTTCTTTCTTGCTCTGAAAGGCCAAATTGTGAAGCTTCACTCATAAATACAAGGCGGTGTCTCTGTTCGGGCTCAGCAGAACCTTTTCCCAACACATTATGTCAGGGCTCCAGGTAGAAGGATAAACACAAAACGCAAGCACCTTTGGAACTTTTAAAATTTATTTGTGTAAGCTCATCATAAATTAGGCTAATGTTAAGACACGCAAATCTTTGACAAGAGTTTAGCAGGATTTTCAACAACTGTGTGGATACATGTAACTTACTGGAAAAAAAAAAGCGAACAAACAAAAACCAAAACAGAATCAGTTTAAGGCATGCCATGAAAACAGATTTCAATATTTTTCTCTAAAGTGTGTGTAGAAAGGCATGTAGAAGTGGTCTCCAATTATCTGCTTCACACACAAACGCTGCATGACGCATTCCGTGTGGAACCCGGAATCTGCCTGATGCTTTCCTATCGTTTTACTTGCTCTCCTGTGATTTACTGCAGTCTCCCTGGAGAGTTTAAAATCTTATCTTGGACCAACCACATTTGTGGCCCTTGGCAGGAAGGCAAGAGGCCAAGTTGTTCACTGGCCAGGTACAAAGGGAACAGATCAATGTGTATGACTTACGGTGCTTCCAAAAGTTGTAATTTTATTTCTAAAATCATCTATTTAACATTATAAAAGCTACGTTTTATAAGCATGGGGGAAAATATTTTACTAAGTATGTTTTTTGGGGGACACAGATTACTTTTTAATTTCCCAAAAGATAGGTCTATAATTATTTTATTGATGTTTTGCTCCTGACTGAAGTCTGATCTGCGGTATATAAAAGTGAATAAATTAAAGTGAATAAATACAAAATCTCTTTTATTTTGCTTATTTAAAAATCACTCTAGGATTTTTCTGTTATACTTAATTCATTCAAAGCTGACTATTTACAATGTCTAAATTATTTGAGTGTTATACAATTATGTGGTATAAAATGCAGACACAAAGCAGTATGTATGAATGTACTTTAAAAAAAATCCCATAAAAATAATGGCTAACATTGTGCCAGCAGGCAGCCATGTTTAAAGATCCACTGTAGACAGGGAAGCTATGAGTTTCAGTCCTCTGCTTCAGCCCCAAGTCAAAGGAGCATGGTTTTCCAGACACGATGCAACTCATACTTTAAGGTGAGATAAATGTGAAATCTTTGGTGTTCAAACAAGTTTTACGAAAAGAGGAAATTCTCATCAAGGGGGATTTTTGCAGCTTGGCCGGATGCCACAGAAGTCAGGAGGCCATAAGGCTCCACAGAAAAAGCTCCTGTCCAGGGCTGCTGAGCTGCAGGTGAGAGGGGACACTAACTTACAGACTTCCTGTCTGCAGCTTTGCTGTGTTTGTGCGTGGTTATTCCCTGATGGGAATGCAGCACTCAGTACCAGAGTACAGTGCAGAGAAAGAAGAGAGAGCCAATGAATGGAGGTTTAGAAGAAAAAACAGGGGGGGGGGCAGGGGTGTTCGTTATAGGGTGAATTGAAAAATCACACCTTTCAGTCTCCACACTTTTTCTTCTATTCAGTACACAAGGAGAAAGCATTCGGAAGGAAGCAAGATTATGACTATCTATAAACTAACTGTTTGTCAGAGACAGAAATGCTGATAATGAGTGGGTTGTGTCTGTAGTTCTTGGCTATTCACATCAGCTAGGGATGAAGGAAAACAGAAACCTTTGCTATGTTTGTCTAGAGAGGTAGGGCTGCAACTCCAGCAGCAAGGGTTCAGCTGAAGTTCAGGGCAGATGTTGCCAGCAGTTTATACGGCAGGAAAGTAACATTGCTTCCGGCTTCTCTTCCAGGATCTTCAGGGTCAAGCTGTGCTGTGGCATAAGGTGACAATGTCCGTGGGGAAACAGGCTTTGAGCAGGATGCCCCTTTCCCGGTTGCAGTCTAGTTCCTGGATAAATCCATACCAATAGATGACCAAGCCTGGTCCAAACCTGCAAAAACATCAGAAAGTGTCATGAGTGCCCATGATGACGCAGTCCAGAATACAGTCATCTTGGAGGCATAGATAAAAGAGTTAAGTGAGTGTAGTTATATCAGCTTGCTTTGATTGCTATCCTGATGATGGGAATCAGCTGAGTATGAGCTTAAGCGCTCACTAATGCAACTGTTGCTACCTCGATGGACCAGTCTCCTTTCTTTCCAGGAGCCCAGCGGATTAGATCCATCTATAACATCTGTTGATAAAGGACCACTGGAGTGGGCTGAGGTGACCATTGCTTAGCTGAGGAAGGATACAACCAAAGTAGAAGCAGCGATGAGCCGGGAACACCTGGCTTTGGGAAGGGGGTTCTCTTAATATTTCCTGGTACTATTTTAAAAATTAAACTTGTCCACTTTTAACAAAGGAAGGAAAAGAATGAACAACTGAGCATGGAGGTGCATACTTGACGTCATACCACTCAAAGGTGGAGGCAGGAGGATTATCAGCTTGAAGTCAACCTGTGCTGTGTAGCAGGACACTGTTTCCAAAACATTTGAAAACTAAAAGATGGAACAGATTAAGGCTCTCTCTGGCTATCGTATTTACTTCAAGCACCAGTGCAGCCAGGAGTATCTCTTGTTATATTTTCACCTTAAAAAAATCTGCACGTCAAACTGGGACACCTCTATTCTCTGCTCCACAACCCAAGCACAGACGCTGTGTGGAATCTGACTGTAAGCTCCCACAGAAACAAGGGATAGAGTCATAGAGACTTGTGACAAGGTATGGACAGACAGATGAAGGCTTAAAAGCTCAGCTCATCTAAATTGTGCCCCCCTTGAGTTATCTTGGGTTTTGTTAGCAGCTACTGATCCCTGCCAGGCACACTCAGGAAGTGGCCTTACAGACGACTTCACCCATCAGGAAGTTGAGACCTTTAGGCTGGGTTCATAAAGATGTAATCACTATCAATCACTGGGCACAGAGAGATGGTTTGCACATCAGTTTCACGTTTTCCCTACCGAGAGTACTTAATTAAAGGGCAGGACTACTTTTGGTGTAGTGTTGCAGGAATTTTACAGTGAAATCATAAATTATGAATGTTGGGTTAGTGAAAGGCTGTGTAAAAACAGAACTGCTTTCTGTATTCTAACATTACAGCAGGCTGAACCATGCTAGGCCCAAAGCCTTTTCCTCCCCTGATTTATTATCTGCTGTGGTGTACTTGCCAAAACTAACAGTACAGGATGGGCCGAGAGACACTGCAACGCACAGGAACAAGTTCAGTTGGATGTCATGGGCCGGCTTACTGGGGATTCACATCAGTGCATTAGCCCAGTTGTATTCAAGATTAATTCATCCTTTTTGAGACTCCTCTGAGTAGGGACAATCCTTTGAATGTGAGTTGGGAATTGGATCCCATTGGGTCCTGTGAGAATTTAGGACAGGATGGGAATGCTTCCTCAGCATCTCCCTCCAAAGAAAAGCTTTCTTTGGGTCAGAAGAGTTAGGTTCCCTGTGCGCTGGGTATGAATGCAGGACTTGAAAACCTAAGCTCATACCTGGACAAGAGCTGACTTCCACTTAACAAATTATTTCTTAATAACCTTGCTTCCCCCCCTCCCCTCCCCCACACATTAACCATAATGGGAACATAAGCCATTTGGTAGCTTTACTTCATAACAGATTTTTGTGCCAAGTGATGTCAGAGTTACCAAGACCAATCTGGTAAGGGCCAGAAGACCTGCATCTCTGTGGACCTCTCAGGAGGCCCCAAACCATGGACTGTAAAGCACATGCACCAAGGCTTCCATGCATCTGATAGCAAGCTCCACACATTGCTCCACTTTATTAGGCAGCCATTCTGGAGACCACGGTGTTCTTCAGAAAGGCACCAATATTTTTGCTAAGGGAGCAAAAGTGTAATCTAACCAGTCATGAAGAAGAACAAAAGAATATATGAAGATCGTAAAAAACAAGCCAGATATTTTAAAGATTTAATCAAACAAAAAACACACACCACCAGCACTGAGTGAGCAACAGCAGCTTGTACTTTCCCCTGAACAGCTAAATCACAAGCCAAAGGAGTCAGAGCATGACAGCTCTTTATGAAAATGGCACTTTCTAGACAGAGAGACGGGGCTGGGGAGTACCTCCGATGCACAAGAAAATGGCTTGTTGCCCTTGTGAGGCAACAACTGAAAGCTGGCAACCCACAAAGGTTTTGGCAGGATTGTGAATCTCACATGTAGTGCTTTACGTCCAGGATTCTCGAAGGATGGGCCCAGATCTGGGGCTCCTTTTTCTCTGTTAGCAGGACTCTACCATCTATCTATCTTTAAGGTTTCTGTGGGCGTTAGGAAACACCAGTGCTCTCCTGAGCTCAGAAGCTCTGCTGGAAAAATTTTGTCTGATTAAGTAAAAATGAGTAAACACGACTTCTTGTATGTACTGACTGCTAGAGGGGCTTTTACATCACGGCGTTCATAAGTGACAAAGATAATGCAGATTTTAGAAGGTGACATATTTGGGACTATAATGACAGAATAGCATCTGGCTTTGCTCCCTTGTGCTTCTCTGAGTGTTCTCCAACAGCTCAGGGTCCAGGGATTATCAGATGCTGGCCAGACAGCCTTTGGGCAGATAACTGTTTATAGAGGAGCTGAGCACATGGGGCCAGCCTAACGTGTGAGACCCTGTCCTAGAGACAAAACAAAACAGCAAATAAGAGTAAATAGAGCCTGGATATGAGGATGCTCTACACTGGTGCTGAGCCTTCCTCTGCTCGGTGGCATGCAGTGCATGCACATATGAATGGTTTCTGGCCCTTTTCATGGTTGACCCTGATTTGACAGTCATTATCAAGGACTCCCTGGTGCAGTTCACACTTCCTTGAGGAACAGACAGTGGGAGGAGAGTCACTACTGAACAAATAAATCCGTTTACAAATAAAATACCACCAAATGGGTAAATTTAATGAATACCTCTTGAGAAAGATGAAAAAGAGCCACCATAGACTCTGAAGGCATGGAAAGAGAGTTATTAGTAAATAATGTCAGCTTTACAAAGGTGTTAGGTGTTTTTCTGGTTTCCTGCCACTTTAGAGTACTTTGAAACATTAACTAGGAGATCAAGGAACTAAGACTGGGTGCTTTTTGGTGCATGTGTCTCCCAGGGATCATCCTCTACATCATCATTTGATTTCTTTTTGTTCTGGGATCCTGGTGAGGGCAAAGACCATGTATTTTTTCCACTCCTATCTTCAGTGCTTCACAAGTTAGTGCCTAGGTCATGGCAGATACCCTCTGGAACAAGAAGGAGGATATAGTCAGCAACAGAGGTCCCAGACGGCTTAGTATTAGTTGCTGCATCAGTGGTGGTCTAGAGACAGCAATGCTGGCGGACTCAACATGGCATCATTGGGAATGACCTGGAATGAGCACACTGAAGACATGCACACAGATCACAATGACGATAGGTACAGAAATATTTCTTCCAAGCTGAACTATCTAATAACATGATTCCACAGTGAAAAATTCCACAGGTGTCCTCGCGGTATCCATTGTAGTAAAATCAGAAGCACTAAAAATATGGTTTAAAATTACCAGCCGGTTGATGGGAGCACACATCTTTAGTCCTAGCACTTGAGAGGCAGAGGCAGGCGGATTTCTGTGAGTTCGAGGCCAGCCTGGTCTACAGTGTGAGTTCCAGGACAGCCAGAGTTACAACAGAGAAGCCCTGAAATACCAAAAAAAAAAAAAAAAGAGAGAGAGAGAGAAAAAAAAAAACCCAAACCTTCAGGCCATATGTATACAGGAAACATACATGAATTTTGTGTTTAGATTTGTATCTCATCTCGAAAGATATTTCAATATACATACACAAATGTTCAAGATTCCTAAAGAAACCCAAATTTTAAACACTTCTGGTCCCAAGTACTTAGAACACGAGACGTTCACACTGCATTGATGCTTCTATAACATTTCCAGGTGCCGTATATACTTCTAAACATTTAAAGTTATGAACTCAACTCTTCTGTCAACACCCTGAACTAGATTCCAACACACCCCCTGTTCCACAAATGAAGCAACTGGCGCTAAAGGTCATTTAGTGGTTTGCCTAAAAGCTCATAGCTAAAAAAGTTGGAACAGCAGAACTGGGCTGTCTGTGACTGCACAAGTGGCATGTGATCCATTCACTGAATAGGGTGTGAGGGGAATAGAACTGAACCAGAGAAAGGGAAAGTGCCTGGGCACTAACTAGACTTTCCCAAGAATGCTTTGGACCGTTCAGGGCCCATATTTACAGAGAATACCTGCAATTCCCATTTGGAACTGACTTAAAGGAGAATCCTAGGATATTTGGGGAACTGCCAGCATAACAGAGTATGTCTGATCTAGAAATGAACATAGTTCAGCAACATGCTCTCAGCACACCCCATTACAAGAGGACTCTTGGAGAATTGATTTGTGTTGTGTTTGTCTATTTTTCTCTATTTTCTTGTCTCATGTAGCTCAGGCTGGCCTTGGACTTGCTATATAGTTGAAAATGACCCTGGTCTCCTGATTCTTCATCACCCAAGTGCTCAGATTACCACCACCTACCACCACCACTCTGAACTCTATGCCATGTCTCTGAAGTGCAGAATTAGGGCACCGTTTAAGATTGCTAAGATACAGATTTTGATTGAACACATTTCCCCCTGTAATTGAAACATCCAAAAACACAAAGTGAGTTGCCTTAGAAAACAGTATGAATGGATCTAATCAATCAAGGTTTGGCTTTCATTAATTAAGATGATCGAAGGGCTGGGAGATTAGCTCAGTTGGCCTGGCCTGGAACGGATGAGGCCCTGAGTTTGATTCACTGCACCATATAAACAAGGCACAGTAGCATATGTGTGTAATCCCAGTACTTAAGAGGTAAAGGCAGGAGGATCAGAAATTGAAAGTCATCATTGGCTATACAGTGAGTTTGAAGCCTGCTTGGGATACACGAGATCCTGTGTCAAAAAAGTAAATGAGCCAATATATACAAACGATGAATTTCTACACAAGTTCTCACAAATCCCCTTCTTTTGAGACGCTAACTGATCTAGCCACACATGCAGGGAGCTCAGTCACTGCCACTACTCAGATATATCTAATGTCCTCAGACTGCACATGGTCCTCTGTTCTCTAGGACTCCAGGATGCCTAGGCTCTGTGCCGTGTTCCTGGATCACCACACTTGTGCCACTGAGTTTCATTCTTGAGAGACTAGTTTCTCCACAAGCCCCTCAACACTGAATGTTCAGAAGCACAATGTAACCCTCTTGAATTCTGCATATCAAGACAGATGGAAAAGAATACTGTATGCTGTGCTCTTGTCCTGTCTGTTTTCTGTAATTCTCTGGGCTCCTGTGGCTGTCAGTACTTGACCCCTACTCTGAGCTGTAATCTGGATATTCTCAACCCTGGACCACAGAGCCTCAGGGGCTGTGAAAAGACTGCAGGAGACTGTTAAACACCAAGCACTATACCCGGTTCGGGGGAAAATCTATCTTGTCTTATTTTTAAAATGTTGATAACAGAATTCATAGTAGCTTTCAGTCACTTTGTATATCCTAAGTAGACAGGATTGAAAAGCACAGCTGTTATCCTATTGGGGGGGGGGTGGTGATGCAAGAATTGTTTGTGTTTGTTTTGAAGAAGATCCGCATATCCGTTCTAATTGCTTCCACTTCTTTCTGTAGCTGGATGTGTTGTGCACAGGTGAAGAGCATCGACAGAGGAAGTTCTGTGATATGGGTAACACTTAGTCACACTGAAGATGTGTGAAAATACTTAGCGAAGTTGTAACTAACCTGTCCCTGCACATATGGTTTGTCTTCACAGTAAGAGTGAGCTGGAAGGAAAGATACTTAGCAACTGCATCAGGCCCATTCAGAACTCCCTCTTCCGAGAGCAGTCTCACCAGTGTGATGGACAGGGAAAAGGGAAGCACCAGAGACTGTGGAGCTGGAGTCCTTTGTGAGTTGAAGAGACACGGTGTGGTAGGCAGATATCTGTGGTGCCCGTAGTGTGCCCTGCCTGTTGGAGTTCAGGCCTTCACGGAATTACTGCCTATATCAGTTACTTGTCTGTTGCTGTGATAAAACACCACGAGCAGAGCAACTTATAGAAGGACCTGTTTATTTGGGCTCATGGTTCCAGAGGGATAAGTGTTTGTCATGGTGGGGAGGGTGGCAGCAAGCAGCAGGCATGGCAGCTGAAACTGGATGCCGAGAGCTCACACCTTCAAACACAGGCACAAAGCAGAGAGAGTGAACTAGAAGAGTCTTTATGCTCTCAAAGCCTATCCTTAGTAACATCTTCCAGCAAGGCCACACCTCCCAAACCTTCCTAAACATTGCCAGCCACTGGAGACCAATGTTCAAATACATGAGCCTATACATTCTCATTCAAACCATCACACCATATTGTAAATGTGGGATGGATCTAAGGATTTGTTTTAACAGTAAGAAAAGTGACAGGATGTCACTTCTACGATTAAGTTACACAGGCTGTGATCTCCATTTTGCTAAGCCTCTCTCTTTTGCTTATATGTCGAAGCCAACTGTGACGTGGGGAGATACTTATACGATGAGGAACTGAACATGGTCTCAGCCACTCAGGAAGTAGAGAGAGTGAAACTCTCAGTCTATCCTTATATGAGACTGACACTGAACTACTGCAGACTGAAAGAGATTGAAACACAGGACTGTTAAGGGCCAGGCAGTATGATGTCTAGAGCCAAGCTGTGCTTCTATTCCTAATTCAGAGAGACTGTGAAAGATGTGTGTTATTTTAAGCCACAGTTTTATAGACAACTGTTACACAGCAATAGATAGCTAACACAAATATTCACTGTAGATTTGAGGTTAAGCATAAATCGATTTTCATTCTTCACATATGCAGCACCGAGGGTCCTGGTCGGTACAGATCGGCTTTTCCAGTCACAGATGAACCTTGAATCCATACAGAAGGAGATTATCAGTAAGCACCAACTACACACATCCAGGCAAGCCCCTGTTACTGAGCATCTCTGTGTCTTCTGCCACCAGAGCTTCTTGGCTATGCACCAGTCCCATCCTTGCTGCCTATCTGAGACGCTGGTGTTACACAAGCAGGATTTCTCCGTGATTTCTTCCGGCTCTGTGCTTTTGCTGTTACACTCGGTTAGAGAGTTTCTAAAGCCGCAAATGTGAAGTACGTGTTGGGGGCAAAGAGTGTGAGAGGCAGGTTAAGGTGGGATACTCAGCCTGCTGAAGTCAATGGCTGCTCATAACTGGGAAAGAGACATAAAAAGCCACAGTGACAGCCCATGGCTGTTCCGTGTTGGGGAAAACAGACTTTGTCTCTCTCAACAGATGCCGGGACAGTCTAGGAAAAACAGATGCTGGGGACATTTTGTTCAGTTTTAAAAAGGCAGTGAAAGCTGCAAAGTATTTAAAAGACTGTCACCAAGAGCATTTTAAAGATGGTCCTTCAGTGAGTAAATTCTTAGTTTTCCAGAAAAACAGAGCTATCCTCAGATGGTTCTGGGGGTTGCACACAGTGAATATTTCATGGAATATCAGAGAAGCCATCAATTGTGTCGTTCAGGTGAAGGTTTTCTATAAGTTCTTGAGAAAGCCATTCAGCCAGAACACTTGGGTCCCCGATTCAAGCAGAACATGCTTCTTCTTTCTAATCTATGGAATTGAAGGGTCTCCCTGATGTGGCTCTCTATCTATTCTGAAATTCAGGAATTCTTCAGATAGTTTTTAATCTCTTACAGAGAAAGGAGAGGGCCACTAGTTCTCGGGTCATGCTTTTCCTTGAGGCATCCCTTTCAGAGAGGGTTGGGAAAAAAAATACAAGAACTTAAAAGATTTCTGATCATAATATTCATATCACCTGGCCAAAATAGGTTGATCAGTTCCAAAGTGGGCTCTGAAGTCAGTTTCATATCTTCATTTATAAATAGTTTGATCAACTGTCAGATCTATAAAGTGGCTGTCTAAATATATACATAAATACACTGATTTCAATGACCCCAAACAAAAATCAATTCGTATTTACTCAAGGCTTATTATGCCACAGGTGGTATTTCAAGCCCTTTTACATGCACAGACTAACTGAACCTCACTACAAGCCTACGAGGGGCTACATGATCAGTGTGGTGCTCTGAATGAGAAATGTTGCTCACAGTCTCCCAGTTGATGGTGCTGTTTGGGGACGTTTAGGTGGTGAAAATGTGTTGGAGATACTACTTTATCGGGGTGCAGGCTGTGAGATTAAAAGGGCTTCATGACTTCTAGCTTGCTGTCTTTGCTTCTTGGCACCACTGAAGATACAAATTCTCAACTTCTTGCTGTCATGCCTGCCTGTTGTTATGCCTCTCCATTATGATGGTGATGGGACATGGTATTTTATTCCAGCAACAATGAGTTAACTAATACAGTTGTCTTCATCCTACAGATGAAGAAACTTGGACACTAAAAGGGTCTTGACCCTGAGCAGTGTGACTCCATAGCTTGCTTCTGTAAAGAATACACTTATACAGTCTCTCATCACGTCTGTGTTTATACAGGAATTTATAACAGTGATTCAACTTTGAATAATATTTACAGTACCTGGAAAAGATAGAAAAGCAGAGGCAACTCATCAAGAGTTGATACAGAGTATGAGGGTCACTTGTCTGGGAGGGGGTCATTCTTTAATAGTTTTACATTAAAAAGTTTACCTCGCTACTCAACTTAGATTTGAATCACTTCATTCAGGAAGTACATGGAAAAGCAACCTATTACTCAGGTTTAAAAAGAAAAAGAAAATGATTATATTTGAGGAAGTGTGTATGAAGCCCTTGACGATCAGGAGGGAGTAAACTCGAGAAGACTCCTGTGTCTAGTTCAGAGAAGGGAAGTGCTTCCATGGTGAAGGGGCTCTGCAACACACTAGCACAGCCTGAGCAGATCAAGAGAGACAGACTGACTGCTGGAGGAAGTTACAAGAGACTGAGGGGGAGCAGAAGCCCAAAGGAGCCTGGGAGGTGGAGTTTGTTTATTTTCTCCTTTCCAGAGAAGGTTCAGGTTGTTGAACAGGATTAGTATTGTGAATTCTAACATCCCATTCCATTCTTTATATTAGTCTTTTATTTACTTATTGACTCTATGCTAGCATAGAGATGTATCATGTTTGTGTCATTAAATTGGTGTATCTATGTTTCCAGCTCTATGAGAAAAAAGATAGACATACACACGTATACGTGTGTATGTGTGTGTTTAGAAAATAGGGCTTCAACTAAGCTTCAGCTGAAGGATGGCAAACAGTGGTATGGCAGGTTGACTTTAGTCAAGTTTCTTTTCATGAGAATCTTCATCAAATAACAAAAACAACCTAGTTGTTCCCAGCCCAAATCTTTGATTTTAATTCATAGTAAACAGAAAATTCCTTCTAAAAATTGGAACAAAGACCAATGAAAGTTAGAAAAAGTGGAATGACAGAGGCTCATATGATACATGTGCACGTATATCCCTTTCTTTCTCATTCTGAGTTGCTGTGTGGGGTCTATGCTATCTTTTGAGGATATGTGCAGACATGTGGTTGTTGGATATGGCCTGTTTCACAATCCAAAAGACCTGCATGTGGTTCTTATGATGACTCTGTTTTCAAACACATAGTTCAGGATGAAGGAGAAATTTAAAACATCTTGTAATTGTTTTAAAATAAACTCTTACGCCGTTTATTTAGTTTTTAATCTGCATCTTGTAGATTGGCTGTGCACTTGTTAATCACTGTTGTATGTATCTCCAGACAGAGTTGTAAATAACTTTTCCGTCCAAGTGAAACATGTCTGCATGTGTTTATGTGGAAAGTATGTGTCCTTAGGCCTGTGTGTAAATATGTGTACAGTGATAACAGATTAGCGATCATGTAATATAACATTGTAAGGTTCTGGCACTATGGTCAATTTAATACACAATGCAAATATTCCTTTCACAGTATCTAGGAATGAAATAAAAATACAATAACTTGGTTCATTTACTCTTTTTTGGGGGGGAAGGGCTCGACAGGTTCATGTTTGTAAATTGAGATAACTGAAGAAGGAGAACCCTAATCATGGATTTCCTCACTCAATTCATAGATCTTGGTTATTAAAAAACACGACTGTAAGATAGGCCTAATAGTGTACACCATCAATCGCAGCACTGGGGAAGTGGGAGGAGAAATGGGGTTTCAGGACTAGCCTTGGATACACAACAAAATTTTAAGGGCCAGCTTGGGCTACATAAGACCCTGCTTCAAAACACAACAAAAACAAAAACAAAAGAAAACACTCTAAAACCAAACCACAATCTCTTCTTTTCTAAGAAACTTATTTTCTATCAAGTTTAAAAATAAAAAAAAGTAAATAATATGTTGATTCACTTCAGGCTTTCATACTACATAGAAAATAAACATAAAGTACTTAACATTGAAGACAAGCTAAATCCATAGACAAACACAATGCAAATGCCCTGAAATTCTCCTCCATGTTTACATAACTGGACACTGCCAAGCCTACATCAAATAACCTGGAAAATGGTTATTTTCTACTTTCTTTGTACGGTGTTGGGTATTCTTAGATGCCATACTTTGGGTCCTTCCACCAAATCACAAATTGTTCCTCAAAAAAAAAAAAAAAAACAAAACAGAGAATCAGAGAACAAAAGCAGAAGATATTCATTTTCTGTTTTCTAGGAATAGATATCTACTTCTGGCTGGGTCAGCTCCTCTGAATTTACCGGATAGGAATCTACATATAAGTTTGTATGTTCAACCTAGATAGCAAGCAAAAAGACCCCAGAGGAAAGGTTTTCTCCTTAAGTAGCATACAATTTACTAATGATGTTGAAACAAGTCTATCTCTATTTAAATGGACATGTAGTTTATTGAATAAGCCAGCTTCAGAAGGGTTCATGGAAAAAAAAAAAGACCAATTAAGTGTTACTTGGCAGGTCTTCCAAGAAATGATAACTTTTCAAAGATGTTGTATTTATTCATATATTGGTCCCTTTAAATTTCCTACAACACTTTCATTAAGGGTGGTAAGAAAGAAGAGAGGGATCAGGGGTCCCAAGAGACACAGTAGGATGGTGGGGGCAGAATCTTCTTAGGTGATTAAGGTTGGTGAAAGTGCAGGATGGTATATTGCCAACAAAGACGCCAGGAGTAGGGACAGTGCATGCCCTCAGACTGGAAGAAGATGGGACAGCAGCAGCCAGGCAGCGAGAGAAATGGAAACCTCTAAAATTCACATAGTGCCAAGGTCACATCCACTTTGAAAGCATCAAAGCACTGAGAATGAGCAAATACTCCGGGTGCACTTGGGTGCAAATCACATCTATCCACCTAGAATTTATTCCCCAGCCTTCTTCCAAAAGTTGGGGGTGGTTTACAAAATTGGTTGTGTGAATTATTACATGTTTTCTCAGTTATTTCCCCGGGGAAACATGCCAAAGGCAAACCCATCATTTCAGCTGATTTAGTGTTTGGTGTCAGAGAATTCATAATTGATATGACAGGCATAATGGATAGTGATCACTGGATTGGCAAAGCCTGGGCTGACTAGCAGCAGCCACGCTGGTTCTGACCACTCCGCCCACCGACTCACTGCGGTAAATCCTGGAGTTATTTCCCCAACTTCTCATGTCCAACTTCCTGGATATTAGAAATACGTTACCAAACAGAAAATAGTTTATTGAACAACCACTGCTCATGCTGATTTTTTTTTTCCTCATGTAGACTCTCATTGTTAGGAATAGGACAGATGGAGTTTCTTTACTTTGACTCAGATCACTAAAGATCACAGAGTTCAGCGTGAACTCAGAGTTCAGTGAGACATTTATCTCAAGGCACTGGGAGATTTATAGGTTCTGAATATATAAAAGCCTGTTTTAAAAAAATCGGAATCTTCAGCCCTGGCAAAGTCAAATAACTAAGGGATTAAGGCTGATGTGCACTTGCCTTATAAATCTATCATTAAGCAATTGTGACACAAGGCTTCAGGTATGCAAGATCCCAATTTGCTCTAAATGGGTAGTTAACATCTTCTGTTCTTTACAGCAAATAGTTCTTGATAAGGGAAATCTTTTTGGCTAACCAAATCGCCCATTCCAAAAATAAAACTGCTTCATTTTCCATATTCATGAAAGAAAATGCTGGAAATGAGAAAAACAAATTAGAGGTTAAGAAAAAGAATCAGGTAAATGAAAGTAAAAAAATTCATCCTATATACTCACACATACAGACACACACACACACACACACACACACACACACACACACAACGTATAATAAAGTATAATAATGATTGGTAGCTATCAAACAGAGGTCCATTCATATTTCAGGGCACACAGGACTCAGTTGGTGTTGGGAGTTCATTTAGTTGGGTGTGAATCTGTGAATGCTTGCCTGCATATCAATCTCCCAAATTAAGCCCCCAACAACTCCTTTGCTGATAACTCTACCAAATAGGGAAGAGAATCTGTCTTTTAAGAGCAAGAAAATGACCTTTGAATGGAGGTCCCTTTGTCCTTGTCTGACTGTTGGGATTGCTAGTGGGCCCTTGGGTTTTGTAGAAAGTCATGGGGAGATAATACTATGGTCTCAGGCTTGGGAGGAACCAAAAGTTGCACAAGGACTTGTGGGAATTAGTTGTGAAGAAGAAAAAGAAAAAACAAACAAACCCTGAAGCCCTTTGCTGCACACAGGTGGCTTTTACTTCTTTTAAATACAACCAATTTGGGAAGGCCTTTGTTTACAGTTGCTTTTATCTAGAAGATAAGGTTGTAAAAGCATCAATCAAAATGAAGTACTACTCTTCCCACTCCTGTTTTATTTTTTTTCCCCCAAATATCTTAAGGTGTTTAAGATGAGTGAAGAGATATCAAACTATTAGAGTGAACAGATATGTGCATGACACAGGGATTTGCTCTCCTGGAACCACAAATGCCATCCTGGAGTTCTGTGTCACACAAGTTAGCAGAAGCCGCAAGGCCTCAAAGCTTCACTTTCCAAAAAAAAAAAAAAAAATTTACCCCTGCTGATCTTTCCACCATTTTCTTCAGGACCCCTTAAAGAAAAGAGAATCATATGGCTCCTATATGTAGGAGTATGAGGCTTTTGATGTGCTTATAACCATGACCAAAAACAAGTTGGGAAGGAAAGGGTATAAGCTTATCCAGGTAACAGTCTATTACTAAGGGAAGGCAGGGCAGGAACTCAAACAGGGCAGGAACCTGGAGGCAGGAGCCATAGAGAAGTGCTGCTTACTGCCTTGCTCCTCATGGCTTGCTCAGCCTGCTTTGTTACATAACCCAGGAACACACAGGCCAGGAGTGACCCCAACCACAATGGGGTGGGCCCTCCTCCACTGATCACTAATTAAAAAAAAAAAAGTTCTACATGCTTATCTTCTTACAGCCTGACCTTTTGGAGGCTTTTTTTTTTTTTTTAAATTGAGGTTCCCTCCTCTCAAGCGAATCCAGATTGTGTCAAGCTGACATAAAACTGGCTAGCACGGGCTGGAGAGCTTACCTATATATGGAGATAAAGCATGATGCTGTCCAACTGAGATGCCAGACCAGACCTGACCCATGCAGGCTCCTGAGCCATAGCATCACACCATCTCCTGCAAGGACTCCTAGATTTTACAATCCTCAAAGCACAGCTCTAAAACTCCTCTCCCTTCCAGTCTCAAGGTAAGGGTCTTGCTTTTAAGGCTGTTGCTTCACCAAAAGACTCTTTCACAGTAGATATATTCTTTTTCTATGAAATATGGATGCTAGAAAGGACTGGCTATAACCTTATTTTTTAATCTTTTTGTGTATTAGTTTCTCTGTTGATAAGGTATATCCTGGAGTTCAAGGTATGAGAATAAATTAGCTTTCAACACTTTAACTTGTACGCATTTACTGTCACCCCATATGCAAGATCGTGACTAGCTGTGGGAGCTAATGTGGACATTTCTCTGCTCTGCAGCCATAGAGCAGGGTGGCAGCTCTCTTAGTTGTTCCTGGCTTTGGAAGTAAGAGTTGGCACACTTCCTGTGCTCAGGAGAGAAAACTCCCACAATGACAGTGAGATCGAAAGGTTCTTTCAGTACAGGTTCCTGCTCTTCATGAGGAGATCCTAGTTCTGTGTTTAGATCCCAAGTCACACAAAGAAAGACTACACAAACCAAATCCAGGGTAATATCTTGTGGTTTCACCACACCATCCAAAGTACATTTCCTGTGGTTAGCATTTTGAAGTCTTCCCAACACCAATAGTTCTTTATAATGAATGGTTTCAATGTCCCTTTGAAAATGGGAGAACAAGAGTACGGAAATGTCCCGTGATAGACAGACATATAGATGAATGGACAAAGTGTTGCACACAACAATAGAATATTATTCGACCTTAAAGAAGTCCAGTCACATGTCACAAGACGGCTCAAGTGTTGAGAATAAGTGATGTCCTTATGAGTGAATGCATGCTGTTGACATGGGCACAACCATGCCAAGGGCCTCAATGCTTCAGTGCCAAAATTACAGGCACAAAGAAAGTAGAAAGGTAGATGCCAGGGGTGAGAGAGGCTCATTTTAATCTTGCAAGATAAAAAGATTCTAGAGAACTGTTGCACAAAATTGTTAATTATGCTTAAAATTATATACTTAATAGCAAGCATGGTGATGTGCTTAGTATTATTCCTTACAGTGATAAAGCTGTAATTAGAAAAAAAAATATAAAAAGTATTTTTACTTAATTTTTGCACATGTATGTATTTGTTCATATATATCCATTCATGTGTATGTGAAGGTCAGAGGTCAATGTTAGTTGTCTTTCTGGATCACTCTACATTATTTGTTGAGACAGGATTTTACAATGAACCTGTAGCTCACTGATTGAACTAGGTTGGCTGGTCGATGACGAGCTACAAGGGACCAGTGTCTCTGCTATACAAGTTCCAGGATTACAGATGTGCACAGCTGTATCTGGTTCTCGAGTGAGTGCTGGAGATCTGAACTCAGTTTCTCAGGCTTGCGTAGCATACTGACTAGGCTATGCTCTCCAGCCTAAGAAAACATTTGAAAAGAATTTTTATAGTCTGTAGAGGGGAGATTACAGATAATAACAAACTCCCCAGATAGCTAGAGTATTAGTGATAGTTAAAGTTTGAGATTAGCCCTGTTCCTGATAGAACACAAAACTTCTAGGACACTGAAGCTGGCTTTTGGAGATGGGGGGTGGGGGAGTGGGGGGGAAAGAATGAAGTCTTAGGGAGCCCAGTGGCCAGAACTGACTTCTAAAGCTGCCTTTGTTTCCTTGAGGTTAATGAAGTTGTTCTGTCAGACAATTGTAGGAAAGAAATATGGAGATGGAACCCCACCTCCCTTTTTTAAAATAACTGTTACAGGACCCAGAGTGAGTACCATGGCTGGCTGCATTCAATGGACAGGATGAAGGTTAGTGACCCTAGCTCCATTCCTTGGCTGCCGACGGCACAGTGCTTCATATCCCTTGCTTTATTTCCACAGATTGTACACTGATAGAGCTGGTCCTCAGACAGTGCATCATTCTGACATCATAGCTGTGGAAACTGAGGCTGTCAGAGGTGAAATGCTCAAAAAATCACACAGAGAAAGCAGAAAGGGTTGCACAGAAGTGATTGGCATGCCTCGGTGAACTGACTCTAACTCCTGCCTGCAGAGAGGGACTAGCTCCCTTCTCATCTGTCAATCAGGAGAGTGCAGTCTTCTGCTTCCGGAGGAAACTGCCAGGTAGCAGCAAGGTATAAGGATAGACCTTCCCTTCTTGGGGGCTCCCAGATGGACAGGCTCAAAGACAGGCATAAAGGGAGATGAATTCAAAACAGCTGTGCTGTGGTTGGAGAAGGAATCTTCACTCTATCTGGAAAGGCCAGGCAAGGCTCTGAGCAGAGGGGCAGTGGTCTTCAGAGAAAGCCTTGAAATCAAGGGCGAGGGGGGATTAGAAAAGGAAGATGGGTAGAGATGCAGATGTGGACGATTGCAGAAGATGCACAATAGAGCAAGATAGTGAGCCATCAGAACGCACAGCTGGACAGGTGTGTGGGAGCAGGGTTGATGAGGGCGGAGGATGGACACCATGGAGGAAGATGCTCTGAGGGCCATGAGACTCAGCTGCAGGAGGAATGCTGGCAGCGCTTGCTGCCCAAGGGCAGTCCTCCTGCTTGAAACCCAAACACTCCAGGCTCATTTCTGTGTGGAATCCCTGAGTTAAATATTTACTTTTTGTGGAGCCAAAGTATCTACTGCAGCTCACTTATTTGGGGGTAAACACATTAAAGAAATGTATACACTAAAACAAACCGTCCCTCCCCACTTTCACCACATACAGAAAAAAGAGACTGCCATTCAAAAAAGAACCTGAAAACTATACTGCAGGCTCAACTTTCCTGAGTGGTTGAGAAAAGTACGAATGTAAACAGTTCCCCCTCAGCTCCACGGGGTTCCTCCCATTTGTATTCCTTGAGAAGTCAGTGGGCACAAGGTGAACAGCGGACGGTTTCCTTCAGTGAGTTACATGGCAACTTTATTGAACCTCACAAGGAGTCATTAGCCGAATTTTATGATAATAAGGACTTCCAGGTGTGAGTTCCCTTCTGATTATTTTTTGATTAAAAGTCAGACTAGGCAGAGCTGGCCTGGATGCTGAGGGAACCCGCAGCTTTGCCTCACCAGCTGGCTCTAGGGTAGAGTCCACAAAGCAGCAGGGTCGGGTGGTTCTTTGATTTTGCCCAGTGAAAAGTCAACTGTCAGTGTGGAGAGCAGTTACGGGTTACTTGAAGCATTTCTTAAGCTTGAGATTGTCTTTTCTTTCAGAGGCATTCCTGGCTGCCCCTAGTCTCAGCCTAGGTGACCGGAGGAGCCACTGACTGAGGTTAGACTTAGGTCCTTCAGTCAGAGGACTGGTCCACCCATGTTGCCATTAGCTGATTAATAGGTGTTTATTTTTAGGGTTTGAACTAACAGGCTGGGCTGAGGCCAGTGCAGGCTGATATCAGATGTAACCTGTGAGTGCCTTGTGCTTACAAAAGACCTTTGCTTTTTGTGTGGTTGTTGGCCCAGCTGAAGTTCTTGTCCAACTAGTGAAACTTAATAGCATACAATTTAATACCAAAGGCAGAGAACTTGCCCTACCCCTCTCATTATAAAAAAAAGGGTTACTGCAAAAAATAGATCCATTATTGCTTTAAGAATATTTTTTATTAATTCCTTGAGAATTTCATACATGCATACAATGCATTTCATCATAGGAAACAAGTATGATCAGCTAGTCAGGACAACGGGGTGAGTCTAGACATTCACTGCATATGAAAAAGCTTCCTAATGTGTCTAAAGCCTTCCATAAACAATAGCCACAGTTACTGTATAGCTTTCAGTGAAAATATTAAATGCAGATATATGTTATAATAAAACCTATATGGATGTATAGACTTGGGGTTAGAGGATTTGTGATTCTACGGGATTCAGAAACAAAATGAGATGACGGCTGCTCTATTAATGTCAAGTTAAGATGTTATAGTTGTATGTTCATCCATGTTTCCTGTTTCTATATCTCATTAGGCAGTATACTCTATGAAGGAAGAACCCTGACTCCATCAGTACCTGGAACGGGCTAAATATTTGTTCAACAGTTGACGAACAGGCAGAAAAGTAACCCAGGGTACCTCTGCGATGCTGGTGTGTGTAGTCTAGCCTGGCTTCTGAACCTTGTGGTACACACAGGGGAGGCTAGGTGGGTTAAAACTGCCCAAGGATTCTGCTTGCAAACTTTTACAGGAAAATAGGTCTGGGACTTCTAGCTTAAACCTGTCACATCAACCTTAATGACAGGTTATGTCCTAACACTGACACTCCTCCCTTACCTTTCATGCTAACACAACAGCATTTCCAGCTGGACTTCTGAACAGCAGCAAGCCTTGGAAGTCAGGATTGGGAAAGGCTGACAGCAGTGCCATCCCTCGGGAGAGCCTGGGCATGAGGCTGCAGAGCAAGGCACAGTTGTATTTCCACTCTAAGGAAAAATGCTGGAAGTCTCAAGAGACCGAAAGTTCAGTCTGTGAAGTTGTTACATCCACAATTTGATCAGCAAGGCCTGGAACAGGGACATGAATGGCAATTTACCACCATGATTTCCACAGGGAAGCAACCCCGGTGCCTTTGGTCTATTTTCATGATAGTAGCTACACAGATCAATCACTCAGAGCTCCCGACACATTCATAATGCCTTTTAGGCTTATTTATGGACCAAGCATTAGTTTGACTGAAGCAGACTAACAGGTGCCATTTAGAAGGACAGTTCTTTCATGTCACTGACGACTGCACACAGGCTCTAGAATGGATTTGCCTTGGGCAGGACCAACCATCCCCAAGCCAATTTTGCAGCCTCTCAATTCTAATGCCTGCATAGGTAGTCTCTGCCACTCTGGGACCTTGACATTTCAGAGAGAACAGGAGTGGTATTTGCAGGAAGGGGAAGGACATTGTGTATACAGGAAAGCCTTTTATGGTCATTGTATGATATTCAAACTGTCATAGATTGAGAATTGGTTAACACAAGGGGCTTGCTTTTTCTTTATTAAATTTCACTTAATTTGATAGGGTTAATATTAAGAATTCAATAATCAAAAATGTGTGGTTTATGGGACTGGAGAGATGGCCCACTGGTTAGGAGCATAGTGGGTCAAAGTTTAGTTCCTAGTACTTGCTTTGAGGCACTCACAGAGGACAGCACCCTCCCCTGGCCTCCACCAGCATTGCACTCATTCAGGTGCACAAACCCCATACAGACATGCAGATATATGCATAATTAAAGCAAAAAATAATCGTTTAAAAGCCGTGTAGTTGGAAATATTAGAGTGGCAAAAGCTTCCATGATATGTCCTCATTCTGATTAAATACTCTACTCAAAATTTTAAATGCAGTAGCCAAAGCAAAATCCTCTAAAGATTCAGAGTACAGTTTTTTTTTCCCCACAGTGCTTATCATAATCTGATTAAGCTTATTAAAATGCTTCTATATTAACTTATTAAAGGGCTAGACATCATAAGTTTAAGAAAATTGTTTGCAACTCTCAATTGACTTGTGTGTGTGTGTCCCATTCTCTGGAAAACTGTATATAAGTTACCCAAAGCAAATGAAAATCATGCTGGGGGAACTGAGGTGCCAGGGGCAGTTGGTGTTGGTTACACTGAAGCCACTTCTTTCTCTGTGTTCTGGAGAATATGGGTAAAAGCTGACTCTTACTTTACTTAGGTTAAATCACTAACTAGACTGTAACTACAATTTCTTTTCTTCCAGCCAGGAGAAAACAGCAGCAGCTTA
Source organism: Cricetomys ansorgei (assembly GCA_026225945.1). Taxonomy (NCBI): domain Eukaryota; kingdom Metazoa; phylum Chordata; class Mammalia; order Rodentia; family Nesomyidae; genus Cricetomys; species Cricetomys ansorgei. The sequence continues at coordinate 16,518,370 of JAMJFZ010003875.1, read as the reverse complement.
CATTTTCAAAATGCCTGACAGAAGTTCTTAGAAGATGCTGACGTGCATTTGGGAGGATGATGGCACTAGAGGAGCTGAGTGAATCCCAGAGACTGACTGACCAGGAACAATGAGGGGGGACAGAGCGTACTCTTCATTGCTTGTGAGGAGCCCTGGGAGATGCTGTGCCCTGCAGACCCTATCGCACTGATGAGTCTTCTAGTTGAGTCAGAATGAAACCAAAGCTTTGCACTTTGTGTCTCTGTTTCTAGGATGAGATCTGAAATTTCACTTCCTACTCTGGTTGCTTAAATGCAGCAATCTGACGGGACTGATAAGCGACATTAAAATAAATTTTAACAATAAACATGTTTTGAAACTGATCAAGGTACTTTCCATTGAGAAGCTGTCAGCTTCTGACTCTTTGCTTTTCACTGTGATCCGTTAACCACAGACAAACTTCAGATTCTTTAAGGTGCATTTTGGGTGGGCATTTGAAACTGTCTAAGGCTGTAGTCATTTTTGTCTGTCAGGATGGACTACTTAACAGTTTTTACAAATTTTCTTTCTAAAATTATATGTGATTTGTTTTTAATTTAAATATATGATTACCATTACAGCTATCTCTTTAATCACAGAGTAAGAGTTCGTCTTTTTGGGTAAATGGAAAACATAGTCCAGTTTTACAACTCTTAAATTGTGTAATTCTGTCAAAAGATATGCATCCAAATATTTTCTTAATTCCTTATTAGAATATTTAAATTTATACACGTACTTAGTGCTTGATTTTTATTATGATGCCTATATAGTGGAAGGAAAGTGAAACAAAAGGATCCATAGCATTTCTGGAACAGCTGGGATGGATATTAAGTGGCAGAGCAGACTATACCTCCAAATTAGTAAACGTACAACTATGCGCGCTATAAGAACATCCCAGCTTACTTAATATTAGTTAAGAAAGCCGAGTTGGGGTGTTCAGTATATCCACTATAATTTTCAGACACTGCTGGATGTAATCCGGTGTGGGATATTCAACGACAAAAGTGAGTAGCTTCCTAAATTACTTGCCAGACACCCCAGATTCTTAAAAAGTTAAAGGGCAAAGAGTGTGTAAAGAAAGAACACCTGCACTGGAATGGCAGAAAAGGGTTCCCTGTGCCTTTGGATCATTTTTCAAAGTATAGTAACCTTGTTAATGCAAATGGAAATGTAGGTTAATAGTACAAAATCCCAGCTACAGCTGAGAATGTAAGCAGCAGAGGAAGGAAGGAGAATGATGAAGACGACTCAGAGACACAGGTGGGGTGGAAGGAAAAAAAGGGAGGAGTCTCAGGAGTCATGAGCATGATTAGCAGTGCTACAGTGGATGACAAGGATCAAGACATGTCTACAGGGTCTGTTAACTAGAAGGCATCACAGCCCAAGGGGGGGGCGGGGGCTGCTGACACCCGCACAAGTAGAGACAAAGGCTGAGGATATCTGGTTACAAAGAAGCCAGACTGAAGGGAGAACAGAGGGGTTGGAAGAGGACGTCCTCTGTGCTGCGGATCGGACCTCACATCTCACCACACAGCTGCACTGGCAGAAGCTGTGTCCACAGACCCAAGCAGAAGACCAGAAGAGGAGAAGAATGTGATAGAGACAGAATGAAAACAAGGAACGGCCACAGCGGGTGTCTGCTGGGGTAGGGATGTGCACTACAAGCACCTTGGCCAATGATTAAAACATTAAGGTTTACGGACCTCGCATGATTTTGGAAACAATTATTTAAATTAAAAAAAAAAAAAGACAAATTACATTCCTAATAGGCAGAGTTAGGAAGACATCAGGAATATAACCCGATTTGCAGCAGTTTTTTACTATGGCGAGAGTGTTATATAGTTAAAGAACTGAGACCTGGAATGTATCTAACAGCATAAAAAGTTACCCTAAAATACGTGTTTCCAGCTTTGTTGCCTTGAACTCTAATTAACAACCAACCTCACATTAAGAATATGAACACTTACTGTAATATTTCTATTTGTCTCGTTCTAATTTTTTCTCACGTACACTGACAATGTTTAACTATGGAGATGTATGGAAAGTCAGAATTAATGAGATTTATTTGAAATCGAATGGGTTCTATGTCCTTGCATTTGCTGTTACTAATTGATCTTAATTTAGCAAGGGAGGATTCTTAAGATACTGACCACATCTCTGAAAATGTCTGGCTACCATTGTGAGCTGTGTGGGTTCATTTTTGGTGTAGAGGTGTCAAACTAACAAGTCGTAACAAATAGTGAAGGAAATTAAACTTTGGGCCAGCGGTTTCTCACTTACAATAAATCTTGGGTTCAAGAATTATGGCTTCACTACCAGTTCATTCTACAAGAAAGTATTTGAGTTCCTGAGGGGTCCTTAGCTTCCAATTAGTTATCTGCACAAGGTAACAGGAACAGTATTTCCATGGGTCACCAGAGAGCTAGTTTTCAAGTTGTGATGTGGAGAAAAGTCCCTGGACCAATCGCCAGCTCTGGCTAGGACCTGTAGCTCTTCTCTGCACTGTGGTGAAGACGTGAATGTATGTATCTGTGTAACTTGTATTTGTAGAGGCCAGTGCACCTGGCCTCACCTGGGCTTTGATACATGACTCCCCAGCTCCCCTGGGTACTAAGTCACATGCTCCCTGAATGTCAGACACCCTGAATGAAACACATCTATGTTTCAGATGAAAAACTGAAGCTCAGTGGTTCCAAGTGTGTGGATTGTCCAACTCTGCCTTTGAGTTCACTGGAAGGCTCAGCCAGGTGCAGTGGTGCATGCTTATAATCCCAGGACTTGGGTGGCTATGACAGGAGAATTGAAAGTATTAGAATATCTTGGGCTACATCGGGAGACCCAGTCTCAAAAAACAAATCCAAGCAAAGCAAAGCAAAGCAAAGCAGGAGAGCAGCAAATAGATTTCTGAATTTGTCACTATTGCTCAGGGCCTCTTCTGACCCTTACTATATGATTTTATTACAGAGGGAACCCAAGAGTTTTTGATTGATCTGTGGGTATTTTCTCTAGCTGACTTAACAGCCTAGAACTTTGCTCCAATAATAAGTGTTAATCATTCATCCCATTCATCCCACTGTCAGAAATAAGAACCATAGAATCAAATCTGTACAAGCAGGCTAAACCTTGCAACCCAAAGCCACCCTGCCCCCTGCCCCCAAATCAGAAAGATAGACCTTTCCCTTGTGGTCCCATTGAGGTACTGCTTGAGCTAACAGCACTTGGTGGTTATGGTTGGGCAGAGAGAGTCTCACGCACACAGACACATAGACACATAGACACACAGACACACAGACACACACACAGAGAAAGGGGGGGGAGAGCATGAGCATGAGAACACGACAAAATCAGTAGCAGAGTTTTCTCAAAAGCGGTGCCCACAGGGATTCCTGTTTATTCCAGCAAGATTCCCCACATGCAACAATTAGGTTTATAGCACTGAAGGAAAAATTAGTAAAGAGGAAGACTGACGTCAAGCATATGAAGAAACTAAGAAAAGGGGGCATTTATTTACCAAGCAGAGCCAAAGGGAGAGATGAGATGAGCTAATCCAACATGTATGCATTATTTAAGATAAGATCTACCTACCTCCCAACAAAGCCATCTATGTGAAGGAGCAGAGCTTATCCTGCTAATGAGATCGATTGTTCTTCCTTGCTGTGAAGCAAGTATAATAAGGGCAACAGTAACATTTTGAGCAGACAAATTCTTAAGTAAACAAGGACACAAAATATATTAAGTTTCTTACATTTGTTCTGCTCATATTGCATTCTAGCTCCATAGTAAAGGATTTTAGAACTGTTGCCAGCAAATGCCTTTTGCTGGATTTCAGTGTCTTCTTGAGTATCTAGCTGTCATCACTAACCGTTACCCATGTGGCCACCGCTGACCCTCTTCAGTGGGAGGCCCTGGCTCCGCCTCCACCTCCCCACCTTCCAGGGGGCCCCCAACACTCTGGCAGGCACTTTGCATAGTTTATCACAAATCTTTGCTATAACCGCATGAGAGTTATTTGGAATCCGTTTACAAATTCCAACTTATATTTCCCGAGTGCTCACTATATGCCCGAAGCACGCGCCGTGGCTCAGAAGCAGCCACTCTAGCTGCTGTGTCCGTGCCCTGTTTAAACGAGTGCCACAAGTTTCATCATGCAATCATTTAGAAATAATGAACACTTTGGGGCTTAGTCAATGAAAAAGGCTGTCACCAACTGGAAGAAAGGAATATTTTCATTGTGACAAAGTCCTTCCATACTAGTCCCCTGGCCTATCTGAATTTATCTCAGACTTTTAGGAGAGAATTAGAAATGTGAAAATTACATATCGGAACTTGGGGAAAAAAAAAATCTTTTAAATAGCATTAAGAAGAAAAAAGTCTTCCTCAATCCCAACATATGTTTTTACATAAATCTGTACGCTCCAATTAATCTGCCCAACGGCTGGAGTATGGCTGGACGGCCTTAATCATTTTACAAGTACGATGTACAATTTGTCTGATCTCTACCAAGAAAAGTGCACCTAATTTTGGCTCTTCCCATATTTAGACCTATTTTAAAAGATTAGAATTTAACAGCTTCATAAAGTCTTTAAAAAAAAAAAAAAACCTGTTTGCAGATGCTTACAGTCACTGGTGCTGTAATACCCTGAGTACCACAGAGACTTTCCAGTACTACCTCACGGCACGGCAGAGAAGACACTTGCACTGTAAAAATTCATCTCTACCTGCCCAACATCATTAGGAAAGGAGGGAAGAGTAGAGATGTCCAGGGATGATCTGATGGAATGACATGCTTTCTAGTCACCATGTCTGGCTGGTAGGTCTCTTTTTGTCCTCTAGTGTAATAAATAAATGCTTAGCACAGTGCCATGTGTGGGACAAGGCGTGCTTTATGTTCTTTTTCAAGCACTTGGCTCAAGAGAACAGTCTTATGGGAAATGGCAAGTGTACTTACTATTATTTGATGATGAAATGTCATCTGACCGAAATACCTGTAAAATAACTTACTTCATTCAATAAAGCCATCAATAGTTTTGGCTGCTTTCAACATGCAATTTGTGCTCTGATGCATGCCAACATCTCCTAAGAAAGAAAAACCCCTTCGTGCATTAGTTCATATCAATACTGTCCCCTTTCTCTTAAAAAAAGTTCCTTGTAACATAAAATATCATAAGCTCATCAAGATCCAGAAATGTCATCACCACTGTACAGTTTAGGATGGGACTGTTTTCCACTGGGAGAAACATGATGTATTAGTTAATCCAGAGGACCATGGCTTACTAGGAATGACTTGGCAGTATTAAAATGCAGTTGCACCCATTGTGTTGCAAAACGTAAACGCCTTTGCTTTGTGTTCTTGCTAATCTATTGGGAGAACCCCCAACTTCCTAGAGCTCTGATATCTTCTTGGGGTTGGCTTTGGCTACACCACTGACTTGGTACAGTGGTGTTTAGGGTTTCATCATAATTTTGCTTATAAATTATGGCCCGAAAGAATTACCTTTATTTTGAATTTTTTTTTTTCTTTTTTTCCTCCCTTCGGATAACTGGATACCTTTGACAAGTCAGGGCTAGTAATTACTGGCCTCATGAAAGAAAACAGGCTTCTATTTCTTAATTAGTCTGGTTATGATCCATGACTACTACTGGGAGAGGAATCCCATTTAAAGGGAAAACTACATTCTGGCCAATACTCTGGTAATACAAACTTAAAATATTTTCCTCTGTGGAGAAAACCTCCAGAGATATAAGAAATCATTATTCTGAGGAGAACGGCTCCAAGTCTGTGCTGAGGACTTGGTTGGTTGGACTGGACTGGTTGCCAGTCCCTCCAGTAACTGAAATCTTCATAAGGGCAGGGGGTGGGGTGCATGTGCCTCTGTGCTCTAAGTGCCAAGCACAGGGCCTGACACACAGCGGGGAGCTTGGTGCAAGCTGACAGATGAATGACAAACCTGTGAGTTTATCCCACACTTCAGACACCATATTCATGAAAACTACAGTTCTGTCCAACAAACTACCTTTCTGTATCTCACTGTGGCAGCACAGCTCTGGTTTCTGTGCTCTGTTCTCCAATGTGGAGGCATGATAGCTTCTATCTGAACCATTACGGCCAATGTGGATATCTGTGTCAGATCTCTCGTTATTGCTTTATTTCAAACAAGCAATAAAAGTCATCCGGAAAGGAATGAAATCAAGATGCACAGTTGGTGGTTTGGCTATGCAAGCAGTGACTGGTCAAGTCTAGTGGGGTAAGACAAGCACCAGGGACTGGGAGAAGGCGTCAGGCCTGACCCAGACATTATTGGCCACGTGATCTTGGCTGTGTTGCAGAGACTTTCTGGGCCCTCTTCTTCAGCTGTGAGTGTGAAGGTTGCAATCTTAGATGATCTCAAAGGCCTTGTATTTAAAACTTTTATGATTGTTCTTGCCTTTTACAAGCAAATATGAGTCCTACTGTACAATTTCCAAATAGGAGGGAGTCCAAAACAAAACAAAACAAAACAAAAAACAGTGTCTCTACAAAATGAATAGCTTGAATTCCCTGTTGCTACATGTAGTTAAATCCAACTGGACACTTGTGTCAAATTTATCAGACATTATTATTCCTTTCTATTTTAATTCACGGTGCTAACAGGAACATGTGGAGAATATTCACCTGTACTTACTGACCAGTCTCTACTATCAGGATATATCAAAGGTATGTATACTCCGTGGGGATAATATCCTTGGGAAGCCTGTGCTGTGGAGAGTCTCTGGGCCTTCTGAAGCCACATGAAAAGTTTTACATATGTGCAGTTAAACAGGAGAAAGTTCATGGCTTTAATTAATATTTAATTCAAAATTTTAGGAACCTTAGCCTAAATCATGGTCTAATGTCATTAATTGCTGTACAATGCCCTTGGAGTCAGACTTAGATTGGATGCCTAGCTCAGCCGTTTACTGGCTCTCTGACCTTGAGCAGAGGTGTCAGCGCTCTTATGATTAAAATAAAAATAATAGCATCTACTCTATAGAATAGCTATAAGGCTTAATAAGAGATATGCATGGAATTAATGAATATGAAACACACTGGTCCAGAACTTAGCTCATAAAAGTACTTAATAAGCAACAGATATACTTTATGTTTTGTTTTAGCTAATAAGCTTAATCATGACTTCTTTAATTTATCTAAGTCTGCAATGATGCTCACTTCTGATCATCAAACAAGTCTTTGATGGTAGAGAAAATTCCTTTTCAAAAGATTTAGAGAGAAGGCGCGGGGGCGGCAGGAGGGAGGTTTGTGTCTAAATGCCTTAATTTGTCTAGTAGGATTCTAAGCATATTAACTAATTAAATAGCAAGATAAGTAACTGCAGCCATTGATGTAACTATGCTTCACACTTTAGGTTTACACACACTGTCTCGTTTCATGTAGATTTCCCAACTCATCTTGGTGAGCCATTGGGGATGCTGAAGTCAAGTATCTACTGCCACGAATAAGAGACTGAGAATGGATGGGAGAGCTGGGCTGAGTAAGATGCTTTTGTAGGTCCCTTCTAATTCTGACATTTTTTTCATGGAGCAAAAGGAAGCCCTCATTTAAAAGGCTCTGACATCTGGACAAGGATACAGCTCAGAAGGAGTGCTTATGTGTGTGTGAATGCTCTGAAATATACTCAGAGACCCAAAGTCATAGGCCCCAGCATGGCACACAGGGCTCCCATGTCTCTCCCTCTCACATAATATATCCTGATAGAAGGCTCCCCTTTTCTCTGTTCTGTCCCCCTCCCCCAAATCCAGATCATTCACTGTCTTTCATTGAAAAACAAACAGGCTTCTAAGGGATTAATATAATAAAACAAAAACTAACACATTGGAATTGGGGGAAAAAAAAAAAAACCATTGAAGGAAAACAGCCCAAGACAAGGCACAAGAAACAGAGACCCACTCATTCACACACTCAGGAATCCCATAAAACCACTAAAGTAGAAGCTATACAGTTCATACGAACTTGGATCATGTTTATTTAGAGGACCTTGTTTTCTTGGTGTCCTCTCTCCCCTCTGGCTCTTTACACTCTTTCTACCTCCATTTCTTCAGGGTTCCCGGAGCCCCTAGGAAAGGGATTTGATGGAGACATCCCCGTTAGGGCTGGGTGTTCTCTTATTCTCTGCATAATACCTGGCTGTGGGTCTCTGTATTTGTTCGCATCTGCTATAGGAGGAAGCTTCTCTGATGACGTTTGAACAATGCACTGATCTATGAGTATAGCAGAATGTCATTATGAGTCATTTTATTGCTGTTTCTTATTTATCTGTTTGCTAAGAGCAGTACTATTTGGTTTTACCCTGTCTCTGGGCTATCTAGTCTCTGGTTTTGGTCACCCAAGCAGTGCCAAGTATGGATTCCATCTCCTGGAGTGGGCCTTAAGTCAAATCAGGTATTGGTTGGTTATTCTCACAAGCTTTGGGCCACCACTGCACTAGTATATCTTGGAGGTAAGACACCTTTGTAGAACGAAAGGCTTGTGGTTGGGTTGGTGTTTATGTTTCTCCTTTGGTAGTATGAAGAGTATCTTCCTGTAGCAAATATGCTAGCACATAGGGATGGAGGCTCTATGTAGGTGCCCACTGGACTTTTCCATGTTCAATGACATGTGTAGGTGTTGTCTTTATCAATGGAGTCATGCCCCCTGTTTGTGGAAAGCAACCTATAGTCTTGGCAACAGCCTTGGCTGTTAAGGGATTCCCATGGGACTGCTTTGGCCAACAATTCAATTAGATCCAATCCTAGGACTAGAATCTTCATTTTGTGACAAGAGATGGCTAGTTGAGGTTCTGTCTCCCTCATTATATGGCAATTCCCTTTAGATAGACTTTATATATGTGTATTTTAGGAAGCTTCTACTATATTAGCTTTCCACACTATCCCTGAAATGGCCTTAGCCGTCTCTCTCTGTATTTCTTCCCCTCATTCTCCTCTCTTTTCCACTTGATCCTTAATTTCTTTTGTATTTTTTCCGATTTGGGAGAACAGTGAACAGTGTTTTTGTTTTGCTTTTGTTTGTTTGTTTGCTTGTTTTTGATTTGTCTTACCTTTGCTTTTTTTTTTTTTTTACAATTTATATTTTCTTCTCTCTGAAGAACAGGCTTAAAAAGTATGTCTCTATGATTCTCTGGATCTCCTCAGTGTCTGCTGTTATGTCTTCCCTTTCATTTCTTTTTTTTTTTCTTTTTTCTTTTTAATTTTGGATCTTCTTTCTCTGCCTTTTAGTTAACATGGATAAGGCTTTGTCAATCTTATTGATTTCTTCAAATAACCAACTCTTCATTTCATTGATTCTTGATTTCTTTTTGGTTTTGTTTCTATTTTATTGATTTCAGCCCCAAGTTTGGTTATTTCTTGATGTTTACTCTTTTTGGATGTGATTTCTTCTTTTTTGTTCCAGAGCTTTCAGGTGTGTTGTTAAGTTACTAGTATGAGATCTCTCTAATTTTTTTTATGTAGGCACTTATTGCTATGAACTTGCCTCTCAGAACAGTCGATCGGTTTCCATGAGTTTGTAAGTTTGATGTTGTTTCTGTTGTTGTTGATATCCTGCTTTAAGCTGTGGTGGTCATATAGTACGCAGAGTATTATTTCAACTTTCTTGTATCTGCTGAGACTTACTTTGTGTCCAAGTATGCGATCAGTTTTGGAAATAGTTCCATGAGGTGCTGAGAAGGAGGTATATTATTTTGCATTTGGGTGAAATGTTCTGCAAATATTTGTTAGGTTTCTTTGGTTTATAATGTCAGTTAGCTCCAGCATTTCACTGTTTAGTTTTTGTCTGAATGACTTGTCTATCAGTGAGATGGTATAGAAGTCCCTAGCTATCAGTGTGTGAGGGTCAACATGTGATTTAAGCTGTAATAGTGTTTTTTTTTTTTTTTTTTTTTAATGAAGTTGTGTGCCCTTGTGTTTGGGGCATAGATGTTAAGAACTGTACTATTCTCTTTTTCCTTTGATATGTATGTAGTGTCCTTTCCTATCTCTTCTGATTAATTTTGGTTTGAAGTCTACTTTGTCAGATATTAAAATGGCTATACCAGCTTGCTTCTTAAGTCCATTTGCTTGCAATATCTTTTCTCATCCTTTTACCCTGAGGTTGTGTATATCCTTGATGTTATGTTTCTTGGAATCAGCAGAAGAATAGATCCTGTTTTTGAATCCATTCTGTTAGACTGTGGCTTTTTATTGGGGAATTGAGAACATCGATATGAAGAGATATCAATGAGCAGTGTTTGTTGATTCTTGTTATTTTGTTGTAGTGTGTGTGTGTGTTTCTCCTCTTTTGATTTGCTGGTCTGGGATCATATATTCCTTGTGTTTTCCTAGGTGTGGTTAACCTCTTCAGGTTGGAGTTTTCTTGCTAGCATCTTCTATAGGGCTAGATCCATAGATAAATATTGTTTAAATTTGGTTTTATCACAGGATGTCTCATTTTCCCTATCTATGGTGACTGAAAGTTTTGCAGGATATCTGTGGTCTCTTTCAGTCTATAGAACATCTGCTTCTTTTTCTCGCTTTTAGAGTCTCCATTGAGAAGTCAGCTGTTATTCTAATAGGTCTGTCTTTATATGTTACTTAGTTTTTTCCCTTGCAGCTTTTAATATTCTTTCTTTGTTTTGTACCTTTAGTGTTTTGAATACTATGTGGTAAAGGTGACTTTGTTTTCTGGTCCAATCTATTTGTTTTTCTGTATGCTTCTTGTACCTTAATAGACATCTCCTTTTTCAGGTTAAGGAAATTTTCGTCTATGAGGTTCTTGAAAATATTTTCTGTGCCTTTGACTTGGGCTTTTTCTCCTTCGTCTATACTCATTATCTTAGATTTGGTCTTTTCATAGTGCCCCAGATTTCCTGGATGCTTTGTGTCAGGATATATATATATATATTTATATTTATCAATATCTTTGACTGAGGTATCCATCTTTTTTCTATTTTGTCTTCAATGCCAGAGATTCTCCCTCCCTCTTTTGTGTTCTGTTGGTGAGGCTTGCGTTTGTGGTTCCTGTTCAAGTTCCTAAATTTTTCATTTCCAGATTTTCCCAGTTTGGGTTTTCTTTATTGATTCAATTTCTACTTTCAAGTCTTGAACTTTTGTATTGACTTTCTTTCACTATTTGCTTGTATTTTCATAAATTTCTTTTATGGAATGTATCAATTTCCTCTTTAAGGACCTCTATAATATTCATAAAGGTTATTTTAAGGGTTTTGCTTTATGCTTTGGCTATGTTGCATTACCCAGGTCCTGCTGTGGTAGGGTTGCTCATCTCTAGTGGAGACATATTGTCCTGGCTGTTACCTATTGTTGTTTTTATTCTGGTGTCTAGGCATTTGGGTTTGAGAAGATTGTAATTCTAGGTGCCAATTTCTGGTCTTTCTTTTTTGGATGCCTGGGTTTCTGTTCCTTTTCTGGTTCTTAGGAGAGTATAGTGTTGCCTGCTAGGGACTTCTTAGATCCTAATAGGTGTGGCCACTGTGGTTCCAGGTAAAATGTTTTTCTAGGTATTGGAAGCTGACATTTATGAATGGGGATGGGCTAGGAGGTGGTCCACAGGAGGGAAGAAAGCAGGGTGTTCCACCAGAATATGCCTAGTCCCCTTGGAATGGGGGCAGCAAGTGAGGAGAAATTGAAGCAGGTAGTCTGCTACAGGGATGGGGATGGGACTAAGGGATTGGATTTGGAGGAGCAGAGGGAGAGGTGAAGATTTGTAGTTAGCTTACCTGCTTTCCTGGCCAGAATGTCCTGAGGGTTCCCAGGGGATGGGATAAAGTGCTTCTATATGGAGGAAAGGGAGACCCACTCTCCATTTAGAATCTATTAGAATGATGACTGAGAGTTCTAGACCGAACACAAGGAACTCACTTGAGGGGGGAGAGAGAGAGGAACCTGCTGTTTCTCCAGAGAAGCACACCCTAAACAAATGTGGCTAACATGCTCAGGAAACTTGTCTGTTTCATTGGACCATTTTCAGATGACTGGGTCTAGACTACCTGAGGTACAAAATGAGCTGGCTCTTTCCTAAACCTCCAACAGTGAAGTCCAATAAGCACAGGTGCTTTACTTGAACTTAGGTCCAACAGACTACAGAATTTCTGGTTCTGTCCCTATCACATCAATAGTTCTGACAAATCGATGACACACCTATCTAAGAATGGGCTGAGGACACAAGTAAAGTACACCTCTCTAGGCCTCAGATTGATTTAGTAGGTCTATGGGAGCTTAGTAGTCTATATTTGAGGCAGCTACTTCCATTCATTTTGAAGTGGAACCTCAGTGTATGGAAAACACTATAAGGAGAGAGAAGAAACTGGCCTTAGGTAGAGGCTGGCTTGTGAAATGGCTTTTGTGTGGGAAAGAGCGAGCCAATCAGTTCTGCTGGAGATGCATCTAGAAGTCAGGGAGCAAGGAGACCCTCATTTGGGGAACTCTAATCATTTGGTAGTGGTTTCTCCCTAGCCTTGTGCTGAGAAGGGCCCTGGTGCAGCGAGTGGTGGCTCACAGCCCCAATGGCAGACATGCCAAACCGAAATACAGACATTGACGATAAAATGACAACATACGCCATGCTTGGTACTCTATCATGTCTAACTCCAAGCAAGTGAAGCTTAGACAAAACTAAGACAAATAGTAAAATTTAATTACCTTCCCCCCGTCTTACTTGCCCCCCATAACTGTTTTTAATTATAGCTTCATGACTTTTACCTGAATTCCTCAAGTGCAAATACTTTCTTTTAAAAGTTATTCTCATCATATCTTCAGTGAGATGCAGAAAAGGAATCTTAAATATTTATTTCAGCATTTTGTATTTTTATTGGTTTTGTAAACCACTGAAATTGTAGGGTGTACTTAGAGTGAGTTGATTCCATATGCAGTAAATCAACTGGAGAACAGACTAGTGAGTTCACATTTACAAAGTGAATCACGACAGCTAAAAATACAACTTCTTCCCCTCCCACCCCGAAAAACCTGCCAACATCCAAACAACTATGAAATTGCATGCTAGAGAGATGTGTACTATCTTCCAAGATAAATATATACAAATTAAAGTGGAGAACCTCAAGGTGTTATTGATTAATTCTAAGAAACACTTCACAGTCAAGTCTCATAACCAGCTTCCCTGGAATAAATATAAGGAGAGGAATAAAACAATTGCAGAGAATATGAAGAGGGAGCTGCATGAAAATATTTTAAAGGCAATACAGGAGGATAAGTTGTTGGCAGAGTGTGAAACACAAGTAACCCTGAAGAAAAGGATGCATACTCCATGCACCGTCATGAGAGAGCAGAGCCCTCTTGCTGTCCCCACTGCCTTCAGCTGCCTGCCAGGTTAGGTCCTTTACTCCTTCCTGATTTCTCAGGCTTCCCTCTGTGATATCCCTGGAGGTCTACCTTCTCAGAGCTTTCTAACAGCAGTGAGGAGCGACAGAGGGAAGCCTGGTTGGGATGAAGCCAACGATGCCAGAAATTTATACAGAAGGATGTTAGTGGGCTTATGATCCAAGCCCGGCTTGTGGTGACTTGGTATTTGGTATTCAAAACCATATTCCTGAGAATATGTGCAGAACCCTGTATTCTCTCCACAAGGCATGAAAACATTCTTCAGTCAATTAAGTAAAGACAGACCTTTTCTTTCTTCCTCTCTCTCTTTCTGTTTTATTTTAAAGATTTTTGTTTATGTTTATGTATGTAGTGGGACTTGGCCAAGAAGTCTATCCTTCCTTATGATTGGATGGCACTTGGACCTCTGGGAACATCTTAGGATATAAAAGAGACAGTGGCAGGTGTCAATGACAGTGGGATAGAAGATGACACACGTTAGTTCAGTGTTCTCAGAGAGACACTAGTCCAGTTCTGCAGGCTTCAGACAGATTCGGGCAGCCCAAAAGGGCTGTGAGTATTTCTCTCATTCCTTTCTACCTTTATAAAACCAGAGAGTAAAAAACAAAGTAGGAATCAGTAGAAGTTAGGAATCTGTTACAGTAACATTCAGTTAAAAGTGGCACTCCAGTGTAGGGGTTAAAACAGTTTTCAGGGCAGGAGAACAGGAGAGCAGCCTTCAGTTACAAGTGGAACAGGCGAACCAGGAGAGCAGATTTCAGTTAAAAAATAAGGAGCTAGATTTCATTTAGATATGGGTGTTTTGCCTGCATCTACTTCGTGAACAACTCCAGGTCTGGTGCAGAGGTCAGAGGAGGGAGTTGGATCCCTTGGAGCTGGAGTTACACATGACTGTGACCCATCATGTGGATGCTGGGAATTGAACTCAGCTCTAGAAGAGCAGCCAGTGCTCTGAACTATTTCTCTGTGCCCCACCCAAGCTTTTCTGAGAATTCTAATTCCAGTGCTAACTCCCTAATGGGGTTATTATCAGTCAACTCTCCCAACCATCTTAACAAACCCTGAGCTGCAGAGACACTGTCTACAAGAGACACTAATGTGTACTAAGCTACACATTAAATGTTCTGCCTAGAATGTGTAGTCCTGAGGGCTGGAGCGCTGGCAACCTTGAAATGCAAAATAGGCTTCTAAAAAAGAGGGGAGGACAAGGATAGCGACTGGACTGCTGTTCTCAGATTGAAAAACCAACCAAGAGCAACTCTGAAAAGGTGTGTCTGACACAGAATGACTGAGGGAGGAAATGAGATTATTGGTAATTGAGAAGCTGCAGAACTGAGAAAATTACTAATTTAACGCACACACACACACACACACACATATGCACACACACCGATATTAATCCTTGTTTGTGCATGCTCATGTGTGTGCTTGTGGGTAAGCAGGTGTGTGTGTGCGTGTGTATGTTTGTATGTGGCAGCCAGAAGTTGATCTTAAGATTCTTTCTCAATTTGCCCAGCTCCCTTTTTAAAAATTCAGCACTACAGATAAACTCTAGGTCCTCACCAGGCAGGCATATGGCCACCAAGCCACTGAGCTAGATCCCTTTATTTTGTGTTTGGACAGCATCTCACATGGTAGCTCTGGCTGGCCTAGAAGTCACAGAGATCTATCTGCCTTTGCTTCCTGACTTTAGGATTAAAGGCACACACCACCACACTCAGCTCTTCCACCTTAGTGTTTGAGCCTCTCACTGGCCTGGAGTTTACTAGGAGTTCGGCTAGGCTGGCTAACCAGAGAGCTCCAGGCATCCTCTTGTCTGCATCTGTCAGTGCTGAAATTACAGGCACGTGCCACCATGTCCTGCTTTTTACATGGGTTTTGGGGATTCAAACTTGGGTCCTCATGTCTGTGTGGCAATCCCTTTACCTACAGTGTCATCTTTTCCCTGTTACTAACCTTAGCCATAATTATTTGGACGTCTTTATTCCATTTACACACTGTATTTGATCTATCAAATACACATTCAGTAAATCGAACACTACTACAAACATGTCTTATCAACAAGATAATGATGATCTCTGCTGGTATTTTTCCTAGTAAATATCAAATTCAAATTCAGAATAACTTTTAAAATATTATAATGTCAAGATGAAAAGTGTGGTATCCAAAATATTGAGACAAAAATGATAAAAATATCACTCCAGGCAGTAGTTTTTGAAATTCAAAGTTTACAAATGTAACAGGAAATTTAAAAATTACCCATAAATGAAAGTGAATTGGCAAAGCAGCTTCCCTCATGTTTCAGAAGTTTCAAAATGCTCTGAGAGTTTGATTTCATTAAAACCACTGAGGGGGGGGGTAGATATCACTATGTTGGGGTGATTGACAATTACTTTTAATATAATTAAAAAGAGCTCATTTTATCTTTCCTTTATTCAGGAAAGAATTATTTCTCCTGAAGGGTCTTTGCTGCCTTCCCCCCCTTCAAACTTGCACTCTGGGCCAGGATTCTATAAGTGTCACATAAAACGAACTTATTATCTGACTACATGCATAGCAGAATCAAAGGAATGGTAGGAAAAACACCCTTCAACCTAAAGAATAAGTTTTTCTTGAAGGCCAGAATTAAAGAGTAAAATACTGTTTCACCATGGGTGGCTGCGGATAAGGACTCAGATGGAGAATTAAAGCAGAAAGTCGTAGTTTTAAGAGGGCAGGGCTGCTCCCTGTTTCCAAGTCAGGTCTCTGGAAAAGAGCAACAAAATAAATGAAAGAACAGGAGGTCCTAACCTGGTGTAGAGGAGTCCAATTGATCTCCACGGCCTTGAGTTTGTCCCATAGACACCAAGGGGCCATGGGCATCCCAGGCAGATGCTCAACCTGTGTGGCAAGGCTGAAGATGGCCCTCAAGTCACATGTCTGGTCAGTTTCCGGAGGAGAACAGGACCAACTAAATTTAAAAACCAGCTTCTAGAATTATTGTATTCTATATTAGAAGTTTATATATATTAGAAGCTTAGGGGTTAATTCCTTAAGAGTTAAGGAGTACATTCTGAGTAAGTGAAATAATGTTAAAGTACTATTTAAGTCACACAATTGGAGGAATAAAGGAAATCAAATTTCTCAGGGCACTTATTTCTCTTTCCACAAGTGAATGAATAACTACATCAAAGAAATAGGTACGTACGGATGGAGGCCAAAGGAAAATATTAAACTCTCACAGAAAAGTGAAAAAAAAAATCACAAACAATTAAAAAATACTTTTCTGCAGGTATCCAGCTTCTGGATTTGGAAAGCAGATGAAATGGCTTCTTGGTGGACAATGTATTACTGTCCCTACAGAAATGTGGCTGTAGATGAAACGACAAAGCTGTATATTTCATGTCTCTGCTCCCAGACCAAGATTTTGGTAGAACAACATTCACTTTTTTGTTTGAAAATAAAGATGCATCCAAACTCTGGAGTTGAAAGGTTAAGAGCACTCTCTGTGTAGTTGATAGATGTAGGTCTAATCTAATCAGGGCCTGTCACAGGCACTGGTGTCCTGACCCAGGCTTCTGGTTTCCACACGGGTGAGAGCTAACCAAGATGTAGGCTCTAGGCCTTTGACCTTCTGGAGACCCTGTCCCGGCCAGCCCAGAGTTCTGCTTAACAGCCGGAGTTCAAATCAGGAACATGTGTGCTTTGCTAACACAACACATGGCTTTGAAATTAAAATGCAACATGATCGAGTGCCTCAGGATATTTTAACAACTAGAAGAGAGATTAGAGCTAGATAAAGCTGGGCTTGTGGGTCACTTCGGGCTCATTCATGTTTCTTCCCGCTTCTTTGGACTAGACAAATTTAATTTTATTGTATTTCTTGAGAATTTGCTAGAAAAACAAAAGTTTGGTAAGTTATTTCATGGGTGATTGATCTTGGGGAAATAAGGGTCTTGTAGGTTTCTCAGGGACATGTGCCACCTATTAGATAGTTAGCTTTTTCTCTTCCAACTGAGCCAAACCAAATTAATTAGAAAGGGGTTTGAATTACAAGCCAAATACAATGAAAAGTAATAAAAACAGAAAATGACACGTAGGTCATCAGTAATATTCTTGAGATAATTTGGCATTGATTTTTCTTGCTGTCTAAGATAAAGAGCTTTACAAGTTGTCAAATGGACAGTTTAACCCCAGCCATCAGCAGTAACTGCGAGAATCTGGGCCACAGGCTTAGATAAGGAGTGGATTTACTTCCCTTTTGGTTGTTGTTTTTTTTTTTTTTTTTTTTCTAGAAATCAGAGCTTGGACTGTGAGATGTCCCCCAGAGCATACCTGAGCAAGCCCACAAGTCACACGTCTTGCATGGGCCAAGCGAAGGACTATTCCATCAACAAAACCTCAAGTCAAAGCAGAATCAGACTCTGAGGAACCAAGGGAAACCCCCCATCAGCAGCCAGTACCTTCTTTTTATAAACAAGGAAAAAATGCAAAATGTAACAACTCTTCAGAGGAAAGCCTTTTATGATGACTGAAGTTAAATTATTGGTTCAATTTATTTTAAAGAGCCTGGGGCCTATGAAGATTAACATTCTGCACTCTCTTCAAACTGTACAGGACAAACCATGGTGCCAACGTGGCTTCCAAATAGTCAAGTTATTAATCGGAAAACAGATAAAACAACCAAACCGATGGGTGGACTTTTGTTTGAGTTAGGTGGTTTCCAGTTTGTTGACCCTCACAAAGAACTAGAAGGAAGACACAAAGTGAAATCCCATATCTGCAGATACCTGGGCCACACCTGGGCCTCCCTTGTCCTAGGATCATAAACCTGTTGGTGAGGTACAGTCAGGTGCTTGGTTTGTCTGTTGCAGGAAGGCCCCTGATCCAAGTACCTGAAAGATCACTTCCCCGCTTATCTGTGCTGTGCAGCAGCCACCTGTAGAGACAAGTTAGAAGCCCCTTCCCAGTTTACCTCAGTGGACCTCCGTGTCGCACCGTACTTCTGGTGTAGAGAAGGTGATGGCCAGAGGTACCAAGGACAGGAGACGCCAGGGAGTGGCGGATAAGCATTTGTCAGGCTTCTTAAATGACCTTAGTATAGCAACTGAGATACAGGAGCCTAGAGGGTTTTCCCCTGGCAGAAGGCCTGAAAGGCTCACCTGCCAAGTAGATTTTGATACCAGGGTTATTATTAACTCCTGTGACACAGATCTACAGATGGTAAAGTCCAAGCTTCGTGTCCAGGTGTGCAAAAGGCTGGGGAACTTGCTTCCCAGAAAGCTCCCACTTCACCCATTCCCACTACATCCATCTGTGGGACACTAGTATCTGATATATAGGACCTGGAATGGTACTCCGAATATATACTTCTCTAGCATTTCCATGTTCTGGTTCTGTTTGTATCACTTGGTCTTTCCTGCCTGGAATAACTTCATCCCGTCTTTTGAGTTTAGTGGTATTTCCTGGGGTTAGAATGCTGCCCCCATTTATGTTAGAAAGAAATGAGCCCGAGTCCCAGATCTAGAGCTGTCTTGTCCAATACGGAAGGCATGAAAAGGCTGCATCATCCAGCTCTACACATTATCCCCACGATACTATGGGGATAACGACATTACTTTTGGGGTTACAGAGGTTTTTCTTTCTTATCCTAGAAATCATCCCACTCTTTCCTCCTTCAACATAATCTTTTCGAAATTTAGAGACCTAGTCACACAGATGTGACCAGGGTGCATCTAGCATTTAGGGAGAAAACTGTTAAGGGCCACTCTCTGAGCATAAAGCTAGAGGAAGCAGCACACGATCCATCCCCGTGCTCCCTCAACACAAGTTTCCTGGAGCCTCACTGTGCCAGGCTCGGGGCCAGGCAGAGCGGTGCCATGGTAGGCAGGATTGAGTTGGTTCCTGCTGAGACTAATGTCATCGCCTGTCAGTATAATTCAAACAAAGACACAGCTAGAGTACAGCTGACCCCTGGGCTGAGGCTACTGCCCTAGATCAGGGTAGGTCTTGAGGGAATGAATCATATAAGCAAACCACAGGGCCATAATCTTTTATCTGAACCCCATGGGCCAGAAGGCTTTGAGAATTACACTTATCAGATTTAGAAATTGAAAAATACTGCAAATGACGTCATGCCCAGGGTGAACAAAGCAGCATTCTGTCACCAAGCATCCTCTTATTTCTAAAGCTAAACATAGGACTTTTTGTACCATGAGAAAGTAAAATAAAGTCCCTAAGAGTGCCACGCGAGTGCTGTTGTATTGTTGCCAAATGTATTCTGGGACCACTTTACTTCAAAGTTAGATTTTAGAATTGGAGACAAATACTATTCACTCTACTTGAAGTATATGTTAACAGTGTTAGGGTAACATTTAACAGAATTCTGGATAAGGGAAGCCAATGGAGGGCTCCAACTCTGTCCTGAAAATAAGTGCTGTTGAGAGAGTTTTAAAAAACTGTCAGTGCACAGGTGTGCTGAATTGAGTCTTCTGCTGTGAGTTCATCTCTTTAATCCAACTGATCCTTATGGAAAAGGAAACTATGGAAGCTAAGGCCAGACACTGGGCCACGGAGCTCCTGCCCCAGTCATCGCTGCCTTAAAGGCTGGCTAAAACCAATGGATCAGTCTCATCCTTGAGCTTTGGCTTGCAGGCCTAGTTGTGTATGGGAATCAACTGGGATCATTTACAAATATATTCCCAGACTGGTCCTGAGCCACACAAATCAGAATCTTAGAAGATTCAGTGTGCTGGCTAGTTCTGGTTGACTTGGTATACACTGGACTCACCTATGGAGAACAAACCTCAATTTTAGAATTGTATCTATCAGATTGGCCAACGGGCATGCCTGGGGGGCATTTTCTTGATTAATAATTGATGGGGGAGGGAGGACTGTGGGCAGTGATGCCCCAAGGCAGGTGATTATGGATTTCTAAGAAAACAGGCTAAGCAAGGCAGTAAGCAGTATCCCTTCCTGGTCTCTGCCTCAATTCCTGCTTATGTGTTCCTGCTTGAGTTCCTGCTCTGACCTCCCTCAATGATGAACAGTAACCTGTAGGCTAAAATACCCCACCCTCAAGTTGGCTTTGGTCAGTGTCTTATCAGAGCAACAGAAAGAAAACTAAAACAGATCAGTTATCGGCACAGCCATGTATGCACATGGGTACATATAATTCCTCAGGTTATCTTTTTCAGTTGGGGTACAAATACATAGGAAGAACAGAAAATACATACAAAGAAAGTCCTGTCATCCAGAACGTGATACAGAAATGTCCTAGGTTTCAAGTCTCTCTCCTCCACCTTCCCTGCAGTAACTGCTGTCCTGATTCCTACCTCTACACATCTGTCTCAGGCATCAGTTTTCACACTGGGCTGCCCAGTGGGACACGTGGAGATTCTACTGACCCTGGTACTACACGGAGCTCCTGAAAGGCTATTTGTGGAGTCTGTGGCCCTGCTGGGCAGCTGAGGGAGTCTGACATACAGCAGTTTGAGAAGCTCTGCTCTCGCAGGTGGGCTAGAACATTCCTAACAGGATGGAACAGCATGGTTATAGGCCCAATATTCAGCTTAAACTGTCAGAAGTCATCAGGAAGAGACCACCTCTCGCAGGACGTTAAGACTGAGCTGTCCCTCCTGCCCCTTGTCCTTCTCCGTGACTTTCACCCTCCTTCACCCCACCACGCTTTTCCCTGCCCTGATCACACCATGCTTGTTAGAGACACCCAGCGGGCTAAAGTGCCGTCTACCACGTTCCTCATTGACCTCCTTTCCTTTCATGGCTTTTACTTTAGTAAAATGATTGCTTTAAAGGATTAAAGAACTGAAAATGAGAGAAAAGCAGAAGAGGCAAGTGAGGCAAACCGAGTGGGGAAGACACGTAGGTAGACGAGGAGACAGACGGTAAGGGGAAAGAGATAAAGACGAGATAAAAGTGAGCTCTCTCGGAGATGGGTGACTGTAATAACCAGGAAGCCGGAAGCTGGCATGTGGAAGAGATGCTCTCCGGGCCGTGACCCTGGGAGGCAGCAAACTAACCCGCGGAGCTGCACTCTGGGGTCAGACATAAGCTGGGCTGGCCTTCGGGTCACAGTCACTCTCTCCCTACAGTTTTTAAGCCTTGTGTTTCTTCATTGTAGAAGGGTGACTAACAGCACCTGTCTGTGATGGCTGGATGCCACGCTGTGGCTTAAACCACTGTGCCCACTTACCGAAACGCTCATTAATCTTGTCCTGGCTTTGATAGTGTTTTGTCGATTTGATGACTGTCTAGAGACAGTGACTTTAAGTAAGTCAGGTGGGTGTGGGTCATCCTATCAGTTGGCAGTCTGGAGAACAAAACCACGTTTTCCAGAGGAGAAGGGCTCTTGCTTCTGAAATGCTGCTTGAGATCCCAGCCCACAGGCCCGCCCTATGAGCTTCCCATGCCAACTGCCACAGGGGAGTAAGTAAAGTAAGTCTTTCAGTGTTGTATACACATAACTCAGCATGGTAGTACACATCTGCGAACTCGGCTCACAGAAGCCTGGGGCAGGGAGGTTTGCAAGCTTGATGGAAGCTTGAGGAAGGCCAGTCTAGGCTGCACAGAAAAACCCTACCTCAAAACAAATATATGTACACATATAACCTTCTGTTTTTGCTTCTTTGGAGGGCACTGGCTGACACAGCACCTTGTGAGGTAATAAAGGGGAAATGCTAGCCAGTGCTTCCTGCACAGTTCAGGGCATGTGAGAGGCTCCCTGTGGTTGCTGTCTCCTGCTGTCACCAGAAGGTTCAGGAATAACCCTTATCTTCAGACACGCTCCCAGCCTCTATCTCCCTTCCCGTCTCTATGAACTGTTTTCCTAAGACATTTCTGACTAATTCTAATTCACATTATAAATGAATCTAGAGCATAACTGAGACAAGAAGGACAACCTCGGTGCTTAGATGTGCACAGTCAGATTTAATGGTTTTCCTAGAAACTCTTCCCTTTAAAGACTCTGGGTCCTTGGCTTTCTCCATGTCTTCACTCTTTCTTCTTTGTCCCACACAAGCCCCAGCCAAAGCTTCAGTTCTGCTTGCTCTGCTTCCCTGGTCTGCCACTGTTCCATGGAGTCAGTAGGACAGAGGATACAGGTCATATATCACTCTGACCAGAAGGCTCAAGCTGCCAACAAATACTCCCCTTACAGTTTGTACCATAGATGGGGGCTCAAATGCAACCTTCCTCTAAACTCTGACTTCCTAAAAATCCCAAATCCCCGGGATGTGGGGCTCTTTTTGGAAGGATGCAGCACAGCCAGGTGACAGGAACAGGATCACAGGCTTATACTGGCCATAGAACAAGATATCTGGGGACTGCATCTCCCTCAGGTGATTTCCTATGGAGAAATCAGATCAATAATTCCCACTTATAGGCTTCCCAAACCGTGAGCAGCCATTTAAAATTGCTCCTTGCTATGGGACAAATTAGAAGCCCTTCTTTCCCCAGCCTTCTCTTCCAAATTGCTCCCAGTGCTTTCAATCCTGTCTCTAGTCTCTGTAGCAATTCATGTGACCTACAAGTCCCTGTGTATGACTCACACAAGGCCAGACCCTGCTAGCAGAGAGCATTTCAGGAGATAGCAAAGTTCCTGTTGCTGAGTTTTACAAAAGTGAAGTTCCAAAGGGTGAAGGTCTAATTACTGGTGTGAATATTTCCAGGTGGCTTTGCCTCAGTGGTTTGAACAGGTGGGAGCAGGAGGCCCAGCTGCTTCTGTGTCTGCACTGTGACTAATACATTTATAAACACACAATAAACATTTAACTGTGTCAACTTTCAAAACAGCTTTCACAAACAGAACCCAGCAGATCTGAAGTTACTGTGTGACTCTGTAAAGCCAGTTCCACGAAAGGGGAGGGTTCTGAAGCTGGAGAATGCAGTCCTGTCTTAACAAGCCACCAAGGCTGGACCTGGTTAGTTCAGTCTGACTCACTAAGGCCAATCCTCTTGCACATTTCACAGGGAGTGTGGAGCCCGGGCAGACTGCTGAGTTCTAATACTGGGGCAGCGGCCCTGAGTATTCCAGTTACAGATCTGTCTTCTGGTACTGGGAAAACAGAAGATACACGCAGAAAGGAATGAAATTAGACACACAGATGATACACAAAAAGCTAAAAATGGGTTTAAAGATTACACAAAACCCAAAATGATAACACTTCTAGAGATCTAGACCTCTGTAAGATACACAAAAATTAGTGAAAAAAAAATGGGTTTAAAGATTACAACGTAAAAAAACGGTGACACTCCTAGAGGAAGGCGCAGAGGGAGGGCCGACAGTGACTGACATTGGATGTGGCACCAGAAGTACAGGCAACAAACCCAGAGATTGACAAGGATGACAGCAAGCCAAGGAGCCTCTCTCCAGTTAGGAAATGACAGGAGGGCAGTCCTCAAACTGAGAAAGCATTTACCAGCCACATATATCTGCTATATGGCTTGGATAAGTGTCTCCCAGTGGCTCAGTCATCAGCCGGTGGTGCCTGGAAGGTGGTAGAACTCTAGAGGTAGAGGGTGGGGAGGGTAATTGAAAAGGAAGTTAGGTCCAAGGAGTGTACCCTTGAAGATACTTAGGAACAGATCCTTTCCTATCTTTGTTTGCTTCTCAGCCACCAGGAGGAAATCTGGCCTTCTCTGCCACATGTAGTCGCCATGTTGTTCTGTGCTATCACATGCCCCGAATGACAGAGCCAAGTAGCCACGGTTTGAAATCTATACAACCAAAATAAATTGTATTAAGTTGGCCACTTCAGGGATTCTGTCACAAAACAGAAAGCTCACTAGCATACTGGTAAGGGATTAATGTCCAAAATATATTAGGAACTCCTATAACCTATCAAAGCATACAAATAACCCAATAAAAAATAGGGAAGTAGGTGTGTGTGTGTGTGATAAACATTGTGTGCCTGTTGGGATCTAACCTACTGCTCATGAGAGGCTCTCTTACCACTCACAACCATGCTATGTAGTCTAAGATGGCTTCCAATTTAGGAAAGCAGAAACCACTATTTGGGATGGTTACTACACAAAACAAGACAGAAGTCAATGTGACCTTCCAAACACATGCAGACAGGAAGGGATGATCCCTCGCCAAAGCAGATGTTCTAGATATGGCTTCCCACTACTACGTGGGGGGCACAGTAAAAGATAGTGGCAGAAAAGACCAGATGCAGTGCTTTGACATCCGGAGTCTGAGTGGGTTGTACCTGTTCAGGCAAGAACTTGAACTCCCATAAGGAGCAAGAGGGACAGCACAGCCATTCTGGGGGAACCCATGTATTTTATGAAGTCAATTGGCTGTCATCTTGACTCTGAGTGAGTGTGTTCAGAAACATGGGGTAGAACTGGACAGGCAAATGTTTTCCACAAGTCACGTGGCTGAAAACTGCTGGATTATGTGGCGACATAACAAGTGGTTTTAGGTATCTTAGAGGTTTTGACTACTTATAGTTATTAGTGATCTCCAACCCTCCAAAAAAGGCTTACTGACCAAGTAAGAAGTTTTTCTTAGGAATACTTTATCAAGAAAGTCTTGAAAGTTCAAGGAACAAGAGAGGTTGGAAATGTAGGGTGGGGTGAGTGGAAGACATTCATATATTTAGAGAGGCAGTCTTCCTGCCTACTACAGCTCGTCCAGTGGACCCTAAATGTTCAAATGCTTTTGAGTATGAGCATTTAAAATTTACTCTGAGACAGGAAGCTCAGGTCAGTCCTATTAGAACTGCTACATGTTGGTTGCAATAGACCTCTGAGGCCAGCCTGGGAACCTAGCACCAGTTACAACACTATTTCAGTGTCCAAAGAACTCCATGTTCATGAATGCTATCAGAGCAATGAAACTTAATAGGACCACTCGTAGCAATCCTTATGCTCCAAATGAAAATGACAGTCTCCTTTAAGAAACAAAAAACACATCTTCCGTATCTCTATGCTGCAGTCACAGTTAACACCATGCAGAATCACTGAGACTTTCTCCTGGAATATGAAGGGAAAAGGAGAGGCAGCTGGGGCAGAACATATCTGGCTGGTTATGTGCAAGCAGGACTGGCAAGAAAGAGTGCTGAACGCTTTTGTCTGGGCGTTATGAAGGGATGAGGCAGCCCACAGAGCATCTGCCAGTGTCAGTGTGGGGCAACTTCAGGAACTTCCCTTCTTGACTTCATGACAGGGCCTCCTTGAAGTGTAGTAATGAAAGCATTTCTCCCGATTTCCTCCCTTCTTTGGCTTGTGGCAGCAAAGAAGAAAGACTGTATCGTGTTCAGGCTGATGAAAACTTGAATCGCTGTACACTGTCACCAGATCATTTGGAGGAGAGATGATAAATGCCCTCAAGAAAGCCCTGGGATGCTATATGTAAATCTGAGGTAAGACGAGCCAATGAGGTCTGGGACAATATTAAGCCAGTTACCAGCAATGAAGCAATTATATGTGTGACTGAAACAATCTATAATGACAGCTCTAACAGGCACAGGAGAGAGGGCAGGAGACCACTTGGGATAATCTGAACTATCTAGTGTCCTGAGAGATGAGCGACCCAGTCCAGAGCTCCAGGGTCAGAAGGATGTGGCATTTATAAATGGAGACTGAAGGACTATATCATACAACTTTCTAATTACAAGTGCCTTAGTGCTTAGAAGTGCCTGGTGCAGGCATATCTCACAAAATGACTGATGGCAAGAAGCCTCACAGTAAGGCACAGACACTGAAATGAGGGGGAGGGACATGAGTAAAAAACTGAGCATAAAAACTGCCTATCGAGTGAGGCCATCTAGCTTGGGCCAGGGTACAAGTGTCTGAGCATATGCAGCAGATGTTGCTCGTCTAAGAAAGTGCTGCAGCTTTAAAACTGAGGTCCTTTGGCTCAGGATGTTTCTTCTCTAGGTTCTCCTCCAGAAAAGCCAATGGATGTAAGAAATGATTTAATGAAGTGCTAAGTCACCTGGGGAGATGGCTCAGTCCGTAATGTGCCTGTAGCACCAGCTTGAGGACCCTGGCCCCTAGGTAAGGTTGAGGAGGTGCATGTCTGTAATCTGAGCACTGGGAATGCAGAGACAGGAAGATCTGTGGGGATTCCTGGTCTGTCAGTCTAGGCAGCCCATAAGTTCCAGATTCGGTGAGAGATCCTGTCTCAAAATATAATGGAGAATGACTGAGAAAGACACCTGATGTTGACCTCTGGCCTCCACGTGCAAACATACACACTACCGTCACATGTGCACTCACACACACATACACTCACACATGCAATAAACAGATGCAAATCAAGAAAGTGTAGTAGTAACAACAGCAAATATCATTCACTGGGAGCTTGTATTTCTCAAGAGAAAAACCTGTTCTGGAGGCTGATGGAGGCTTCAGGTAGAGAGGAAGGAAGGTAGGAATCGAAAACATTAAACACTATGCAACAGGTAAATGCATAATTTTATATAATACCACACATTATCTTTCTTTGTCTATAAATTAACTTCAAAGATGAAATCAAGAATTCTGAAGACTGGAGAAGAGAAAACAAATGCATATGTACAAGCTACTCTGTTTACACTTGTGTATATGTTAATAGACAACTGGATAAATGAGTGTTGAGTGTCATGAAAACAGCTCTTTTAATTGAATATTAAAAGGGAGAAACAGACTTATCACTAAAAATCATATCACGGTACAGAAAATGCAGGCACTATATAACAGCAGATTTCATAAGACAAGAAACTGAAATACAGACTGAGGGTGAGACTGAAGCTCAGGGGTCCAGTGCCTGATGAGCATGTGTAAATCAGCAGCTAGCACCCAGCACCACGCTAGTGCTGGCTGAGGCTCTGGAACATTCTGTACTTCAACTTAGTCCTTCATACGAATGCCTATCACAGTGCTGTTGATGTTTCCACAGGTGAATATTTAAATAACTAAATGTGTATATAACACAAGCACAAAGAGTATATACTAGGATGAGTAGGATCTATATGTGCAGATATGAAAAGTGACCTCAATATATTTTAAGGTGAAGAACATATGAACATGTTTATCTTAAACATGTTTTCTCAAACAGTTTATCTTAAAATTATTTTGTTTTAAAGATTTACTCTTTCCCGCAAGTGAAAAAAACTTCCAAGAGCAAATATTTGTGAGGTTCCTAAAGTATATTTGCAGAGTAAGGCTCACTTGGGAAAGGCCCATCCCACACATGGAGTGAGTGGAATGACCCAGCCATTCACAAAGGAGATCACACCTTGAGAAGAAAAACGTACCCATGCAGGCCACAGCCTGGACACCTGAAGCCAGATTCTCCTTTGTGCACATGCAAGCACACACAGGGGC
The DNA here is from genome assembly GCA_026225945.1 of Cricetomys ansorgei. NCBI lineage: Eukaryota > Metazoa > Chordata > Mammalia > Rodentia > Nesomyidae > Cricetomys > Cricetomys ansorgei. The sequence continues at coordinate 16,490,677 of JAMJFZ010003875.1, read as the reverse complement.
TGCTCCCTCCATCGGAGTCAGGGCTGCTCCCAAGGATCCCAAGCCTACTATTCAGGCCTTTACTCTGCACTGATAGGCCTGCATTTTGATGCTCCTGTGGCTCTGAGCCCATTGTTGGGTCTGCAGCACAGTGGGTCTCGGTGTGGTGGAGTGCCTGTTCCACTCTTGCAGAGAGTCTCGGCAACACCAAGACACTCCCCCACCCCCCACCCCAGGCCATGCCAACCCGATTCAAGGGGAATGGATGTGCAGACAATTGCTTTACTGGGTGAAGAAGGAAAACTGCCACTGCATCTTCTCTCACCTCGAAGTAAAAGCAAAACCAAAATACATTTCTGGAAAATTTCCTTGGAATAGGTTTCTAACCTTTCCGAGCTGGGCAACCTTTCTAGGTAGGTCTTCAAATAATTGTGAAATTGTATGTTTTAAGGTAAATTGAAAAATTTTAAATGGTATATTGATATATTATACTATATTTGAAAGCAACTTTGTTTCATATGGAGGTGAAATACACAGCCAAGTGCTAGGAAGTATACTGAATACACATTTCCCTCTTTACAAAGCACTGAGTATGTAGTTTAAATTAATAAAGTAGTGCATGTGTGCATGTGAATCTGTGTGAGCATGCCGTGTGTGTGTGAGTACCAGCAGAGGCCAGGGAAGGGTGCTGGAGCTTCTGGAGGCGGTTACAGGCAGTTGTGATCTGCATGACGTGGGCACTTGGAACTGAACTCTGGTCCTCTGGAAGGGCAGTCAGTGCTCTTGAACATTGAGTCATCTCTCCAGTCCCGAAATGATGCAGTTTAAACCCTTCAAAATCTCCTCACACAAAAAAAATTCTATCAAACACAAACATGATACATCTTTCACATAAGAGGTACTGTTGGACTTACTGGGACATAGTGGAGGGGATGGAGGAATACTGCTGTGAGAATATCACATATATGGGGCTGTAGGAACTCATCCCGATCTGTGTTTGTATACATTTCCTCTACCTGCCTTCCTTCATTATGTGAAGGAAGAAACTGAGGCAGGCAGAGGTTCCACCCAGAGAAGCTACCTTACCAAGGATGGACACGTAAGCTCACTCTTCTGCAAGGCACAGATTGACCCTAATAATATAAAGCCAGTAACTGAAGACAGCGCAACTGCTGACATATCCACGCACTGCCTAGCCTGCCAGCCACATATTGCATATATCAAGATGAAATGATTAGAGCTTTTGGGGTGTATGGGAGAAGGAGTTGGTTTTAATGCTTAAACGCATGACTTCCAGTTTGCTTTGGAGATCAGAGGAAAGACCTGCGTATAGAAGTTTTAGCCTGCTAACAGTGTTGTACTTTTTTTTCTGACCAGTAGCAAATGAGAAAGGGGCACGGTAGAGGTCAGCTGGGCCAAGGGAGGGCTCGGCCAAGTTGGGACAAGATCTCGGCCAAGTGTTAACATCTAGCTGGGCATGGTGGTGCATACCCACAATCCCAGCACCTAGTATGTACGAAGGTAGTAAGTTTATGGCCAGCCTGGGCTATACACAGTGAGACACCAATTCTAAATACCAAAACAATAAAAACAAACACATGAGAAAAGAGTTAACAGCGTCCTTGTGTATGGGCTGCTGTCAACGAACCGTGCAGCCAGATTCTCCCTTAGTTTTCAACATGCTGGTGACTGTGACTCACACCATCTCTCCACAGCTAGATCTCTGTCACCTTACCCATTAGTGCCCTATGTAAAACAGAGCACAAACTCAAGATGACAAAACTCTGCTTGGTAGCTGTGAAGTGTGCGGCGAGTACAGAACCTGAGTAGACGCAGCTATCATGAAGTAACTGACCTATGTGAAACCGCTAGCATGGTTCACAAATTCACTGTCAGGTTCCGGCCTCTAGCTATCCTCTGATTGTTCTAAATACTTGACAAACGGAAGCCTTTTCACTTCCCGTTGAAATTGCCTCATCTCCCTGTCAGGGCGCCATGGGGGACTCCATTACTTTTCTGACTTCTCTCCCCTCCTGACAAGTCATTTAGCTGGCTTCTTGTTGTGAAGGCTGTCCATGTCAAATTAGCCAGGGCCCCTATTGTCCTTATTACCACTCGAAAAGCCATCATGAGTAATGCTATGGGGTCCCTCAGTTGTCATCATTTGTCAGAAAGAAAGGGAGTGTGGTTACATATAGCTGACAGGTAATTTCAGTGTCTACAATTACCCCAATTAGTCTTGTCACAAACAATTCGATAAATGCACACCAATACAAACAGATAAACACACCAAGGTCTCTCACTATTAATGCTGTGTAATGGGTGAATCAGTGATATGATGCTGTATTTTATTTATTTATTTTTTAAAGCTATCCTCAGCTGTGAGCTGGCACTTGCTACCTGGTCAGCACAAATTGTACTATCTACTTTCATTAGCTCATCACCACAAAGAAATCTGAAAGGCTGTGACAAAATTCATTTAGAGAGAAAGGGCGACAGCAGATTGTTAGAACACCTGCTTTAGGCATGGACTCGAGGAAAGGTTCCTTTTTTCAGTTCTGAGGAACCAGGGGCTTTCATGTTCACTTTGTATTAAAACACCAATCTATGAAACATGGTGGGGACGGGAAGTAGAAAAATCATATCTGCACAAAAATTCGGGACATGATTTGGGGAAAAAGTATCAACTATACTCACTAGTCAGCATGAATGAAACTGGCAGATTCTCGTGTAATATTTTTTTTTTTTTAATACTGCTCTTATTGAAGGATTTTTATTTTTCAAAACCGAACAAACAAAATTATAGCCGACCACTACATACACAGGCTCTATTCTGGGGTCACATTTATGTACATACTCTAGGATTCATAGGGATCTGCACAGCGGCGACACCAACTTGCCAAGTGTGGCTTACCGGTTGTCTCCCATCTCCTAGGGAATGAACCTGTGCTAACCCAGCACTCTCTCGGAGCAATCTTTGGTTCCAGGATATTCAATGCAGAATGGAACACCATTAGGTCTGCTCTTGTGATCCATGGAAAGAGATGCCTGAGACTCGCTATCTGCAGCATCTGCTGCATCCTGTCTGTTTTCTGACCACAATCTTAAGTGATGGCTGAAAAACCCAGCACAAGAATATTGTTGGAGGAAATTGCTCTTGGCAACTATTTGTTCAAGCTCAAGATTTTTTTTTTTTTTTTAAACCAACACTAAGAACCCACCAGAAAATAGGCCAGGTCTCCCTAATGAGTAATCTATTTTAGCACAGTCTTGTCTAGGCATGACAGTTTACTGAGAGGCTTGAAAAACTCGTAATTACCAGTGTTACAGGGCAATTAATGTATATTACACTGCACTACTCATGGCAGCAACTGTCATTTTCTCAATAAAAATGAGCACTCTTCAGCTAAAGGCGACATTAATTGGGACTTTAATGACTATGCAGAGAAGCTGAAGCCAAATATGAACAAAACAGCGATTCAATGAGCGACTTCAGAAACGAGAAAATTGTACTAAAATGAGATTAATTGCTGTTTAGAAAAAGGAAAGAACCTAAAAAGCTATTAAATTGCAGGGTTTGGGTGCCCGGGTGATGGTTGTGATGTTAATCTTGCATTCTCGCAGCAGGCAAATATTCACTAAATTCAGAGCCTTTTGACAGCAGGAAAAAATCATGTATGCTTAACTTCAATCCATCAAAAATATATTTCAGCTTTTATCAGTGTTCTAAATACTTCTGCAATTTCAAAAATTACTGCTCCATTCCTTGGCTGTCATCATGCAAATGTGAACACTGTCAATATTGCTATGAAAAATTTCCCAGCTTCAAAAGGCCCACTTCAGTGATAAGAAAGGAAAGCATGAAGATTAGAATTGCAAAACACACACTCTTAATATAACAGAAATCAAACAATAAGAATTTAATGTTTAAGTTGTGGAAACTGCTAAAATAGAAAATGATGGGGTGGGTCTTTTTTTTTTTTTTAAAGAAAAAAAAAATCAAAGAAAAATAATGGTGAAATTCTTTCAAGGCTTGTAACTTTTTGCTTAATTAATCCTCACCCATAATTAGAAGAGAATATTACAGTCTGAGTTTAGGTGCTATAACTGTTACTACTGCTCTCAAGGTTCCCAAGCCTTCATTCTGCTTCTTGGATCTTTAAAAATAATTATGTAATTGCTTTTCTTTATAGCCTTTTCAGGTATCATGAGGCCTGTAGATACAAAAATGCAGTGCTTGAACTTTGATCCATGAGAGGGATAAACTGACTTGATAACAGTGGAGCTGTGGAATCTGTAATTTTTCCTGTTTCCAACACCTTGTTTTTTAAAGAAGGAGAGCAGGAACAGCATCTTTCTTGTGAACGGCCTTTTTAGGAAAGCATGAAGTGGCCCCTAGAAAGCCGTGGCCTCCCTGTTTCACTACCCTCTCTCCTAGCTCAGAACCAATCCTGTTTGTTCATCATTTTACTACACCCACAGTATGAACCACGTCCACTAGAAGATATGGCTGGTGAAGAGCAGACTTACCAGCTTTCAAAGCAATGACAGATCCTGTCTACGGTGGGAACCCAGAAATACAAATCACCTGACCTGCATTAGGAGGACATACTGGGACAATGTCTGCCAGAAGATACTCATGGCTACTGGGGGACAGGGTGGGAGGGTATGGGGATGAATGGGCTGTTTAGTGTCAGAATGCTCTGCTGACCTTTACTGGTCAGCTGTCCTAGTCACTAAAAACATCAGAGTTTTGAACATAAGTTTGGATGTGACCATCAATGTAAAACTGCTTTTAGGGCATCTCTCCAATACTACCTGCTCTTCCTCTTCCTCCAACCCCTTCTTTCTAGACTTTTCTATCTAGACTTTTATATTAGCAGCATAATTTTTCCTCAAGAGTCTAACAAATGTCCTTTTCAGTCCCCCTTTTTTGGGGGTGAAAAGAGACCTTTGTTATTCATTGTGCTATTTCAAAAACTAAGCTTCTCTCCTACCTCAAAAACAGCTTTATTTTAAAGACAAAAAATTCACCAAGCGCCCCCTAAAAACCCTTTCAGGCAGAGTCCTTAGAGAAGACAGGTGCCTTTGGATAAATTATCTCTAGTGACAAACTATTCACATACATTTGCTTTTGTTTTTTGTTTTTTTACAGAAGATGTCAATAGTTTGATTCCATTTTGTCTATGCAAATACCATTGATAAAAGTTTCAATGGAAGTTTTCAGGGTGTGGAAGAGTTCCAAACTAGGTAATGAAATGGGTCTCAGGAATAGGATACTAATTCACCCAACTTGCCAAGAATGATCTAACCCAGCAGCCAGACAAAGGCAACCACGAACCATCCACATGATCCTAGATAATCCTTTATACTGTATCTCTAGGATCTCATCCCCAGGCGCAGTTCACTGTGAGGCTCCATTTGGGGCTCCAGGTTTCCCATTTGCAAATGGGAGCAACTTTGTCATGCTAAATTGGAAGCCTGTGAACTGAGTGCAAGCACTTGGCAGACACAGGCTCCAGGAATGTTAACGACTGCATTGGAATAAACCTTTCAGGAGAGCTCGGAACTCGAATTTACTAGATACTGTTGTTCACTTGGTGAAATTCTTTACCCCCAGCCGTTGCCACACTGGTGCCATGAGAAAAGGTGGTCCTATGAGGCATGAGAAAGGCCTGCATGAAAGCAAGGAGCACTGCTTTCTCAGCTATGGCTCTAATTCCATTTTTAACCTCATTATTAATTTGCACATATCATAGGCCTCTCTTCCAAAATACGTATCTGTGGATCAGATTTCATATTGGGGGCCCTTTAAGACTGAGACATAGCACAATGCCCATCAATCTCACAAGTGACAGACCATGCTGAAGCTGGGAATAGTGACAAGTTACAGGGACTTTTTTTTTTTTTTTTTTTAAATCAATTCCAGGAGATTAGTAAGATGCGTTTTTAGATACATACACTCAGAAGCATTATAAACTCAGTGAGAAGCCAAACTGGAATATCTCAAGTTTGGAAGATGAACAATATTTTGATGTGCCAAGGCTAATACATTATATGTTTCGAGTCTTACTATTAAGACCTGTAGCAACTGTTTTAAGAGATGAGTAGAAACGAAACAAATGGTAAATGTTTATTCAGTCACACAGTTCTGAAGGAAAACAACTGTTAATTTGCATTAGCTTGGGATGACTTAGCAGACAGCTTTTTAACAGCTATCACCTCTCAGCAGCCCAGAAAAGAGAAAGGTTTTGCTTGCTTCCCTTCTACCTGTTCCTGCAATGTGACTTTTAATTTACTTTCCCACTGGCCAAATCATTTCAAACGAACCACGTCCTTTTCCAGGTAGTTTGCGGAGGAGACTCAACAGATGTGGACAGATATAGTCTCATGGACTCCTCCTTGCAATAAAGAAAATGAGGAGCATTTTGAGTTATGGAAAAATTTAAAGTCATATGTAATGACACTTTAGTGCTACCAGGATAGTTATTCTGTAGAAATAAAATTTTGACAGTCTATGTTTAGGGGAAAACAGAACATCAGCCATGTAAATGCAAGTAAATCTTATCGTGAAGAGTAATACATTTTGAGTTAGCTGTTTATTAACTTTCCCATGATTCTGTGAGGATGTGTAGGGAAAGGCAGGGCTGGGAATGGGCCTCCCAGGTTGGAGTCAAGGAGACATCCACAGAGCTCTTGGTCCTTCTACAGTCCAAGGATTGCCTTGGTTCAAAGGAAAAGTCTCCTAGGTGTTCCTGTTTCTTCTCAGGACTATATATCTCAATCAGAAAACCGGTAGTGAGCTTTCTTTGCAGACTACCTAACCATAGGTAAAAGAAAAAGAAAAGAAAGATCCATGCAAAAGATGGCAACTGGATTAATAAACAAAATCAAAATGGGGGGGGGTTCAAATGATACATCACAATGTCTTGGATCTGAAGTAAGGTTTGAGGCAAAGAAAGTCCACACAAACAAGCCCAAGTGCTCCAGAGCATGAGTTGGGTGGCAGCAACACCAGCAGTGTTAGGAGAAGGCAAAGGAACACCAGGTTTCTGCCTCTTTCAGGGTCCTTTGTTCCTACTGGTCAATTATGTGATATGAAATGAGAACCATACTTCAGACCACAGCTTAGCACAGGCGAATCTTCAGCATATGTCTTCAAGGGAATACTTCATGAGAAGAACCAGTAGCAGAATCTCCTTTTCCCGAGTTAAATGTTTACTCTACCCAATGTAGAGGGGAAAGCTTGTAATTCCAACTAAAGCCAAATGTGGCAAAAGCCAGGCACAGTGATTTGTGATATATCGACATACACACGCACACACATATATACATAGAGGCACACACACACACGCACATACATACACATACATACACATACATATATACATACTTAAACATACACATACACACACATATATACATACACACATACATACATAAACATACACATACACACATATGTACATATACACACATACACACACACGCACATGCACACACACATATACACAGAGGCACACACACATAAATACACACATACACATATACTTAAACATACACACACACATACATACACATACACACACACATACATACACACACATACATACATACATACACACACACACATATACACATACACACCAACTTTCTTTTTTCTTTCTTTCATCCATCTCTCTCTCTGACTATGTAGCTTTAGCTGTCCTGGCACTTGCTATGTAGATCAGGCCTTGAACTCACAAAGATCCCCTTGCCTCTGCCTCCTTAGTGCTAGGATTAAAGGATTTTAACTCGTTTGCTATCTCTTTTCTCCTAACCCTTCCAGTTCTGTATTTATAAACAAGGCTCTCTCCCAACCCTGAACTGCTATATGCATATGCAAAAGAATGAAGAGCATTCTGGGAGCCAAAGTAACTTTAAACCCCTCTACCAGGGTGGCATGGGGAGCTACTTGATGAACACTGTTTTCAAGACTACTCAAGAATCGCTGCAGTTGTTAAGTGATGAGCTGAACCTATGAGCATCATCTATTTACTTAAAAACTGTCAGTGATCTGTCTGTCTGTCTGTCTATGCTTTTGTCAATAAGGACACAAGAGAGAAATTTCTTGATAAAAGCAAATACAAAGAACACATAGTAAATACTAAAAGTCATTTTGTGCATACTGATGGAAGGTTTAAAATATCTCAACCAATCTGGGTTCACTTTATTTTCTACCACACAAATTTAAAAAGCTTATTTGTTCTAATATCAGAGAAAACAAATATGCAAAACAAAGACATAAGTTGGGGTACTTATTATTCTCAAAAGGTCTATTGATTTTTCTTATGTATGAATTTTTCTTTTTCTCTTTCCCCTCCCTTCCTTCCTCCCCCCACTCTCCCACATACACCTCGTTGCCCATGCAACTAGCCCCAGAGCTTCAACTTCTGGCTTTCCTGACTTTTTCTAAGGAGTTCCTAGGTCCCTGTTTCCTGTTCACAAGCTGAGTGTGAGGCTGGGACTCCTTTTCATGATAGCTGTTAGTCTTATCGGGTTTGGAACTGGTGAATTGGTAAGTTGACACAGAAGGAGAGCTTCAACTGGTCTGTACCAGGAATAAGGACAGGGGATCACACACATACCCCACCCCAGTGTTCTCACAGGCAGGGCTCACAGTTATGCCTGGATGCCAGGCACATGGTGAGTGCTGAGCAACAGCTTTGTTGAATGGTTAAGTGAAGGAATGCTGGCTTTGATATGAACAAATTAATCTTGAGCGAATCAAATTTTCTTCCTGAGTCTTTGCTTTTCTGACCCATTTGAAATGCTTTCACTTTCTGAGAGACATGGTTAGCCACAAACACATTAACGATTGTGGAAGTGCTGTACAAATGCAGTAGGTTACAACAGCTGCTGCTAGTAAATATGATGAAACTGCACTGTTCATGTGCGGCAGGGAGGCTCCTGGAGCTCTCAAGAATGCTCCCACAAGAAGCATATGAAAATCCAATTTCCTACCAACTGGAAGATGCTGGGTTATACCCACAGGTCTTGGTTGTTGTTTGTTGTTGTTGTTGTTGTTATTATTATTATTATTATTAATCATCTTCCCATCTCTTATTTCTACCCTTAGCCCCTCATTCTGGGCTGCGTATTGTCTAGGTTCTGGCTCCTTCTCAGAATGAGAGAAGCACTCTGGGAAGAGGTACTGGGGGTTTTAACACTGGCAGTACAGCGCTTCTGCTGAAGCTAGCCTGGATCCTTTAAGAGGCAGGACTCTGCAGAGGTAGACCTGGGGGTGCCTCATTCCACTTCTAGCCCCAGTATCCAACTTCCCCACTCTCACATCTCCCATTTTTTGGCCTCTGGGATCTCAGTACCCTGATGAAAAGAGCAAAAATATAAAATAGGAGAAAATCGGAGGAAATAAAGAAGTCTTGGAGACAGACAGACAGACACACACACACACAATCTATAGTTAGAGATGGATATCTATCATCTATCTATCTTTCTATCATCTATCTTTTCAAATAAGAAGCACTGGCTTCCCTATTCCTATGCTCAGACCTAGTAAGGGAGAGAGCCCAGTTCAGACAGAGCAGTTCCAAAGATTTCACAAGACAGTGTCTGTGCAGTGTAGAATAAATACCCCCAAACAGCTGGATTATTTGAGAGTCTGCACAAGTACGTGACATCTCAGGAAGCCTGCAGAGCTGTGGTGCTTTGTAAGCCCATGTCCCCATGTGGAATGACAGACCGCACTATAGGTGAGGTGGTTTTAAGTCAGTAGAGCAAGACAAACATATTGTTTGCTTTTCATCATATGGTTTGTCTTAATCACAGACTAAAAATTTTTTTAGAATGCTGTATATAACGTCATGTTTGTATCAGTATCGCATGTTGCTTGCTTGAAATCGTATATGTTAAAATTAAGAACAGAAATCCAAGTTAATGGTCAAAGACAACCAATAACAAAATGACAGAATTGGAGTTGTCAAACATCATTTAATATGTATACTTCTGCTATTGCTTTTTTTTTTAAAAATTTTAACCAATAATTATTAAAACTAAAGTGATATGAGTGCTTATGACTTCCTCTGGAAAAACCCAGCTCAGAGCATTTATTTCAGGCTGAGAAAAGTCCTTCGGCCATCTCCATGCGATGGCCTAGTGACTTTACATCCTCCTGTCAAATCTCAGCAGTTTTATTTGTCATGATACATGCTAGAGAAGGTTGGAGGTTAAAGTTGATAGGAGGGGCAACAGGAAAATCCACTCCTTTCAGGAGATTACAACCTTTAACATATCGGGTCTGTAGGCAGTCTGTGAACTTTACAAGTCTGTGGCTGATGATGCTTAAAAAAAGAAAAGAAAAGAAAAAAAGAAACAGATCCTCTAAATGGAGGTCAGCTGGATCCAGTAAAAAAAACCTTCTACTTTGAAATAATCTCGAGAGTTAGGAAAAAAAGTTATTTAAATACAAAACTAAAAAAAAAAAAAAAAAAAAATCTTACTTTTCAAATATCTTAGATCTAGAGAAAGTAAAATTGCTAAGCCTCAATTTTCTTTGTGGTTCCACTGAAGAGCAGCTGAGGGCAGAGGCAGAAAGGAAAAATGAAAATAGAAACTAAAAGCCCATGTGGGGCAAAGTTCTTGTGGGCTACTGGACAAGGAGACATGCTATGCAAGCACTGGCTTCTGCCCTCCACAAGAGCGTGGACTCCTAGTATGCTCATTCTGAACAGAGAATACTGCACCACAGCAGATGGTTATATTAAGGGACAAGCTGAGACCCAGCAATGCCGGCAAAAACATGTCACTGCGACAGAAGCCTGCCTCAACTCTGCATACACTGCTTTACTTATTGTCACTCCCCAGCTCCAGTACATCTGGTTACCTTTTGCCAAATGACTATTAAATACACACACACACACACACACACACACACACACACACACACACACACACATTTTGAACACACTCATGTTCATAAGAATCTAGATTCACTCATTTTAGGGGGGTAATGAGGGGTAATGCATATGAGAGAATGAAAAGAATCACACTTAATGTATCCTAAATATTAAAAGAACATTTTGGTACTTAAAGAATTCTTTATGTCAGAGTGGTAGGAAGCAGTTATACAACACTAAATAGTTATACGACCAAAACATTTCCCATTATAGGAATAAACTGCTTTTCCATATGCTTGAGAAATAGCAATCACCTCCCTTTCATTTTATTATAATCCGTTAGGAAACTCTGGTGTTTAAATTGCATATGGATTGGCTAAGCTGAGAGATTCATGTATCATGGCATAGTTAGACTCAGAAGAATACAGATGGGATCACAATCATGTATTTACCCCTTCTGTTTGATGGCTATAGAATATATGTAAGAGTACGACAAAGTGTAAGATTACAGGTACAATGTTCAGCTTTCTAGTTATGTAGGAAGATAGACATTCAGAACAATGAACATATACTAGAAAATCTTCATAATGTAGATATATCCTACAGTTCGAATACTAAATGCCTCAAACTTATGGCTAAGCAGAGGTATAGAGGAATATTTGATCCTTTAATCCAGCAGCATGGCTGCTATAGGGTAGAAAGAATGTTGATACACATCTTTAATCCCAGTATTCAGAAAACAACAGAGGCATTCACCATTAATCTCAGTATTCAGAAGGCAGTGGTGGTACATGCCTTTAATCTCAAGATGGCACGAGGCAGAATTCAGAAGGAGTCAGTGTCCGACAGGAAATGACTTCTGGGAAAAGTCAGGATGAAGGGCAGGCAAAGCGACGAATTAGAGGAAAAGTTAGCAGAGTGAGTCAGAGTGAGAACATGCCCAACTCTCAGGATATAAAAACAGGCTCTCAGCTCAGAAAGATAGAGTTAGAGAGGAAGTACAGAGGGTAAGAGGCAGAGAGAGAATGAGACACATAGACAATGAAGTGGTCCGACTGAGGATAAGGCAGGGAAAGAAAGAGGCTGACTGAGGCAGTATGGAGCTGTGAGAGCTTAGAGAGGGACAAGATACAGAGGCCAAGAGAGGAGTCTGAGGCAGAGACACAGAGGCAGTTCAGCAGAAGTCAGTATTAGACAGGAAGAGTGAGTCAGTCTGAGGCTGAGCGGAGTAGTTCAGTCAGATAAGTTGCAGGAGTCAGCCAGAGTCTGCGAAAGTCAGAGAAGAATGTGATCAGAAACAGTCAGCTGGCTCTGAAGGTCAGTTTGAACCAGTCAGCTTAGAGTCACAAAAATGAGTGAGTTGAGTTGAATCAGAAGCATCAGTTAAGGTCAGTACAGCTCAGAGTTCAGAAGGAGCTAGTCAGAGTGGCTTAGTCAGCAGTAAACCTCAGGGGCTTAAATAGTCTAGATTGTATGGAGGCTGAGGTTGAAGTTTGTCAGTTCCAGGCTTAAACATTTTAGATTGTGTGGAGGCCAAAAGGCTCTAGGATTCCAGGACTAGGACTGGTGATTGAATTAGGCAAAGAATAAACAGCCCTTTGAACTTGAACCAATTTTTACACAGAGGTTATACATAGTGGCCAAACACTTAAGGCTCTTAGCATCCATTCTAAACTTTTAAAAAGCTTAGTTTGAATTGGAAATATACAGATTCAACTCAATTTGGAGAATGAATTTCAACTAAAACACTTCCTTAGACTTCCTTTGTCACTTCTATCCTACTTTCTTTACAGATTTGAATGTGTTCATTGACTGACTCCTTTACTTTTGAATTTCTTATTCTAACATGAACACCCTACAAGCAGGCTCCACACTTGTTGTAACAATCCTGATCCCCAGAACGGCAATAACAGTAGGTGCTCAGAATATAACTTTTGAATGAGTGACGATACTACCTGTCTTAGTTAGAGTCTCTATTGCTGTGAGGAAACACTATGACCAAAGTAAATTGGAGAGGAATGGGTTTATTTGGCTTATGTCCACATCATGGTCCAGGAAGGAAGTCAGGATAGGAACTCAAACAGGGCAGGAACCTAGAGGTAGGAGCTGATGCAGAGGCCATGGAAGAGTGCCATTTACTGGCTTGCTCTTCATGGCTTGCTCAGCCTGCTTTTATATAGAATCCAGGACTACCAGCCCAGGAGTATCCCTACCCACAATGGGCTGAGTCCTCCCCTATCAATCACTAATTAAAAAAAAAATGCCCTACAGCTAGATTTTATGGAGATGTTTTTTTCAACTGAGGTTCCCTTCTCTCTGATGACTCTAGCTTTTGTCAGCTGACATAAAAACTAGTCAGCACACTACCCTAGCCTTCAGTGACTTCTCATTAATTTGGTAATTAGACAGGCCAATTGAACTATCCTTGCCTAGCCTGAGGGAGAAAGTGGTCCCTGGATATAATAAAAGAGACACTGAGACACAATAATTCTTGGTTTCTCAACAAATAGTGAATGGATGCTAATGTGTCTAGCTGGTATTTTCTCTGTCCTGGGGTTTGCAAGTAGATTGTCTCCTAAAAGGTCACATGATTTGTCCCCAATGGGACAATGCTGAGAGGTGGTAAAATGTCTAAGCAGGGCACAATGAAGTCATGGGATTCCACCCTTATGAAGAGATTAATGCTGTTTCCTGGAAGAGGGTCAGGTGGAATAGGGATGGCTTTATTCCTGTCAGAATGATATTATAAAAAGAATGAGAATATTCCTTCCACACAGACTCTTCTTCTTGTCTTGTCATATGCCTTCTCCCTCCTGCATATGACCCACCTGGTACCACTCACTTGCCTTGGCATGATGTAGCCATGGGTCCCTCTAGGTCAATGAGATTCCTTCATAAGTTCTTGATCTCTAAAACTCTGAGCTAAACAAAGTTATATTGTTTTTTTTTTTTTCTGTATAAAATGCCTAGGTTGGGATTGTTTATTTTACATCAATGTGTGTATGTATGTGTTGTGGATATCCACATACATGGAGTTAGAGTACAACTTCAGGAAATAAGTTCTTTCCTCCTAACATGTAGGTTCTAAAGACTGAATTCATGTTGTCAGGTGTGGTGGAAAAAGCCTTTATCTTCTGTGTCATTTTACCAGCCTGAATATTTTGTCACAGCAGCACATAACATTGTAAGACACATCCTTATGAAGCAACCAGAATAACCAGCTGGCTAGTGGTATGGGCCAATGGACCACGGGAAAGCACTCAGCAGTCAGTCAGCTGCAGTTTCCACCAGCGTATGTCTGTCTCTAAGGAAAGTATAGCTGCCTTGCTCTATCTACTCACTGCACAATTCCTTTTAATAAGAATCATATTAGAGTGACAAACTTTGAATTTTACACTAAGTGGAAAGAATGAAAAAACTATAAAGTCCCTATTGTCAATCATCTGGTGAGGGATTTCATGAAGGTCCAGTAAACTGAAGAAAAACAGAGAAAACCAAATACTTGCTTTTTAAAAAAAATTTTATTATTAAAAAGCCAAAATGGTTAAAAAAATTTCTTTAGAATGAAAAGTAAAGCCCTTAAGGCAGTGAATTTATATGTAGCTTCATGGTTTTCATGACATTAAATAGTCAGAGGCTTGTCCATTTATAAGAGTTAATTGGACAGAGGAAAACAGTAAAGCAACATAAACCCACCTGTAAGGCAGAGAGCATGGAAGGAACCCTTCTTCACAGTCCAGGAGAGAAACCAGGCCTACTGACCTCAGTCTCAGACTGCTATCTCCCAGAAATGAGAAGATAAATGTGTGTTGTTCAGCCCCACCCTCACCATTGCCTAGGATATTCTGTTACAACAGTCCTGTGATGGTTCATACTGCCAACTTTCCCTGATGCAGAATCGCCCAGCACAGAAACCTCTTGATTGGATTACATAGGAAGACCCTCTAAAACATGGATGGCACCATCCCATGGGCTGAGATCCCTGACTAATAAAGGATAAAGAGAGCTGGGTTCAAGCATTCACTGCTCTAGTGTCTGATATCAGATGCAATGTGACCTGTGACATCTTTTGGTTGTGACATACCTAGCCTATTAATTATATCCTCAGACTGTGAGTCAAAAGAAACTTTCCTTCAGTTGCTTTCATCAGGTTCATTGTTGTAGCAACAAGAAAACTGATGACATTCTTCAGTGGTGGTACTTTGTAAACAAAATCATGCCTTACAATTGGGAAATCAACATTATCATTATTCATTAAAGTCAGTGAAGGAAACTAGTTTTTAAGGTTACTCGGAATTAAAGATTTACATTGACGTGGAAATTTTCTATGATCAAAACATGGAATCAAAGTTCTGCTTCTACCAGGGTCCCTGTGTGCAGTGATAAATGGGCATTCCAAGATTGCCCACATGCCATAGATGCTACTATGGCAATTACTTTTAAAGTAGACAGATCCTACACAGGGGAAGAGGGCTTCTGGAATATCTATCTATCTATCTATCTATCTATCTATCTATCTATCTATCTATCTATATGTATATTAAACTCCAGAGTTTTAGAAAAGAAGATTAATTTGAGATCTTGAAGAATAAACATAAAAATCTTAATTTCAAATACTGAAGAGTTAGAAGATTTGGTCATTCTGGGTCTGTTTTACTTCCAGGTCCAAGTCTTTGAACTGAATAGGAGCTGCTCATGGAGAAGTACTCCTTACTTTCAGCACCAGTACAGTACACCTCTTTATGTCATCTGCCTAGCTCCTGCATGTATCTCACTTTGAATCCTATGATCATAGTGGATGCCAGTGGACTCCCCACCCAGCTGTCTTGATCAAACCCCAGGTTCATGTGTATGTGAGCTGAGCACTATACTACTGAGTGTAGGTGTTGATTCAGGAAATCCATGGTTTATTCTTCAGCTAATTCAATCTTCTGCTGAGATGCCTCTGTATCTCTATGTCTCTCACTAAGCTGTCACTGCTCTATTCTCAGTCAGCTTCTCTGCCTTATCCTCAGTCAGACTGCTTTACTGTCTGTGTCTTGTCCCCTGTCTGCCTCATAACTGCCTTCTCATACTGCCTCTGTAACTGACTGCTTTAACTGACTCTTCTGTGACTAACTGACTGACTTGTAATTCACTGCTGTAACTGACTGATGCTTTCTGACTTTGCTCTGAGCTGAAATTCCACCTTGTCTATCACGAGAGTTGGGAGTGCCCTCACTCTGACTCACTCTGCTGTTTCCTCTGATTAGTAATTTTCCCTGTCCTTCAACTCTGACTCACCTCAGACATCACTTCAGATCTGATACTGACTCTTTCTGAGCTCTGCCTCCTGTGTCTGCTTCCACACTGCTTCTGTCTGAGGGATTAAAGGCATGGATCGCCACTGCCTTCTGAATATTGGGATTAAAGGTGTGTCTACATTCCATCCAGACCACACAGGCCTCTGAATGGAGGCCCCTGGAATATAGACCCATCAAAGTTTTCACACAGGTCTATTCCTCTACAACTGAGTTACATTCCCAGCCCATCCAAGCTCTTTAATTATGAGAATTATGGTGAGTTAAGATGACCAATGGATGTGCCATCTCCTTGCAAACAGCTTAGCAGTGGTAGCCCATCCCACCCCTTAGTCATTCACAGGCCACCACTGATTTTTTTCCTTTCTGTTAGATTCCACCCAAGAATTCCTAACATTTATTAAGAGACTAAGAACTGGAGGGCTAAACCAAGATAAACATGCTTCATTCACAGAGACTTCTCAGGCCCTCAGCACTCCACTTCAGTATGGACTATTTCCCTGAACTATTTGACTACCACCTTTGTTTGGGAAGCATTTTGAGAACACAGTCATTGATGTTCTGACACAGCAAGATCCTTTTCCATGTGAAACAAAAAAAATTTCTGTTTTTCTTAAATACAGATCTTTGTAGTGATTCTAACATTTTGGATGGCATTCAAATGGAATAAGACTGCATGATATGGATTGTAAAATTAAAATTTCCATCAGATACGATATGTTCAGAGATGATCAACACTATGTATCCTTTGGAATTCAATGGAATAATTCTGTGTAAATCTTAACAATCAACATGGAAATAAGGAAGCACATACTTATTTTCAGTTAGATCCAAGATACTGTTTCCTCCTTTAATTTGTAATATTTGTAATATTTGTGCCGTGAATTTTGAAGCTGTGAAACTTGCCAGTAACAGTTAAGTATGTTTCCCAGTGTGCTTCTTATATGGTATAACTAATCACGATATAGCTTACTTAAGCATGTGGAACAATAATAGTTACTTTTATTCACCTTGGTCTATTTCTCCCAGAAACTACAATCTGTTTCCTGATAAAGCATAAGAATGAAGGGCCAACCTGTCTTAAATTCTCCAAATTACAAAATTCAAAGACTAATGACTGTCATACAACATCAGAGCTGACCATGCCTTCCAAATAGGAGAAATTGTGGGAATGTCAAATGCTGGAAAATGACCAAGTTGTGCCATTAACATTGGTGCACTTCCACATTTGAAAACTGCATTGTGCTTGCTAAAAGTAAACCTTTCCCTTTATCCCGCAGATATCCATGAGGGGCCTATTACCTGCTACTCACTGCCCTAGTCTTGGGGATATAGCATGAAACAAATCAGTCAAAAGTCTTCACTGTTGTGGAGTTTTTACTCTAGTTGAACAAATCAAATCTAATATTACACCTCATGTTAGAAGATGAAAGGGTTTATGGAGAAAAACACCAACCAGGAAGACAGATGGAGGCTGGGTAGGGAGGGCCAAGGTGGACCCAAGAAGCTGACATTGTACCTGCCTTTTCACAGTGATCCATGAAGACACTTAGGGAAAGTGGTTTATGACAAAGGACTTGGGCTAATAAATATGCCCAATTTTAGGAACAGGAAAGAGGCCAGAATGGCTGGTACAGAGAGAGTGAGGGGGATCATGGTAGGAGACATGGTCAGAGCAATGATGGGGAGGTACACAGCACAGATGAATAAATTCTTGAAAGGGTTCAATACAGAGCAAAAGAACAATTCTCTGAGATGAAAACTCAGACAGCTCCTATAGACTGAACCCTGACCGAATAGTCTCTCACCAGTTTTATTAATTGAAAGCTCCACCCTTCTGACACAAAGGCCTATTTGAATAATGAACAGAACTTCTGCAGTACAACAATCACCAACTTGATACCATTTATTTGAGAATAAACTTTGGGTCCCCAGGGAACCACTGTAAAAATTTAAGCAGAGGATGAATATGATCTGACTTCTATTTAATAATCTGAACGCTATGTGGAGAAGCATACTCAAGGAGCAAGGAGTAGGAGAAAGGAGACTAGCTAGGAGCTACTTCAATAATCCAAATAGGAGATGATGGTACACTGCATTGAGCGGTAGCAGAGGAGATGATGAGAAACAGCTGGATTCTGTATACATAGTGTATATTTCTGGCAAAGCATCATGATGTGCAATTTTGTTTCCAATGTGCAGATTTCTAGAGAGTTGAATTGTATGATTATTAAATGTTTGTTACCTATAAATGAACTTAATTGGTAAGAAATTAACCTTAAAAACTGACATGAAAGAGATGATTGCTAAATGACACAATTAGGAAAGAGTACGGCACATCTAGAACTTATGTTACTGGAGCATGATGCAGAGCCTTCACTTACCATGTCTTATTATTGTCTACCAACTAAAAATAGTGCCTGACTATGGATAAGCGAGCCTCAAATTTTCAAAATACAATAAGACAATACATATCGTCTTTAAATTTTAAAGTTGATCATATAATATGCATATATATGCACATTATATATGTCTGGTAATTTTAGTGATTTAGGAAAATTAATCTCAAATAAAAATGACTTAAGATGCTTAAAAATATGTTCTAAGTATATATTAAGATAAGCATACTTAAAAAAATTGATATGATAGAATCATAATATGGGAATCCTTACTTAAAATATCTCAGTACAGTCTACCAATTAGAAATAATATGTGTATTACTATGCAAAGATCAACGTTAAATTTTAAAGGTACAGTAAAACTACACATCTTTGGTAATTTTAGTGATTAATGCTTTAATTAAGAGATGAGGTGCATGGAGACATATGCAATAAACTGACATAATTCATCATATTGAAAAGAATCACATGATGAATGCATATGTGTACTGTGAATTATACAGCACACATGCAAATCACACACTCATTATCACACACAGGCATTCTTTTTTCTATAGCCCAAACATAACAAATCTTCCAGTGGTTCCCAAACCACTGCAGGACTCTTGCAAAACAAAGCAGTTCACAGTATTTTTTGCAGAACAGTAATTTAAAAGGTGGAAGTCAAATGTGTGGCAATTTTTTTAGTGCCTACATTTCTCCATGAGCTAAACTAGAAATAAGTCTTTTCTGATGTGTGCCTGTTGTTCCATAGTGTCATTTTAAGTGGAAGTCCTGGCACTAGGGATTGTAATATGGCCTTTAGATACAGTGCCAAATTAATATGTATGTATGTATTCATTTATTTAAATGTGAATGAACTGATTATTGGCTGGTAATAACACTGGCCCACAAACAATTTCTCAACGAAGAATTACTTCAAACACAACCCTCTGAGACTAGTTTGTCTTTGAATGAAATGTCCTAAATGAGAGTAACTAAACACAAATGTATTGGGTGCAAAAACTTGGACTCATGATTGAATGGAAGGGGCAGGATGACTTCCTAAACCCTGACACAGGCAGGGCAGGCTGCGGTGAGATGTAAGCTCCACAGAGGGCTGTTTACAAACAGCGAACTCCCACATGGTCAATTTAACCTTCTCTGTTAACAGGACTAAAAGGTGTATGTATATAGGCTTTTAGACTCAACTCATGGGAAAATAAATGAACTTTTGAAAATATATATAAAACTTGTATATATATAAGAAGTAACTAAAGACCACAGCATTGTGTGATTCTTATCTCCTCCCTTAGTGAGACAGCAACAAGAAATTTTAGAACATTTTGAAGATTTCTTAGAAATTTCAAACATTTTACCTTTTAATTCAACCTATTTCCTCAGGAAGGCCTTTAAGGCTCTCTATCAAGGCCTTGCATTTTCTTACTTACTGCTGATAGTACTTGAAACCACACTCCAGCACCTTCTTTATCTGTTGGTGGACAAAAAAGATCACATGCAAAAAGCCAGCTTTCCTTGCTCTGGACTCAGGCACTGTCTCATATTTCCCCACAGCCGTTACTAGACCACACTACTGAGAGTCCAGGATTGTGATGATTTTGATCGCTATGATTCTGCAAACAAGTGATGTGAAGTTGCTCTAGTCATGGATTTGAAAGGCGTCAATGAGACTCCTTCAGTTAAGATGACAAATGCCTATCAGGTTAAGCTGAAATAGATGTTTGTGTATAATCTAACCAGACATGATGGATAGAAATGGAAAAATAATACATCTGCTTAACTACGCTTTGATGTAAGTTTGTTAAATAACAAATTCATATCAAAAAGACATTGTGAATCAATGGGTGCTTTGAGAATCTGAGTTCTTTTTCAGTTTTGTTGTTGTTATTGCTTAAAGATAATAACTATCTCAAAGCTGCTTTAATAGCCAAGCAGGCACAGACTTTGAAAACCATATGGAAATTTATAATTTTCATCTGAATACATACTTATAATTTCTGATTATTTCATTTAATTCTAATATCCCTTAAACCAGATACTAGATATGTTATAAAAATGTTGTTGTGAAGAATGATTTAAAAAAAAATCAATCCTTAAAATGTTAATAATTATAAATGCTTCAAAGTCCATTTGCCTAAAAGATGAGTCTGAAATTACACATGTTCAGCCATTTAAAAGAAACACAGATTTAGTTTCCTATATAGGAGTCAGATATTTTCTAGAGCTCAAAGAAGTGTGTTCATATAGTTTTTCTGTCATGCTCTTAATAAATTTAACCTAATAAACAGAATTTTTTAGACTTTTTCTATATTAACGATACTGACTACACTACTGGGTTAACAAACTGCAATTGGATTTTGATCCTGTTTGGATAAACTTTGGAGAGTTTTTGAAAAATATGCTTATTTTGTGTAGTTTGAAAATATATTAGAATTATAAAAGCAAGATATAAGACAATATGTTTACATTAAGAACATTTGAGCAACATTAATAATTTAGTCAGCTTTTTTAAAGAAAAAATTAAAATATATAAAAAGCAGAGACTGCCTTCCCTCAGATGCCCATCTTGTAAATTTTACAGCCCCCTTTAAATCTTTCTATCATTTTAACGGATTTGGCTTAGATAGTTAAAGGAAGTGTCAGGTACCATGTCACTCATCCCCTACGTATTCTTTAACGTCTGGCTGGGGATAGTTTCTTATATGACATAATTACATACATAATTTCTCACATAATTCCACAATGGCAACTGTCATGTCTAACAAAATTAACTGTAATTTCTAGATTCACAGGAGCCACTCTAAATGTTCAGTCACTGTCTCCACAATGCATTCTGCATTCCAATTGAAGGAATCAGGTGCAACAAGGTCGGCTGCATTTAGTTATGATGCTCTGGGCTCTTTCCTGGTATCCTCCCTCGATGCCCCGATTAATCTTCAGGCCTTTTTCTTGCAGAAGAACTACTCTGACTTCTTTTGAAACTAAACTCGGGGCTAACAAACTCTGAAAACTGCCAAACTTTTCCTATTTATTTTTGGTGATAAAGAGGCAAACCTTGAGACCTTCTGTCTATTTAATGACTGACTAGTTTCCAAGAAGCCTTGAAACCATTAGATACCATACATAAAAGAGTCTAAACTACAGTAATTCTTCATAGAGTTTGTTTCATGAGGCTTTGATACAGCAGAAATTAAGAGATTAAAGATTGACTTAATAGTGTTTAGATACTTCTTTATAAACCAAATGATACAATCCCAAAATTTTAATTTCCTAGAATAGATAGAGAAATAATTGAGAACTTTTCACTAGTCGTTCTGGGAAAGAGCTGCTATGTTTCTTAGATTATCTCCTCTTTTGGACAAGGCAAGCAGGCTCTCATTGGATGTAACTGGTATGCAGCTTACATACTGAGTGGAGGCACCAGAACAGTTAACCAACTCACAGCTCTGTCCTTTAAAGTCACACGTTCAACTTTTAGAGGTAATACAAAGTTTAGAGGGTTATGAAGTGCTGATGAAGATGACAAGCATCTGAAACTAGGAATGTCTTCATGATATTTGCGCTAAATAAAAACATACATTAACACGGATAAGGCTAGTTTAGTCTTTCTTCAGGATAGCTTTAGCTAATAAAACTTCAAAAAGATCAGTGATGCATAATTTTTGAAAATCCTAAATATGATTGGCTTTAAATGGAACCATATGTAGTGAACAGCAGAAAAGTAATCATAGCTAAAACTCCCAAACTCATATGAAACAAATTCAAGGCTAAGAGATGAAGGGCAATTAAGCACCTATTTTGACAATTCGAAGTGGTCAAGTTTTTAAAAGTATGACACCAAAACCTTCACCTATCTATATATGAGTGATAAATGAGGCGTTTTGTGTCATTACATTCTCATAAATCACTTCCTTTCGCTGCTGACGGCTTTTATCAGATCTAACCTTTTCAAGCTTCTATTAGCACACTAACATTTTCAACTTTGACACATGTGCAGTTTACAAATCCTGGAGCTGATTAACTCTGGACAGAGGCTCACTGGGATCATTGTCTTCAAGTTGGGCAAAAGCCTTAGGGTCTCAAAAACTCACGTACTTAGGGTCTCAAAAACTCACGTACTTACATTAAAGTACAAAAATCTCGATTAATGTAAGGAATCGGGACATGGAGTTGCCAAGTGCTTATTTGCCAATGGGGAAACAACTATGAACAAGGCTTTCTTTTCCATGAAACAGGTGATCTAGAAAATGCCAAGAAATTACAAAACAAAAGCCTGGACGACGAGGGTTAAATTCTAATGGAGGATATGTTTTTGCCTTAAAATATCCTTTTGGTAGGGAGTGAAGGAGTAATTTCCAAAATGATTTCTAAGGACATTTTGATGTACACAGAGCAAAGAGAAGCCAGATAAATACACCCGTGATAACCACGACTCCCAATAAAATACAGTTTAGTATTGGTGAGACCATTTCAGTGAATATCATGGAGGAACATTGAATAAATCTGAAACATAGTTGAACTTTCCCATAATCTCTCGGAGATTATCCCGGGTACTCCAACCAATTCAAGCGGAAAAAGGAGAAAATAAAACATCTTATTCCACCTGGTTTTGTTTTGCTCTGTTGTTTTTGTTTTTTTCAAGACAGGTTTCTCTGTATAGCCCTGATCGTCCCGTAACTCCTCTGTAGACAATACTGGCCTCAAACTAAGAGATCTACTTGCCTCCGCCTGTGGAGAACTGGGATTAAAGGTGTGCTGCACCATGCCTGGCTTTCACCTATTATTTTAATCCATTGTCAAAATTATAAAAATACAGCACATAGAAAATGATGTACTTTTACTAATTCTGTAGAAAGAAAAAAAGTAATTCCATGTAAGCTGGAACAATGTGGGCAAAAAGAGATTATGATTTCACAACTGTTTAAAATTTAGTTGCCCTTGTCTTTTGGTGGAAAAGTTAAAGAGGACAAACGAGCTTGACAGTCAGGGTTTGGATGGCTTGCCACAGTGCTGAGCAGAGATAGAATGTGTAGGTCAGTGCACACGTGAACACTATGTACCTAAATACACCTGGGCAGATGTACTTGAGGGTATGAAGGTATCAAAGAGACCTACAAGGATAACCAACGAAGACAGAAATAATGCTGAGCTTCAAAGAGACTGGAGTTTGCAATGCTAGCAGACATGACAAACTTTGGTGCTGGCTGTGTGGCCACTAGCTTGGTATTTCAAATGGCATTTATTTTTATAGGAACTACCAGTCATTCAGCCTAAATAGCAACATCCAAAGAGGCAAACTAATAACAATGAAGTGAGAACGCTCACAGACAGCCTTCTGCAGCAGACTGCCTCTTACTGATAGTGGGGGAAGGACAACTTTCTCTAGAATCATGTCCCATATAGCCTCCTAATGTCTAAGGCCTATCCATGACAAATTAGAAACCTCTTTATTTCACTAATAATATCACTCATCACAGGAGCTGGGCAGTTACACTTTGACAATTCAAATGAAAATCCTGGGCTGCC
This sequence comes from Cricetomys ansorgei, assembly GCA_026225945.1. Taxonomy (NCBI): domain Eukaryota; kingdom Metazoa; phylum Chordata; class Mammalia; order Rodentia; family Nesomyidae; genus Cricetomys; species Cricetomys ansorgei. The sequence continues at coordinate 16,466,578 of JAMJFZ010003875.1, read as the reverse complement.
TCTGAGTATTCATGTCAAAGGCATATTTATCATTTAAAACAAAGGGACATGACTTCTGGGTGTTCATATCAAAGACCCGTGATGAATGAGGCCAAGCTAATCAAAAGACAGGCTAGAAAGAACACAGATGTTTGCTACTTTGATTAAGCAACGAGTTTTCTTTTCCCTCTGCCCAATGTGGACAATCCAAACTGTTTTGGAGGTATAATTTCAAGCAAACATCTAGGCCATTAGCAGCTATGGCTCTTACAATACCAACCCCAGCCCCAGGCACAAATTACAGAAGCAAAATTCTCCAAACAAGAAAAGATCAATGTGCTAGAGTCAAACTTTCTTAGATGTTACCCATAGAGACTTCCAGAATTGGTACTATCCTCCTCAATTATTTTCAATCCAAAAAATGAACAGGGGAAAAACAAAAACAAAAACAACAAAAAACTGTTTCCATCTGACATGTTTATAAACAGCACAACTGTGTGCCACAGTCAGCCAGGAGCCACAGATGAAGCCACTGTTCCTGCCCCTGGTCTCACTGACCTTCATTTCCAGTGCTTACCACACTGAAAAGGATTTAAGAATAATTGTCCCTATTTAAAACTTTAAACACAATTAATTCTGGAGACTTTAAGCATTTGAGATCATTTTGGACGGTGGGCAACAGCATTAAGGAGTGATATTTAGAGCTGTGGCTGTTGATAGTACCTTCTCCCATTCCACTGACGAAAAGCCATCATCAGCATTGCCTAATAGAAATCCAATTTACAAGGCCCTCCTCATTGGAGTGCCTTTCAAGACATACAGGATTGGTAGCCCTGCAGTCCTGCAGACAAATGCTTGCCCTTCCAGAGCAGTGCTGTTTGTACATTGTGCAAGGTTATTGTGAAGGAATGAGGATGGTGGGAGAGGTCTTACGGAGGAAATCCTACTTGTAACTGATCTATTTCAGGTCAATTTTCCTTGCCATTTTTGCAAGCCCAGAGAAGTATACTTGCTGATATGGTTTAATCAGATGTTTGACAAACACAAAACAGTGCTCCCAAACACAGAATCCTAGCTCCATATAAATCCATACGAGGGGAAACACTATTTGTATACTACAAAAGTGAGTAGGTGGCTTTGTTTTCCCTTTTGTTGGAACAACTATCTTCCTATAAATATGTTTGCTACGTCAGAAGCATATGGTCACCCTTCAGCACCAATGCCATCTATTGCTTCCTAATATGGAAAATATGTGTCATAGACAATGTGTCACTAGCATTGGAGATGGACAACATTTGTGTCCGGGTGCATCCCGTTATGCACAAATGAGGTGTATCTACAGATTTACCAGGCTCTAGTTTGCATTGACTATGGTAACTGGCATTTGTCCTATTTAGAATAGGTATAACCTCCTCTTGAAGCACACGCATACTTCTCACAGAGGGACGTAAACAACTGAATATTTCAGAGGGTTTAACACTCAATATATTAAGAGGTATTTACAGAATAACAAAAACCTTTCACCTTTTGGCCCCTGTATGAAAAATTTACTGGATGCCTAATATATTTAATATTCAGTAACATGAGAGAATAATTTTTATGCAACTCTGATAGTTAGAAAGATAGATAACTCAATTATTAGATCATCTATCAAAATATTCAGATGTGCAAGAGGCTACTAAAAAGATTGATGATGGAGAAAGTCCACTGATTCTCTAGCCATCATATTCATGCATTTGGCCAGACAACATTTTTCGCTGCCTTCACAAGCAAGCTTCATTACCCATCACTCCACTGAAAAGAGTTTATTATGAGGCTGCCATCTTGGCAAGACTATTATTTAGATGATAAATGCTGAGGGGAAAAAGTATGTCTACTTCTTTTCTCTTTTTCTTTTAAGCAAAAGATGAGCTTTCCTGACAGATAAAACAAATAGCATCCACGTATCTAATTAAGTTAAATTTGGCAGATACAAATATAGGTCAGTTAAAGCTATGATGTTATCTTCTGCCTGAATTTTACCCTTAATTTGTAAAATGTAAATTAACTAATTAGAAGAGAAACAGCGTGATTAGTGACAAAATGCTTCTGCTGGGTCTTTGCTTCCTGACATTTATGATCAACTATAATGAATTATTGCTTTTTAAAATAATTGATAGAATTTTCTCCCCCTCACAACAATGAAAAAGAAATCTTACTGAAAATTTATAAAAGCAGGCCAGCCACCTAGCAGTGTGACAGACTTTGTGATGTTACTTTCTGAGGAAAAGAGAGACAGAAGGTCATAATGCTGTAAACAGTTGGGTTAATTTCTGCCTGGGTACTTATGGGTGAATCTGAAGGAAGAAGTGTATAGACATTTAAATACTAAAAAATGTAGTTAAAAGATCATTTCTTGTACGACAAAATGTTCATCTTAAGCTGGACTCCACTATAGTTCACTTGGATTTTTTGAATATTCAAGCGATTAGTGAAAAGAGAGATAAGTATTGGATGGAAAGTGCTTAGAAAAAAGAAAGATTGGCTCTTGAGTTCCAGCAAGAAAACCTGGCACAGCTCTGTCTGATTTACCCTCTAATAGTAGAGTGAAAAGAGATTTCCAACTATTCCTGTTCTCTACTATGAGAAATGTATCTACAATGTCAGATACAAATGTAAGCTAAAAAGCTACACAAAATCCTGATACGTAAGGGCTGCTGAGGTGGCCCCCGATGCTGCACAGGTAGAGGAGGATGTGGACGTCAGTTCTCCCATACAAACTCAATGTCTACTCTGAGCAGGAGGTAACAGGGACACTGAAACTGAAGCCTTCCCATCAGGTAGACAGAGGAGAACATGCCTTGGCAGTGGTGAGCAGTGGTTCCAGGGACAAGAAAACATTTGGAGCAATGGAGAAAACAGAGTGAAAAATGGCTCAGTCAAAGAGTAGATAGCTGTCAGCGTGCTACTATGCAAAGCAAAAGAATAATAAAGCAGTTTGACACCTCAAACTTTCTGTCCGAATTTTAGTCATTCTGTTAAAATACTTACCACAGACAAAAGCATCTTAGTTTCATTTAGCACAGTTAACACATTTGGAGAAAATCCTTCTGATACACTGAATACTATTTCCCCCCAATATTATGACAAATACATAAAATGTCAGACACTTTGCATGGTGCCATCTAAAGGCTTGGGGGTATTACTGCAGTTGTCTCACTCTGACTAGTTGTGGAGACAGAAAGACTATCTCCAGGGATAGCTGAGGATTTTAATAAGGATCTATTACTTTTATGTTTTACAAGTTCATTAATAGTAAGCATTTTTCTTCCTGTCCTCATAACACCATGGTATTAAAGTAAGATATAATGTAGGCATCCATCCAATCACAGCTTTTGATAGAACTTGGGCCTCTACCCCACTCTTCACATTTTTACATGTATTATACACACAAGGTAATTATTTCAAAAGCTCCCTAAGATTTGCCTGCGTCCATTAATCTTACACTTTAGAGGTAGCCCCAAAACTTGGCTGGAGATAAAGAAACTATCAAGCATATTATAGCACACAGCCCTCATTTGTTTAGTTTTTAGCTATTAACACTCCATTCACATTTGTCATTCTGAAAAACTAGTTTAATTTTTTTAATTAAAAGCATTAATAGTTCCAGGATAGGGTTTTAGCTTCATGGTAACTGGAGAAATGAAAGAGCAAGAGAAATTTCCAAAGCAATCATTTACATCCCTTTGAATTCTTGACTATTTGTGCACGAAAGGGAGCATTCTACGTTTGAGGAGTGTGTTATCTCTGATGGAAGAAAAAGAAAATGGAAAAGCAGCGAGTGTCAGGTATCCCAACCCAACCTGAGTCCCTGGGTGTTGTAGGAAGGTCAGACCCTTTCAGCATTGTACTGGCGTGTCAAAATACATCAACAAAACATCACACCGCAGGAAGAAGGATGACCTTTCAGTCCTTTATGTTTGGGCTGCGATGGAGCTTTGGATGCGGGGTATGCACGGATGGTTTTCCTAGCTGTTTGACAAATGCGGCTCCCAAGGCTGCTTTCAAGTGTGATTGCTAAAAGCTGCAGGTTCGCACATTTTGGTATAACTTTCAAATGCACATAACTCACAGTGGGAAGCAAGGGGAGGTTAACTACCCCAAAGTGAGATTCAATGCAACTAGGCTGAAATGATTTTATAAATGTTCAAATGCGAGAGGGATGGAGGTTGGGGATAAGCAGGTTCAGACATAATTTTAGCTGCTCCAAGAGTCGCTTATACTGCTAATCAGTTCCTTAAACTTTACCACTGATGTCACCTTACACTTACCTCCTTTCTCTCCATCCCTCATGAAGTGAAAACATTTCTTCACTCTGTGAAAAATCACAACTGTTTCCACTGCAGATTATCTCTAAACCAACTTGTCTCTTCCCATCACCTATCCCACACAACAGTTACCTTGGGACATCTCCAAACAGCTCAGCTTAAGTGACGGTCCATATGCATTATTTTCCACTTACTAATTCTTTAGTTACGCTATTATTTTCCCTATCAGCTATGTGAAAGCCCCCAGATTACCTTTGCCTCACACTCCTTGATATAACATTTTTGCCGATATTGTGTGTGACATTAATGATACTTGCCAAATTCTATAAATCCAATTACTATCATTTCTCGGTGTTTGTACAGCCTCTTTCTACTTCCTTGCTGTCACTGTAATTTGGGAACCAGTGGGTTATTTCAGCATGGATGATAATGTTTTCCTACCCTTAGCTTCTTGCCCCTGTCCACTCTCAGCACTGCTACAAGAAAAGCCATTCAGAAGTCAGGACCTGGCCACACCACATTTCTATTACAATGCCTCCCCAAGCTTCTCTGTGCCTTTGACCTGGGTACTTACCCTCCTCTTGTACTGCTGTTGTTTTACGGCCTGTGGATACGATTTGGGCATCGCAGGGTAACTATGAGGCTTAAAGCAACATGTGTAAGTGCGCAAACCATTGCTTCAGAGTAGGCAGGGCTCATTATTAGCGACATCTGGGATGTATGTATGTATGTGCTCTGTTTTCCTACCAGATTGAGCTAAGTTTCTTGAAGATAAGACTGGAATTTTCTCACTTTTGCATGCCCTGAGACACACACCGTATCATCTCTATGTAGGAACTCAATAAACATCTACAGAGTTTAATCACACGTCAGTCACTGCTGCTACTGCAAATGAACTTGTTTGCTTGAATTTGTTAGAAGACGCATTTGTAGTGGTGAAAGCATTCACTTCACATTAAAACAGTGAAAGGCGATGAAAAGACTGACCAAATATTACAGGCTAGTGTGGAGTTCGGTACGGTTTTACCTAGTGGCCTGCTGCCCACAAAGAATGGCTTCACTTTCCTAACCATAATCAATTCAGAGTGCTCTTAAATTATCACAGCTGAAGCCATTAAGGAAGATCAAGATAGAACTATATTTACACTAGCTTACTAAGTTTATGAATCCTTAAACGATTCTTTTTACTAAATAAAGGGACTTCGTTTTAAATTGAAATATTTTTTAGAGATTTATTTTATTTTTATTTATGTGTGTGAATGTGTGTGTATGTGTGCACACATGTGCGTGCATGCACCAGAGCAGCAAATACTCTTAACTACTGAGCCTTCTCTTTAGTTCCTGCTTGAATTTTAAATTCATGACCACTTGAAGGAGATACTACGTATGGTGTAAGACTAAATTTAATGTGGGGAGAAGGGGTGGTGAAAATCACCACAGCTGCCAGCAATGAATGGGAAGGTAATGGAAAAAAGGAATTTAAGAGAAGCAAGCAGAGGTTATCAAGTATAGCTGCAGAACCTGTGTGGGAAAATGAGGGAGAACAGAATCAAGAAACATCTGAGTGTCAGTGACTGGGGTGGGAGAGGGAGTGAAACGGAATGGAATTCACACAAATCTTAAAACTAGACTGCAGAAATGTAAGGGAGAGGGCAAGGACAGCAAGCATATGGCTTGCACTAATGGATATAAGGAATTTAGAGGGGTTTAATTCATCTTTTGTGCGGCGATGGTAAGCACCCGATTCTCCCCAATTACTTGTTGACTTGGGAAACCATACTCTTCTATGAAGTGGAATGAAGAATACAGAGCTCTGTTTTGTGAGGAGAGTTTGAGACATGGCCAGTGATTGATTTGAGCACCCCAACTTACTACTTAAGAGACAATTTCCAAAGAGTGAAAAAAAGCATGGTGGCCTTCCGTACCTCAGGAACTATAGCTTAGGGAATGGGAAAACCAAGCTATGCAGACTTTACAGAAGTCTATGCAGAGGACCAGAAGTAAAGAGCTGGTTAATTGGGTAATCGTGACTGTAGACTTGAATGGACTGAGAACTGCTTGGATATCAGTAAAGCAGGTCTCTGGAGAGGGTTAGATGATGGGAGCTCACACTTAATGAAAGGATGGATCCACTGGTGGATTCAAAGTCTGAAGAGTCTACTGGTAGGTGATGCAAGCTGCACAAGGTAGGGATTGGTTGGAAGAAGTAGATCACTGTGGGTGTCATTGCATGGAATACTCCACATGAAGCCCTTCCTGTCTCTTCTTTGCTTCCTGTCTACCATGATGTGAGCTGCTCCCTCTTCTGCCATGAAGGGGCAGAAACCTCTGAATCTCTGAGCGGAAACAAATCCTTCTTCCCTGGAGTTGCTTCTGTCAGTTATTCTGTCACAGAGAAGAATAATGAACAAACATGCACACAGTGAATTACCAAAATCTCATGTGAGTCTACCTCAGCAAAGTACCGAAAAATGCACAGATGTGAAGGTACACGGCACCCCAGATCCCATCTGCTGGGGATGTGCTCATGATGTGGGAGCACTGAACCCTATTTACTTGATGCTTTTCCTTACATTGAACCCTATATACATGATGCTTTTCCTTATACTCTGAAGCATTGCCCACAGAAGCCAGTACCAACCTGGCTGTTCTGTTTCCTGCCCTGGTGCCTATTTTACATCATTACTCTTGAACTTTGGGGGCATTATTAAGTAAAATAAGGGTTATTTGGACACAAGAAGCAAGATACTTTAACAGTCAAGCTAACTGCCCAAGATGGCCTTTCAGTAACTAATGGGAAGGAAGGGTGCACAGCAGGGATGTGCTGGACAATGGAGTATGGTTCATATCATGAGCAAAATGGAAAGGACAGAGTGAGATTTCACCATGCCACATAGAACAGTACACAATTTAAAACTTACGAATTGGTTATTTCTTGCAATTTCTATTTCCTACTATCATACCATGGGCAGCGGAAACCAAGAACAAAGATACAAATAAGGGAAGACTACTATTCAAAACTTGAAAATCAACCTTAACCAATTTAACTTCATCTGACATTCACAAAGTATCACCCAACAAAGGCATAAAGGAATTTTCTTTTACAATGCATACAAAAAAGAGGTGGTAATAGTCTGGATAATAAAACTGATTCCAGTATATATAAAATAATTCAAATTTGCTGTATGACCTCAATGGAATTAAATCAGATGCCAAAAACAAAGGGCTACAGAACAATGTTTCAAACATTGGGAAACAAAATAGTTTGTGAACCAAGAGAAAGTTCAACAGGCCAACAATAGGTGGTGGATTCATACAATCCTAGTCCTTATGAGACAGATATACAGGCCAGAGAACTGTGAGTTGGAGACTAGCCTGAACTACACACATAGTTAGTTCTAGGGAATCCTGGCTATATAATGAGATATTGCCTCAAAAAGCCAAACCAAACCAACAACAAAAAAAAGGGAGAAAAGTAGAAAACACATGGATTTGAATGAAAATGAAAAGTGAAAGCACAGCATGGATAAACTACACGAAGAGGACACAGCTGTGCCCAGAGGGGACTCAGTAGACCCAAAGCCGACACGAAGAAGACCTCAATCTCTATAGTCTTAGTCTTCTGCCCCAGGAGACAGAGGAAAGCGAAAATGAAGTTGAAATTAAGGGAAATAAAGGAAATGAATAGAAGCCAATGAAAGAGAAAAAAAAATCATTATATAAACAAATCAGTGGATCAAAAAATTCATTTTGAAGGGAAAACAAAATCAACAAACTTTTAGGCAAATTGACCTGGAAAAGAAGACACAAATCTCACTAACAGGACTAACAAAGGTGATATAACAAAAGTCGACATGGATTAAAATAATAAGAGACTGTATCAGAGTAAACTAGCTTAACTTAGAAAAAAGGACAAGTTCTCTAAAAGACAAAGTCCTAAGTTCATGTAAGAAGTATAGATAGATAACTGAAATTCCTATTGCACTGCTTTCATAGTTATAAAACTTTTCAACAACAGAATAACAATATACCTCAGCTCCAGATGGCTGGGCAACTCTCTTTGAAGCTTAAAAAGGAATACTGACAACTCTGTAAAAGATTTTCTAAAAACCAAAGAAGAGGAACTCATATTTATACTATGAGACTGGTAACCCTTTAAATATCAAAACCAGACAAAGAATTAAAATACAAAAGGTAAACTACAGATCTCTAGTGCTCATGAATGCTGTTGCAAACTTAAAATTTACCAAATAAAACACAAGTTATATGAAAAGCTTGCTGACCAAATGTACTTTATCCCAGGAATGCAATATCAGCTTGACACCCCCAAATCAATCACAGTAAGTAATCCCACCCTTTCAAAGAAACATATGGTCATTTTCATAGATGCATTTTTAAAACTACCCAACACCTACTTTTAATTAAATCCCATAAAATTAGGGGTAGTAGGGATCGTCCTCAATTTGATAAAAATATTTGCAAAAACCTGGAGTTAATATCTTAATCATACAGTGACTTTCCTCTGAAATCAAGAGCAAAGTAGAGATGTGTATGTCACCACTAACCATTTTTGTGCAATGATTCTAGCTGGTGCAATAAAGAAATAAAGAAGAAATATAGATTACAAAAAGAAGCAACAGTGTCCATATTCACAAATGACATGACTGTACAGATAAAGTAGTGAAGTATTAGTAAATGACTTTTATAATACATTCAGAATACAAAATTAATACACAAAAATCAACTAGATTCCTTGATAGTAGCAATGAACATTGGGAAACTGATATAAAATATCATTTCCAATAATATCAAGAAACAAAATAACCTATTTCAATCTGACAAGATAACGTGAGGAAAATGGAATGTTTCTAAGGAAGACGTCAACTAAATAAAGGAAGAGAGCATGTTAATATTAAGGTCACAACTCTTCCTAGACTGATCTACAAATTCAATAAAATTTATTTTTAAGCAGGATCTTTTTCTGAGGAAGTGTTATACCACTTCTAAAATTCATGTGGAAATTTAAAAAATCTACAATAGAAAAAAAGAAAAGAAAAACTACAGAATAATAAAGAAATTGGAGGATTCAGACCACTTGTTTTTGAATTTGTGGTGTCACAGTAACCAAGACAGTATAGAACTGGTAACGATAGACAAATTGGTCAATGGAGGTAAAACGATAATTCAGAAATAGTTCCTATATGATCAATTGCATTTTCATATATTTGAAGTTATAGTAAAAAGTATCTTTCTAAAAAAAAAAGGTGCTGGAACCTGGATTGCTTTTTTTTTTTTTTTTTTTTTAAATTGTATCTATGTTTTCTTCTCTTGTATAATACATCCTAACTCCCATCCTTCCCTCCCTCCATCTCCCCTCTCCTCTATATCCACCTCCCATCCCCTCACCTTCCTCCTCAGAAAAGAGTAGTCTTCCCAGGAAAACCACTTGGACAGGGCATAACAAGGTGGAACAAAGTCGGGCAATAACCCCTACATCAAGGCTGGACAAGGCAACCCAACAAGAGTAAGAGTCCCAAGTGCAAGTAAAAGGGTCAGAGACCCACCTCCCAACTCCAACTCATAGCTGTTCAGCAAGAACACCAAGCCAGACAACCATAAGATATATTTAGGTGACGATGCAGACTCTGTGCTTGCCATTTCAGCCTCTGTGAGCCCCTGGTCAGTTGACTCTGTGGGGTTAAGGGGAAATTTGAATTTCAATAGGCACAATGAAAAATGTTGATTTTCATATCACAGTACATACACAGTACATACAAAATTAAGTGTAAATGAGTGCTGTTGTCATTATGGTTGTGTTTTAGAAGAAAACATAGCTGATATCTGTGTGATTTCTTCAGCTCTTATAAATGCATGTTTATTTTTGTTTTTATTTATGTGTATGTGTTGCGGGTGTGAGTGTATATCACTGCTGATGCCTGCAGAGGCAAAAGAAGAGTGTCGGATCCCCTGCAGCTGGAATCACAGAAGGCTGTGAGCTGCTCAATGTGGGTGCTGGAAACCGAACACAGGTCATATACAAGAGCAGTAAGTGCTCTTAACCACTGAGCCATCTCTCAAGCCCCATCTTCAGATTAAAAAACAAAACAAAGATGTAATTCCAATACCATGATCCAAAAAAGGGCAAAAAGAGAAAATAAATTGGAGTTACAGAAATTAAAAACTTGTCTTTTGAAAGACTGTTCAATGAGTTATGACAAACCACAGAGAAAGAAATTTTCGTAAATCACATATCTAATAAAGGATTGACATCCAGTGCATTGGCCATAAAGTCATTAAAACTTGATAAAAGAAAGTAAACCAATTAAAATGAGCTGAAAATCTGAGCAGATTTCTCCAAAGACAAATTCATGGCAAATAAATATATAAAAATTCAAACTGCAGTATCAAAAAAAAAAAAAAGCCATTGGTTTCGTGGCGAGGCAATTTATATAGGCATTAGAAAGTCCTGTCCAAAACAACCGAGTGTAACATGTGATTGGGATGTAGCAAGAACTCACAGCAAGCAGTTCGCCTGTTGGAATGCAGAGACGTATAATCCTTAGGGACAATAGTCTAATCATTTCATAAAACATATACATCCACTGTATGCATATTTGTAGGCATTTGCTTAAAAGCAATAAAGCCATATAAAGTTTTTTAAAAATCACTTATCATATTTTTATTACTAAAAGCCAGAATTAGAAACTTAAGTGTGTACTCACAGGTTAGTGGAAACAAATAATAGTACATACCTAGCAACAGAATGTCCTCTAGGAACTACTGGCAATTCAAGGAAGGAATGCACCTTGAAATAACTGCTGTTTAAAAAGTCAGACTAAAGGGTATATAGTGCATGGCTCCACTAATAGAAAATAACAGAAAATACAATAGAAAAAAGTACAAAAACAGAAACAAAGTAAACCAAGACCCCAAACTACAATAAATAAATGAATAAATCAAATCAAATCAAATAGAAATTAAAATAAAGTAAGGAAAGGAAGGAAGGATAATATAAACAAAACAAAAATGAAGGTGCATAAAATACAAACCAATTAACAGTAAGAAAGGCAGGTCAGCAGCAGCCTGGTCAGGGACCTCTGAAAGGAGTATCTAGGAAAAAGGACTGTGGTCTCTGGAGGACACTAGCCAAGCTCAGTATTTACCATGTGATACTTTTCTAAGTGTATATGCTTGTCAAACCTATCCAGTTACCTACCCTTCAAATATGGGTGCTTTATGTCAATTATATCTGAAAAAGGCTGCCTTAAAATTATTTATTAAAATAGGCTTTTTATTTTAAGCAAGTTGTAATTCAGAGAAAATAAGGACTCTCCTTAAGTATTTAAAAATATATATACTTCCTAACAAATAGTCTTCAGCCAACTTATCTCCTGAATTTAACTTGATCATTCAAATTAACATCTGGATAATATACAAATCAACTCCTTGATTCTGCAGCTTTGAACTCCCAACAATTCAGGGGTTACTGTATTTTCAAATCATGGGCACAATGACGGGCTTTTATACTGACTCTACAGATTCATTTTGAATATAGTACAAGGAAAGTCAGTACCTGGTCCATTTTGTTCATACACACAGAGGTGAGACCTCAAGCCCCATGTGTTGGAGAGGTTGTTTAGCTTCTGGTTAGTGTACTCATTAGCCAACACAATAATCTATACAACACTTCTCACCAAGACTTGATGAAGCTCCATGATGGAACAAAAGGGCGTAGGTATAGACCAGGGTTCTTCATAGGAAGACCAGGGTTCAGGTGTTGTCTCTGTAATTCACTATCCTATACCTCATTTGTCAACCAAACAGTGACAGAGCTGGAATTCCTATGGAATAATATGTTGCCTGTACATATTTGCTGCTTGAAACTAGTGTGTCCTAATATAGAAGGGTTTGTTTTTGTTTTTGTTTTTTTTGTTTTGCTTTCTTCCCATGAAGATTCCATTTTGGGGGCTGGAGAGATGGCTCAATGGTTAAGAATACTTGCTGCTCTTGCAGAGCATCTAAGTTTGGTTTTCAGCACCCAGACTGGGCAGCTCACATCTGACACCTCTGGCCTCTGTGGGCACTGTACTCACATTCATATACCCACACATAGACACATAACTAAAAAAAAAAATCAAGGCTAGGTCAGTACTTCAATGCTAGGTGCTGACTAGCAAGGAATACTATCTAAAGTTTTCAAAATTAGATAAGTTTCCCAGGGTCCAGAACCTTTCACAGCAATGAAATCGGTTCTCAAATGGAATGAAATCAGCGTATATTGATATGGATAAAACGCTTTCTTTCCATGTGATGTGAATACAAGGTAAAGTTTACATTAGCTTCAGTCTGTATGTGTCTAGAATTAGCTACAGAAAGTGTCTTTGCACAGAATGGTGTTGGGTTGCTGGATCCAATTCTACTGGGATTGTCAGTTTCTATCAGTTGACTTGGTCGTCCTTCTCTCACCTGTCTGTATGGTTAGAGCATAATGGCATATTTGCAATCTTTGATGGCCACTCCATCCTTTCTTTGTTGATTTGGATTGACATAACATTTCTGAACCTCTGCATGACACAGATGAACTCCATTACATGGGGTGAGCAGGAAGAGCTGTCATTTCAACACTTCTTTGTTCACTGGATTTGTGGATCTGGTCAATGTGTCTCCCTCAGAACACTCTTCAACATGCTTAAGGACAGCAATCAGACACACAGGTACCTACATAAGTGAGGAGACTGTGGTTCATGGACACTTCCTAACAGACTCCTTTTCTTTCCCTTTAATCCTTTGTTTAAACTCTCCCTGACCTCACGACAACCACTTCTTCATTGCACACCCCACTTGAAAGGCCTAGGACTACATTTCTATTTCTTTGCTTAGTTCTGCTTCTGAAGTCAACACTGCAAACCATGAATGATGGCACACTCTGCAAACTCCTTTCTGGAAAAAAAGCTTGTTATTTACATTCCAGGTGCACATGAAATGCTGTGACTACCCTGAGAAAACATTCTCACGAAGGTACTAAACACACAGAAAACACTTTCCTTGTCTTTATCAAATATTTTGAGGCTGCTCTAGCTAATAACAGTGTCCAGTATTTGTCGAACAATGGGGCATCAATATCTTACAAGCAACTCCTCTATGAGAGATGGAAAGGCAAATTATTGTGTTTTACCTTCACAGAAGCCCTCTCCAGTGCATTGGCTAATTATTAGTCAATCTGCCTCTTGTTGCTGATGACTACTTGTTAGTGTATGGCAGCAGAGCCTTCTGAGGCTGCCGTAATTGAAGGTTTGCGAGAGCTTCTATTGCTGAGGCACAAACTCCATCTTAAGACAGATGTGATCAGCCTTGCTTTTAACAAGACTGAAATAACTGGAAATCTGTGATTTGACTAATTGCAGGCTTCCTGAGAGTATCTTAATACAGGAAAAACTTTGGCCATCCTCTGAAACATACCTTCCTTAACTCTGACTGCCTGGCGGCCTTGTTCGAAATGCCTTCTCTCTGGTTATTGCCGACCAGAGAAAGCAATCACCAGACCATTGAGCAAATAACTGATCTTTAAAAAGCCCTAAGAGGGAAGAAATGAACTCAAATCAATTTCTGTGGCAGAAGGAAGGTATTAGCTTAGCATTGCCTGTAGGAGAGTAGACTCTCTGGAGCCAAACGCTCAAAAATCTGACAGATGGAACCCGGCTCTTAATCTCTCTAGAAGTACAACAGTGTGATTAAGGTCCTATTTCCTCTGGTGCTTTTCTCCACATACCTTAATGTCAATACACAAAAAGGCTGCAGAAGATGTACACATTGCTTCCTTGGATACTGTCTCTCAGGAACACAAACTTAGAAGATGCTCTGGCCTCATTCTGGCTGCATCTGGTTCACATACTGAGGATTCTGCAAGGCCAACGAAATCTGACCTTTGTCTCCCAACCCTTTCTAGGTGGTACATTTTGTTGGAAGGACATCAAAATGTGCTTATTAGGGAGCCAAGATACTCCTCTCAGAATTAACTGCTTGCCTGTACACCTCTGCCTGAGGGCAAGGGTTTGTGGAAATGTGCACAGGGCTTGGATGTGCAGGTTGGGTTATGACTGACACCTTTCCAGGTGAAGAGAAAAGAGGAAAAAGGCAGGGTAGTAGGGTCACTTGTGTCTATACTGCTACAAACAGCCTGGTACTACATGGGAACTCTCACCACAAACAACTTGCAATTGTTCATGCACGACAGAATAATTTATTTCAGGTATGTCAACTTGATGGATAATTGAAATACAGACACACAGTAGATAGGCTTCTATTCATCTTCTGCCTGTGTTCCCATTTCTTTGTGTCGCTAAGAAAACTACCAATTGTTTTCCACTATGAGTTTCCAAGGTATTCCATGTCACATTTCAAATGAGAGAAGGCTGAAATTTTGGGAAAGGAAGTCATCATTGTAAAGCTGGTTGAGGAGGACCACCCTTGTAACCCAGCACTCAAGAGGCTAAGGCAGGAGGATTACCATGAGATCAAGGCCACCCTAGACTACAGAGTAAGATCTTATTTCAACAGAGCAAAACAAAACAAAATCACCAACTATAAATATTTATCTGAAAAACTTTACAAAATGCATTTGCCATGTGGTTAGCCTTCATTGCCCACTTTAAAAATCATATAAAATAGCTATGATACTTCTCCAAAATAGGGCTGTAAAAGCTTGTACATCTATAGTCTATAAATACGTTTTAGAAAATTGAGCCATTTTCCACAGTCCTGAGGATGGCATTCTCAAGAAAAAAGTTGGACCAATTATGGTCTAATGTCTTTATGTCTTTTATATTCCTTAACAGTTGATTTAAATTATTGTTGCCTGTTAAGTATGAGTATACCCGTCACACAGTCATGCAATGAATAACTATCTACTGATCACCTACTGTGGGACAGGCATTCTGCCAAGCTCCGAGCATTTAAAGATAGATAAAACAACTAGATAGCACTAACTCGAAGAGGGTGACAAGCAAACACCAATTATAATGTTTGATATCTGCTATCAGCAGAATACAGGCAGGGGTGTCTTTCTGAAGGCACCAAAGTTTCCTAAGGAGATGTCAGCCAAGCTGAGTGCTAAAGTTAGCTAAGGAGTTCATCTGTCAAAGATGTGATTCAAACTGTCTAATGCAAATACCTTTAAATTCCAGCAGACAGTGATACACAAGAAAAAGACAAAGGAGGGTTAATATCTGTTGGCTGCCAGCAAGCATGAAAGTGCTTCACAAGTATTAAATAACTGATTTTCACAAAAACAAGCAAGAAAGGTAATTCCATTCTATTGAGGAGAAAATAAGTGGTTCTGGAAGATAGACAAGCTGTTCCCAGGCATGAGACCAGCACATCCTAGATCAAGCCCAAAATTCCTTCCATTACTTCAAGGACAAATATTTTGAAAGATCAAATTCAAGCACATAGAACCTCATCATTTCTACCCAGTCAGCTTAGATAGTCTTTGAAAAGCTTACCTATAAAGTGCACTGTTTAAATAGGTGCTCCTGATGACAGTGTGCCCAAAGACACCAAGATTAGCCAAAGGCCTGAACCTGTGTGTGAGTGCCATGTTCTTGATCAGTAGTTATTGGACAGTGGTCATCATAGCATGAGGATCTCTCTTTGTCATTCAAGTTTTCATTTTCCTGCTCCTTTGATGGGCGGAACATTAGAACCAAGCATAGAATCTGGCCTCTGACTGCAGAATTGCTTTCCTCCTCTATCTGTATTTGAATATTAGAGTAGACTTAATAATGAAAGCCAAATTGTCAAAGAACTAACTTCATGACTACAGAAAGAAAAAGAGAAGGCTTCTGAGTGTCGGTTTCATAAAGAAATGTTTCTGGTAGCACTCTACAGTTTGTGGTTGTACTATGGACCAAATGTGCTTCTCAGATACTCATGGTTTGACTTTATAAAGGCAGAGACAGGAGCATGTTGAGGAATTAGTTAAGGCTCATACCCAAATGGGGCTAGAAAAGCAGAGACCATTCTTCAGACAGTGTATGTTATTTTTGAAAAGTGACTACATTGCAGAATTTAAATCTTCCAAAGGTGAATTAAGGCAAGACAAATGTCTAAAGTAGGATAGCAAAGCAACGAGAGAGACATGACATTTCAAAGTAACAGTATAAAAGGAATGTTTTCTTGAAGAGTTTTTACAGAGCAGTTTTCCACTACTGTCTACTACTGTGTGTGTGTGTGTGTGTGTGTGTGTGTGTGTGTGTGTATTCATTCATTCACTCATGTAGGGCCTAGCCCTGTGAGGAGACAGAACTGACTGAGGATTTTACAACTTGGGTAGGCAAGAATGTCCTTCCAAGGATGGGAAATGAGTTAACTCTGAATGTCACATGACCAAAGTTAAGTGGAGATCCAGTCAAAGAAACTTCCAGGCAAAAGAATGAACCAGAGTAAGGATTTTGATGTACAAACAAAGAACAGCATTCAAGGAGAAACCCGGAAACTGGATGTGATAGAAATCATAAAAACAAGAAAGAGTAATATATTAGGGGAGAGATGTCTATGGTTGGGCTGGAAGGGAGGGCAGATCCTGCCTAGAATATCAGACCGGAGTTGAGATTTTATTTTAAATGAGACAGCAAGGCACTGAAACGTTTGAGCAGGGAAATGACACAACATAATTTATGTTTTCCAAGACTGGGATATGAAAAGCTGACCACAGGGCTGTAAGATTGGACCTGAGGAAATCAGTTTTGAAAGCAAGAGTAATTGCTCCAGAGATGAGAGCGGTCTGAGGCATCAGCAGGTGAGGCGGTAATGAATACGCAGTTCGAGGCGCGTGAAAGCAGAAGCAATGGATCTGTGGTAAAGCTTAGGTTTTTGAACTGAGTGCAAATTGTGGCACCGTTAGTTGAACTCTGACGAAGAATGGAAATATAATAAGCTTGAGGGAAAAGAATTAAGAGTTTAGTTTTATGCATGTTAAAACTGAGATACTTAGTAGATACCATGAAGGGCAAGTAGAAATTTACCAATTTACTAACATTCAGGCAATGTTAGTCAACATTAGCAGAAACCAATATAGAGGTAGCATGTAACACCACATAACCCAGTGAAATATCTGAGGGACTACCCATGCAATGCATATAGAAAAGACATCATGGAAGACAAGAAAGCCAAATGTTTTGTTAAAGATGGAGTGAATGACCTACTCTCAAAACTGCTGAAGGCTGAGTAGAAACATCACCATGTTAAAGAATAAAATTCTTATGCAAATGTCAATCTAAAAATTAGAGGTTCAGCAATTTTTTGTATGGAAAAAATAGTCTTAAAATATGAATTGAATGGTCTTACATGAAACCATTACTCTGAAAACACTGTGACAATTAGAGTCACATGGGTTTTCTAGTCTAGAGCCTTCCCACCCCCCCCACACAAAAGGAGTTCAGTCCAAATGCCAGCCTCTTTGAAAGGCTACTTCTGAGAGAATTTCTACCGCTAAGGATTTTATAGCCTGTTCTATGTGTCATGTTCACAAAAAAAGAAAGCATTAGGATTCTATATATCCACAGATGGCTAACATTGCCTTGGGTCAAAATACTGGGCCACTGGTAAATCTGTTCCGATCACTACGTTATTAGAATGCACAATCTGTATTGAAGCAATTGACTCAGTGTTAACACTTTTTACGTTGGCACTGTTTGCATTTCTTGGGTTACCTGCAGACATTTGGTGATATTGGTGACTACCTGCAGGGTATATCCTCCCTGAACGATCTTGAACATTTAAAACCAAGACTAACTTTTCCCATCATACAACATGCTCTATATGAATCATACCTACTTATCCACTGTCCATTCAAAGAATATGTTCAGGTATGTAAATCAATAATACTCTATGTAAAATATTAGAATGAAAATACAAAATGCAAAGGCGGTGGTAGGACATGCCTTTAATCTCAGCACTAGGGAGGCAGAGGCAGGTGGATCTCTGTGAGTTTGAGGCCAGCCACGATAACCAGAGTTACAACAGAGAAACCCTATCTCGAGAAACTGGAAAAAAAAAAAAAAAGAAAAGAAAAAAAAAAGCCAGAAAATACAGGATGCAACAAAAATACCCAAGGAGCTGTGTATGGTGATGTACGCCATAAATCCCAACACTCTGGAGGCACAGGCAGGTAGTTCTCTGTGAGTCTGAAGCTTACATGGCCAGTTCTAGTCCAGCCAAAGTACATAGTGAGAACCTGTATCAACCAAAACAAAACTAAACCAAAGCAAAACCCAACCCAATTTGAAAGAAACTCTATTAAATTAGTGCCCACTCATGCTCCCTTCAGCCATGTCAGGAACCCACAGGTTTCCCATGGAGGTGAACAGATTATGTGATGTGCCTCTGAACGGTGCATAGTAGGCAGTCAATTGTTGTGTTGTTTTAGAACGAAGATACGATTTTGGCATTTTTAATTGCGCTTTCTTACTTGAAATTGCACTTCTATTTGTCCTTCAGAAAAGATGTGACCAGTACCAAAGACGGGAACAGAGTCTGAAAGCACAGTTACTCACGTGACCAATTGCTTTTAATCCTTTAGTAACCTAAACTTCGGCAATTTGATTTTGTCATTGCTTTCCCTATACTATCAAAAAATGATGCTTTCTTTACTATTTCAAACTCATCAGAAAATCGCTAAAAATCTAAAATTCAATTTGCCACATTACTGCTAATTTGAATAATGGCTAAATAAAACACAGGAAACGCTGAAGCAGCATTGATTTCTAAAACATTTTGCACTTTCCTCCTCCATCCCTGTAAAGTAAAGCTTGGATGCTACGCACAATTACACAAGAAAATCAAGAAGGCCATTACATTCAGCATTTTGTCATGATCACTGTTACCATGGCAAAGAGTAGGCGTAGTTTAGCACAGCTGCCACGGGCAAGGTCTGCCGGCCTTTTGTAAAGCTGAGTAACAATAAAATGCCAAATTCGATAGCCTCCCACCCACACCCCACACTGCTGCCCACAGATGCTACCATCTCCTTCCTTAATGAGCTGGGCATGTGTCATCTTATTACTGTATTCTTACTGTTGACCAATGACAGAGGAGTAGAGCTAATCTAGAAAGGTCACCAACCGACTCACCTCTTGTTTTCATGGAGAACACATGGCATGAAAATCGGAATGCGATCGTAAGAAACTAAAGAGTCAACAGTTGCATTGCAGATGACAACGATGTTGTGTTAGAAGCGGAATGGAGAGGGAAGAGAGATGAATGACGCAGGCCTGTTATAACAGCAGAATATCACGCTACTTCCTTTGAGTATCTGGTTAGTTATGTACACAGTGGTGATATAAGTAACTTTCTGGGCCGGGGAGATGGCTCAGTGGAGAAAGTGTTGCTACACAAGTGTGAGGAGTGGTATTCAGATCCCCAGCCCCCAGGTCAAAGCCAGGCAGGCACGAGATGAGAACCCCAGGAAAGGCTGCTATCAGTGAACTCTAGTTACAGTGAGAAAGCCTGCCTCAATAAATAAAGAGTGAGTTCTTGTGGAACAACAACCAATGTCAACTTTGGGCCTTCATAGCCTCAGACAATACACCTGCACACACTCACATGCACCCATGTACATTAGACATGCAAACACAGATACACCCTCTCACACATGAAGCCTCCTTGTAAGGATTAACTAAAAGAACTTTCGGGTCCAGGCACTCGGCAGGTACATCTGTCCCCACCTGCACAGAAACTGGTAGGTAAACTGTTTGCTACTGTTGTAAGGTTAATCATTTTCATTTTTCAAATGGTTTGGATACCGTCTTCAGAGAACTGAGAATAAATTAATTTTTATGGTCTAAAAGAAGCATAAATTCTACATCAGAGGGATAAAAATCCAGTGTCTATATCATATTATGCACCACGGCTTGTTATCCGTATTTTAAGTGACACTAATGTAATCACTGTAAAGCAGGAAATAGACTAGACCAGTTTTGACCTTAAGCACAGATTTTAAGTTTTAAAAAATGAAGCAACATCATGAAAGCAGAGAAGTTTAAATTATCTGAAATGAATACATTAATCAGAGTCTATATTTACTAGGGGAAAAAGGCTCCTAGCATTTTTACCAGCTAAACAAAACATTTTTTTCTAATGAGACTTCAGCTGAGTATCGTTTATCTTAAGAGAAAAATAATGGGACCTTACCTATTCCAGTAGCTCCAGAACTGGCCATGCAGGTAGGCGTGGTGGCTACATTCATCACCAAATGAGGCTTTGCTTTCAATCCAGTGAATTATGTGCCCTTCCACAGCTAAGGGACAAAGCATTACTAATACACGGTGAAGGAGGGGGAAGATTGGAAATCCTCAACTGTGCACTGGCCTCTCTATGCTTCACATTAATGAGCAGAGGTTTAGCCTCTGCGATTCACTGTTGGCGTAATTACAAAACAACACGTTATGTGAGTTCATCATCAGGCACACTGGTGCCATAGTCTCATCCTGCCATCCTCACCCCGTTCCTCAAAACTCCCTCTCTGAGTGCTCAAGATGCTGTTCTGCCACTCGACAAGTGACATGTCAGAAGACCAAAGTATGTCTGGCTGTCTGGCAAAACTGTGTTGTAAAAATTCAAAATTTAGAGAAATGAGTTGAAAACACAACTCAAAAATGCCTTAGGAAGGCATGCTCATCCCTCAAGTATATGGGAAACTTTTGAGGCACGGACTTCTTTTGAACTGACTATGAGATAATTTAAGACAATCTTTCCCAATGATTTTACCCAATTCAACACAGTATCATAAAGGTGCTCTATTCTGAAAACACTTACTAATAGTAAGACGTGAAAAAAAAAACCCTTCTATACACAGATATGTATCTGAGCTCAAGGACTTACCAACTGGCACCTGTAAAATGAAGTCTGGTGTTTTGTCATAGCCCTTTGCACGGAGCTGATCTTCATCTGCAGGAAGAACAAACACTATCATTTATTGCGGCACTCCATTAAAAAGACAGCAATATAATTGCTTTTCTTTTTTAAATATGTGTAAAAATTACTAATGCAGCCATATGTGTCTTTCTTATGCGTGCAATGCCGTGTCAGAATAAATGAATTTTCTTCCCAAACCTGAATCAGAGATACAAGAATGCTTCTTTGTCCTTTTTGCATTTTTATGTCTTTATTATAAACATCATTAATCCAAGCTGTCAGGAACTACCTTTTTTTTTTTTTGGTAATTGAAAATTCTCAAAATAAATATACTCACTGATGGAAGGAAAAGGAATCCAGTACAACGAAAGTCACTAGTGTTAGCAGTCAATATTGACAGTTTACAGTAAGGCAGAAGCACGGCAGCCGTTGCAATCAGGAAATAAATGTTTTCATTAAGCAAGCAAGAAACTCTAGTTTCAATTAATAAAGCTATTCCCATATACAAGTAAAGGAGAGAAAGGTGAGACAGATACAATTAGTTATCTCGCTTAATTCCTTACATATACAACTGTTTCTGGTGAATGAGAATTTGATGGCCTACAGTGTGTACTTTTGAAAAGCAAACATGCTTGAAGATGTTTTCCCTGTCTTTTCAATTTCTTCTGTAAACATCATTGATCCTGTTGGAAGGGCAGAAAGCAGGGGAGCGCGGAACCCAGATAAAGTTGGAAAAACCACCAAGGTGCTTGATTAAAAAAAAAAAAAAATCTCCCCGTATTTTCTAAATGCTGTCCTTGACTTCTAATGGCATTACAATGTGATTTCTGAAACGGAGAGTTCTCCATTAGATTTTGGAGTGACCTGGTCATTCAATTCCAGACATGGCTTTCTGTCTTCACCCAACCTCAACTAATGGCCCAACCAAGTAACAAGGAAGGCCGAGTGGTCTCTTAACACCTACTGGGCTGTTGACATTGTCATGCATCCCATTGGCCTTCCTGCATCAACTTTGATTAAAATTAATGGCCCATTCCCAGTGTTGGGTAGCTTATTTCCAATCCATTTGTCAGCCCAAGACAGTGGTTTCATGGCCAGTGTGCAGAAGCTCTGTTTTAGAGCATTCTTGTGTACATCGTGAAAGGTCAGCATTTTAAACATAAATAAGCTTTTAATGAGAAGACATACATTAAAGTAGATATCTAAGTGGAATGCCATTAGAAGTCGGTATTTTTTTGCTTGTATTTTGAAGGCTTGATGCTAGGATTCAAAACAGTCTTCCCTCTTTGAAACACGCACACAAAATTTTAAGCTGTTGAAATAATGAAATACAAATCCATTTAACGTTAATTTTCAAACAAAGGAATTTTGAAATTGGGCTACAGAAATAGACTGGAAAAATTTCTATCCTTTAACTGTACTTTGACCATAAAACTTTAATGGAAAAGGTATTTATTCAAATGAACCGTAGTGTTTTGAGTGATGTTTTACATAGGTGACAAATAGATTTAAAAGCTGGTTGGCATTTAAAAAAGATAGATAATATTTTATTAAAAGTATCCTAGCTTCATCAACTTTGTAGATGCCAACATTTGTTTCAGAAAGAAAATGCTTTTTGCTTCTGACTGCAGCTCA
This sequence comes from Cricetomys ansorgei, assembly GCA_026225945.1. NCBI lineage: Eukaryota > Metazoa > Chordata > Mammalia > Rodentia > Nesomyidae > Cricetomys > Cricetomys ansorgei. The sequence continues at coordinate 16,443,746 of JAMJFZ010003875.1, read as the reverse complement.
AAACAAAACTTCAAAGGTCACCAAGCAATCCACAGGCTGTCACACCCCTTTAAAAGCTGACTCTCCTGCTCTCCTGATAGCTTACTGCACCCAAACCACTGATGCAACTGAAACTGCAGGACTTCTCTAACTGAGCATCTAAAACCCCAAACGCTGCAGTGATTCAGAGGCAGGATTACAGCAGAGAAACAAAACAAAACAAAACAAAACAAAAAACAAACCCGGATCAGTACACTAGTTGAGGCTAGGGAATGTTCCCATCTTTTTGTGGAGAACTCCAAAGTACCAGGGGATAAAGTCTCAGTCAGCTGGCCTTTCTGCCTGCCCGCCCCAGCCCCCGCATCTTCTCCTTCCATGTTCTCAGAATCTACAAAGTCAAGTTAATCCTATGGTAACCATGCTCAGCACATCCTCTCCACACCTGAGACCTTACCAGTGGCTTATAATAAGGTTCTTCAAAACATCCAAAATACCCTTTCTTTTACTTACTAAACCTTTACTGTTACAACACCTCCATTTCATAACAGTGTAGTGGTTCCCCAACCTGTTCATTTTTCGTTAGGGAAGGAGGGAGCAACTTGATGAAGTTCAGAAGAAAGAGTAATGCAAGTGTAGGCAGAAGCACTTGTCGACAGGCAGATAGATCACTGTGCTGGGTCTCATGGAAGTTTCTATCACTCATCACACCACAGGTAGTCTGAAAGCCAGCCTATCTACCTGGCCCAAGGTCCTGTCTTTTACATTATGCTTCCTTCTTGGTCCTTGGATTTCAAATGAGTCCTAACATTTAGAAGACTATCTAACCCTCGGGGTGTAGACTTAAAATTTGGTCGGCATGTATCATTTGCAACTCAAGGGTCTGCAGCTGCGAGCCTTGCTCTGCCCTTGGTCTCTTTTTACCCACTCTGTGTTGGCTCCTTTGCAGTGACGGTACAGGCTTGCACACACTGACACGGTTGCTCTGAGGACCTGCCTCTCTGTTGTCCGCCTCTCACCACCAGCATATTCTCCACACATACTGGATGCCCAGAAAGGACAATTGTATTAATTAAAAGTTCATTTTGAACAATATTTATGTTTTCTATAAAGCTGGCCTAGACAGGTGATCTTTTTTTCTTCTCCAAATTTAACTCACTAGGCATAAGCAACACACAGAAACAGTGAAGTTGGCCCAAAGTTTGAGGTTTCTTTTTGATAATTCCTGTTGTTACTCCAAATGTCTAAACCTCAGTTTATTGCAGTTGTGAAGGACAGATGTGACAATCCCTTTCCTTCTTATGTTTTTCTTTCATTACTAGTGTTTTAAGTAACTCTTCCCTTACCTGGTCGGAAACATATGCTGTCTTCTAAAAGAAAAAAATGATGAGAAGAAAATGAGAAATAATATCAGTTAAGAGAGGAGAAAAAGTGAGGGCAATGGTCTGACATAGCACATGTAGTATGCTCGCCCCATCCTCCCTACTAACCTTAGTCAGTGGACATGGCAGATAGGAAGAAAGACTCTTCTGGCTCAAGGTGCACATATAAGCCTATACATTTCACAGCTCCTAAACTCATTAATGTCATGGTCTAAGGTTTCATCATCAAAATACATATAATTATATTATCACTTAAATGCACACTTGTTAGCCTCACATCCACAAAATGAATTATAGATAACCAGTACCTCATGAAAAAGTATTTCTGAGCTAGTAAAGTCTCAGAGATGCTCAGAGATGACTATTCCTACATTCTAATTTATATATCTTAAAAAGAAGCCCAGAGATGTTGTTGCCCCCACCCCCTAAGACCTGGACTTCTCAAACAGCAAAGACACTAGACAAGTGCCCATGTCAACCAAGTCCTGTTTTGTCCCCAAAGACTACATACTACTTAATTTTACCAATCATCAATTAAGCTGGATGATATGTGATACTAATGAAGAGTAAGGGACTCTCCTTTTCCTCCTGTGTGATCTGTGGATGGCCACCTGTCAGATGCCATTTGAAGGGGCCAGATAATCTTGATTTCCACAGCTATAGCAGTCCTCCTGTCATTACATCTCAAAATTCAACAAAACTGTGTCCACAGCAGAAATGGAAGCTCATTTTGAAAAATTACTTATAGATACTATTATCTCAATTGTGCAAAAACAACCCAGATCTCTGTTTAACACTGTCAGGCCTGTCCTTACGTGATATTTTTTAAAAGGGACTACATACGCGTAAAGAACATTGTGAGCATTTAATTTCTCTGGCCTTTGAATTATCTCCTTGAAATACCCGAAATATCCAAAGCAATTAGCTACTAATTACACAATTTCTTTGTTTAAAATAAAGGGTTGAGTTTTAGTCAGAGAACAAGACACATCTGAAAGTTGTTAGCATATACTTAAGAATCATATTTAAGACTACTAAGAAAACATTTTCTTTAATCTGTACTGTTTTATTAACATCTTTAAATTTAACAGATACCATTATTTCCCAAGAAGTTGTGCAAAATTCCAGTTTGCAACACCTGAAAATGAGAAGTAACACTCTGAAGTGACCCAAGAGTTTGTCAATGAATATAAAATACTAAATAAAATACATCAAATGGTTTAAAAAAAAACCCAAAAACCCTCCTTTAAAACCCTGAACAACATTATAAAATTCTGAAAGGACCCAGAGCAATGCATTGATGCAAATTAAAACTACAGCCCATCTTTTCTATTCCAGTATTTCATGTTCTTGGACCACTGATTCTGAAACATTCTTAATTCGGTTCTTGGTTCTGTGACCTTTCTTCTCTATATGTTCCCTGAGAATAAGTCTCACAGCCTTTTTTGCTGCAGACATCAGTAGGGCTTCAGTAATACTTGTCATTATCAAATGCAAACTGTGCAAGGGTACACAGAACACACAAGTATTGAACAGGGAGACTATCTCACAGAAATGAAATCTTTACCGAACCCCAAATTTCATTACAGCCATTAGTTTCAACCTCTTCCCCTAAAGCCTCTTATCAAAACCACTAATAGGGACTGCAACTGACTGCTCTGACCTTGTCCCCTGCTTATGTCTTTAGGGGACAATACTTGGGGAAACTGAAGTGCCCTAAAGATAGGAAACAAATAGGAGGTCAAGAAGCTGGGGCAATGTGAAGAGCGGCTAGGTATCCTGGCTGCCGGGTTGGGGGGGGGCACAAATTTCAACAACAAAGCAAATCATTGGAAATCCTTTTGGCTTCATGCTTCAAAGGAACAGACAAATCAGCAGGGTGGACAAACGAGACAGATCCAGACACACTACTGGGAGGGTACTAAGTTGTAATGCAAAGACTGTATGTAGCTAGTTTGTCCTTAAAAAACCAGGGCGGCTAGAAAGTCACTAGAGCCTATGCCAACCTCAAAATTCTAACGAGTGGTTGAATGTTAGCCTGTCTCTCCTAGCTCTTTCTCCCTGAATTAGTATCCATCGAAGAGGTATATTCACAGTTTTGAGACATAAAATAGACCCCTAACTGAGACAGATAACATGCCTGCATATACAAATCTGCAAACACAGACAGACCTCAGAGTCAATTCAGTAGTAACAGTAAATGATTTGACTCCAGGTAAACTGTGGTGATGAAGAATAAAAATGGAAACTGCAGTTAATTCACTGGAGGGAGAGACTTTCATTTGGCTGCCCTGTAGCCATCCTACTTGGCATTGCTATCCCACACTGCGATTCCGCTGGGTAGTTATTAACCTGTCCCAACCCACCCAGCTATGAGTGGGCACTGAACCCAGAGTAGCTGATAACAGAGTACTATCTGTTGTTTTTTGTTTGTTTGTTTGTTTGTTTTGTTTTCTTTTCTTTTTTGAAATGATAGGACAACTTTTTCTGGGATTACAACTCTAAGAAATAAACAAACTAGGACCTGCAAGTGACCATCATGGCTTCTTGAGAATGAAGGCAGCATTAAAAAGTACAGATCCCAAGAAGAACAGAAGGGAGGTATGGGTGACATTGCTTTGTGTTCTGAACTCCAGGCACATCAGAAGCAAAGTCCCCTCTTTGGGAGTTGCCGGATCTGTATTAGAATCAATCAGTTCTCTGTTGTGTGCATGTGCAATAGTTTGTTTGAATTTCTGCCACTAACAACCACAATAGTTTCCAGAAATTGTTAGTGGTCAGGATAGCAGAAGATCAGCAGGTGTGCTAAATAACCACAACAATGGCTAGAGAAAGGCCATGGGCCCAAAGCTAACAGTATGCAGCATTACCTTTCTTTGGTGTTTCAAGCAACAGGGAAGTGTCTATGATTCCTCTCTTGGCTCTACAAGGAAGTGTGCACAAGCCTATTCCAGGACAATATTTTTTTTGCTGCAATGTCTTCAGGATGGGGGTGGAACTCCAATTCCCTATGTCCCTAATAGCACATCCCTGCCACTTTAAAACCTATCTTCTTTTTAACCTTGAGATAGACAGGCATTTAAGTGGTTGATTCCTTATGAAAAATCTGCACATCTCTTCTCCCTACAGCCTACATAATCACATTTTATTTCTAGTCTCTTATTACTGCTAACATCTGCATGTAAACAATCTTAGCATTCTAAGTCTCACCTGCTCCCGCTCTGCCTATTGCTCACCTGAAGTCATAATCCCCTGTTTGTCACATCAAGATCACTGCCCCAGCACAGCAGGCTTGTTTTAAGGTGGGGAAGGAAACAGCAGGAACAGATGAATTCTTAGAAACAAAGATCCTCATTTCTTACGGCAAGGGACATCCTTCACTAAGCCTATTTGGCTTTACACATTATACCCTCTCGGAGTTCCAGAGACTAATACACAGATGCTAGAAATGTGCCCGTGTAAAATATGCTGGTCTGCCCAAACATGGGGGAAAGGAGTGAGGCAGGGGTAAAGTAAATGCCTCTCAGGTGTCAGTCAAAGTAATTGTTAGTGTCTACTAACAGGGTAACACTCGCTGGAAAGAATAAAATATCTCCAGAGCCATCCTTATTAAGCCAAATTTAACAAGATTTTGCACCCAACAGTGGCTGTGCGAGTCACTGATGAAAGTCCCCTTGACCTGGAGACATGCCAACCTATGCTGATGAGTGGTTTATCTTCTGTCTCTAGGACAAGTGCTTTTGTATTTTTCCGAAAGGTGCAAACGTTCTTGTCATCTTCTCACTGTCATCATTTCTTCCCTGCACCCCACTGCTCCTTCTGCCCAAAGGTCTCGAGAGCCCCCATAAAGCTAAAACCAACCCCCCCCCCCAAATAAGGAAAAACTGAAGAGAAGATTCAGTATTGCAAAGCATGGTCTCACAGTTTCTTAGTAGAGGGAATGTAGTGACTTCTCAGAAGTGGCAAACAGGAGAACCACAATACTTCCTAGTCAATTCTAAGTTGAGAGTTCTCTCTGCCCTTGAACTTAGATGTGGGTGGCAGTTCCTAATAGGCTCTGAGACCAACTACTCAATGTTGACTCTAATTGAGCGACCTGTGGAAAGAACTGCTGATATATATTTTGATCTATAGCAAAATGACCTGTAAGTTTTCAAACTTGAATCAATTTTCTAACAGTATTTCTTAAATCTTTCATAGTATCTCCCTATAATATTGCTGTGTGCTCTATGGCAAGAAAGTCAACCTGGTGAGTCAAAATAGCCATTCTAGGAGACTAGCAGGAACCCTGGTGAAAGGGAGCCTACGAATGCACAAAATTCCATCTGTCCCAACTTCAGTAAAAACAATTTAGGAGGCAGCAATGTCTTTTAACCTCTAAAATTTAGCTATCAGCTTTTAGAATAAAAATAGCATATGTATACCCTTATTGGTTTTTAGTATTAAAAATATGAACTGGAGAGCTCAGTAATAAACAATGTGTACTATTCTTGCAAAAAACCCAAGTTCTGTTCCTAGCACCAACATAGGGCATCTCACAACCTGTAATCTCACACCTGTAAAAGCTGTAATTCCAGCTCCAGGTGACCTAAAGCCTTTGTCCTCTGTGAGCACCTGCATCCATGTGCGTGCATACATACACACACACACACACACACACACACACACACACACACACACAAAATTACAACAAAGTAAGCAAAAACAACAACAACAACAAAACTCAGTGTACCTAAAAAAAAATCACTACTAGTACATTTGCTTCCACCAAGAAGACACTAAGTGGATACTTGCTAAGTAGGACACACTACACAGACCCCAACTCACCCTGGGACAGGGCCTGGAGCACCATGGAAGCAGGACCTTAACTGACAAATGGAACTCAGCTCACTAGCTAATTTGTGGAATTAATATTACTTTAGTTAGAGAAATTAGAATTATTTATTCATCTTTGAACTGTCTTATTTTAAATATTTATTTGTATAATATGAAACAGGTAACTTTTTAAGACAAGATAAATCCATATGTGTAAATGTATGTTTTCAATCATCAAGATCAAGCCTCTCCACACACCCAGTCCTAGCATGCCTGGCTAAGTCTGATGTCATTGAAGTTGCTCAGGTAACAGCTTCAGGACAAGAAAATTCAAGACAGGCTACAAAAACAGTGCTTAACTTTTTTTTCTATCAGTAAGAGAGTTAGAAGTTAGAGAAATACAACGGGTGGAAAGTCTACAACAGAATAAAATGTTTCAAGGGAAGTCATAACCTCTAAATTAGAAATAATTAATATTTAAACAAAGAGCAATAAGAAAAAATGTTTTATAAAAGTAGTCTAGAATAGAAATGGAAGGAAGGAGGGATGGAGGGAGAAAGAGAAATTATTTCTACCTATTAGGGAATCAAAATGAGGCAAACATTTACAATGTCTCCAACAACATAGAAGGAACAGACATGTATGCAAGAAAGAATACGGTTGGATTAGCAATGTTTATATACTGTTACAAACTCTTACACTTTCCCATACTGCCTCTAACATGATCATCTATTTAAATTTGCCTGTCACAGGACTTTGAAGCTAATTAATCACCGAGGAGTTATTTATAAAGTAAAAGAACAATAATTCCACAACAATATTTCATACAGGATTTAGATTTTCATGTTTTAACCAGAAATAAACATGTGTTAGGTTTAGTGCAACATTAGAACACTTAGAATGTATAGAATAAATGAATAAGTTTTTGTATTCATATGAAGAAATATTTCAAAACAGCTGAAAATGCTGTAGGGATTTGTCTAAACTTAGTATTATTCATTTATTTTTAAGATCAGGTAGGTATCTTCTCAGAGTATTGTCAGATAACTATTTCCTCTGAATTGAAACATTCTGTCCTCCATGGAAGAGACAGTCTCCTAAGACTCAGAGAGCTGACAAAACTTATAAGGCTCAGCAAGTTGCAAGATCCACCAAGCCATTCTGCCAGCTTATAAAAACAATGGAGAATTGTCTGGAAGAGGAGACTTCCTTCAGTGAAACCGACTGCACGTTATACAGCTCTGGCAGAGCTTTCTAGACCACATTGGGGCAGACTTTTCTGTGATACAGCTGCCTCTGAGTCACAAATGTTCCTGTAAGTAGCTCCAATGAATTCACTGATTCATTGGTTCCATCACGACTTAGGTGGAACCCTTTCTTTGGTGTGTCACAGATGACCTATCTAAGTGTGATCATTCTCTGCTCTGGTCACACCAAGCAATGTCACACAACAGACATTGTTGCTCAAACAACTGGTGCTCAAACAGTGACTACCAGAATCAGAATCTGAGTAGAGGGGAGGGCAGTTAGTTTCTTTACTCAGTGATAGAACTGCACCTGAGTCTTATCTGTGAGGATGGTTCTGAACTGGTTACCCTTCTCCATATGGTATGGGAAGGTGGCTTTCCTCCCGTAGTGGGAGGTTCACGTTCCCTGAAATGGGTGATGAGACATGCAACCATATCCAAGCCACCTTGGAGGTGAGTATCCCCCGGAGGACTCTTACAGTATCTGTCTTCCTCTATGTTGTATGGTGTGACATACTTCTTTCAAGAATGGAGTCTATCTAATGAGTATGGGGATGCTCCCTAAATGGCCAGTAACTTAACAATACATTGTCATTTCTGAAAGTAGTACATATGGACCAGGATCATAAGCAGGCTATTGCCTGGCCTTTGCTTTGGGCTATAAAATATGCAACTGAGTCTGAGCTGTTTACCCAGAAAGAACTTGCCCATGGAAGAAAGGAATTACAATGAGAAAAGATACAAGTGGGAAAAAATAAAGGAAGATGGGATGGATGTATTAGTTTGCAGCTAGCAGGATACAAGGGGGAAAAATTGGCACAAGCCTTTCCTGGGATCTAAATATAGAACCCATAGGAAGAGTCAGGTAAGGAAAGGATGCCCAATAAAAAAGGAAAGAATGAGAGAGAAATCATAGAAGACACCACTTCCATCCAAGCTTTAATACAGAGGACAAGAAAATGCCTCATTTAGCATGCAGAAGGTCTAGTACAGCAAACTATAGCAAGTGAGAAACATTCTGCTTCTAAAAAGCTTGGGTTTGGAAAATTTTTTAACAAGTAATGGAGAAGCCACTCACAGCTTGGTTCATAAGGTTTTGAGACATGGGACTGGATGACATCCACCTTAATGCCATGAAAGCAGAGAAACTGAGTGATACAACTACCATGCCTCCTTGAGACTAAAGCTGCATGACCCGAGGAAGCAAGAAAACTAGGCCCTGATAGACTGGCTCACGTGGGTCACCCAGTGTTATCAGCTGAGGTCCCCACGAATCTCAGGGGCTAGAGGACATCAAAGTAAGAACTTCCAAGGCCCGGGAAACTAAAGGAACTTCCTGAGCTAGTGAAGTTGCAAGATCCAAGTACTCAAGGTCATAAAAAACAGTAAACAATTGCTGAGGAGGAGGAGACTCCCTCCCCTAATGTGACCACAGGTTGTGTAGGAAACACTAGGATGAAGATTTCCTGAGTCTTAGCTAGTACTGGGATGGAGTTTTCTATGATGCAGCTGTCATGCAGCACCAATGCTCTTGTAAGCAACCCCAGGAAATTCAGTGGTTCACGGATTATACCTTGGTTGGATTACACCTTGGAATTACTTGTTTGGTCTGTAGTTGGTACTCTATCTAGGGTGAACAGATTTTGTTCATATTTCCTTCAAGAAAATTCACACAATAGGTATGTTTCCATCATTTCCACATATCCCAGAGCACAAAAGAGTATGTGGGAACCATCAAATTCAATATTTAAATGTTTCTGTACATTCAAGAAATTGAAAACAATTATTTTACCGTATTCCAGCATTAGTATTTGTCAGTTGAAGTGAGTCAAGTCTAACACACTCAATTCCAGTTACCTGACGTTCTAGACCTAGGCTAGATAAAGAAGTGGGCCTGAAAGCCTTACTGTCCATAGGTACAGGGTGCCAAAGAGAAATACCAATCAGCTTTGAAAAGACAATTCCTTAGAAGGTAACCTTAAAAAAATCATAGACTTGGCTGTGTCCACATTGATCTGCAGTGGAGTAACTGGTGGATCACATACTTTATAATTTTATCAGAAGCTACTGTTCTGAAACATACGTTAGAATACCTCATAGGCACCTATTGTAACTGTTATAATGAGCTGCTACCTATTTTATCTAGCATTATGCATTTTTAAAAGGAAGTTTAATACACACTACCTTATCTCCATAGGCTCTACAATTCAGTTGCCCTTCTTATATGAAAACACTTGGTTGTCTCTACTGCCCAAATTTAGTAAGTGGAGAACACTTTCCTAATTTACTAACTTTCTTTAACCCCAATTCATGAATATTTGTGATCTTTCTCAACTTCAAACTTCCAAAAATCTTCCAACACACCCTACTCCACTCTCCAGTTTATGAATAAAAAGACTGGACAAATATGAAGAGATTTATTCTAGGTTTTATGGATTTGACTGTCTGTGGCTAACTTGTCCATTTTACAATGAAATTATGTAATGGAATGTTTTTCTATTTTTGTCCCTAAAATTATTCTATAAAGGTTCTTCAATATCTTCATGAATCTTCTTACTAGCACAATTGCTGTGGATCTTCTGTTGGTTACCACAGATACAATGGAGGAGAAGATTAATGCTTCCCTGGGTGCTTTATGGTTGCCTGTCCCATTATTACATAGAGTGTCCTTCCAGGCTTTATCTCTAATGATGAAGAGATGCTGAAAGAAATAATACTGTGTAGTAGTAAGTGTCTCTACAGGTTCACAGATGAATGCAGACATATGGGGAATTTGAAAAATCATACTAAATCTATGATGCAATTAATATTTTGGCATGAAAGCAATAAAAGCTTAACATTTTGCTTTTCAATAACAGGACTTTCCTATATGAGATAAACATACCTAACACGAATTTTTCTAAGTGTTCTCTTTAATACATAAAGTGTTTTATAGAGAATATTTCTTTGTTTCTTTGTCTCATAAAGCTTAGATTATGGTTAATATCTCATGACACCAAAAGTAATACAGCAACAGATATTAAAGCATTTTTTCAGCCACTTATTCTATAAAATATTAATTGCAAGCCTGTGTATGTGCTATCTATATAGGGGATTGGGTAAGAGAGCTTCTGCTCAGATCTAAATCAATAAAAGATAACATGCAGAGCATCAATCATCACCCTCTCTTCCTTCAGTACATAGTACCTGCAGGTGGAAAATACATCTTTAAGCACCCACAATGACACTACAGGCCAGAGGACTTGAACAGCACTTACCTAGGAAGGACAGGTTTTTCTTCAAAAGTAAGTCTCTTAGCAGGACTTCATGCTCATAGCCAATAGCACTAGACATTTCAGTTAAGGAGGCAACACACACAGAAGAGCTGAACTATCAGGAAAATTCTAATACCAAGTCTATATGTTGAGATGAAATGGAGAGTTCTGGTAATTATACATAAGGTTTCCCACCCAGCTCACACATTTTGAGGAAAGAAGTTTCTATATGCATTCTTCCTTCATTTAAATAAGTCAGCAGAATTTTTCTATAATGCTTATATATTTTGGCAAAAAAATGATTTATAAATCACTGTGATTTTAATTATTTTGAAAACAGGGGAGTCACATAAAATACTCAATAATTTGTGTTAAAAAAAAACCTAACCCTCCAATTCAATTTATCAAATACTAACTAAACACTCACTAAGTAGAAGAAAGAACAAGAACTATTCTGTCTTTGCCCTAACAGTTTCCAATCTTAGAGCTCTAGAAACCTTTGAGATCCATTTGGCAGTCATCAGCTCCTGCTTCACTTCCAGGGATATGGAGGCTGTTGACTCGTGTGTTATCTTATCCTCACAACTATAAAAAAGCTTTGTTTTAAAGACAAGGAAAGACTTAGAGAAGAAACTGCACAAAGCCAGTCAATGTGTGGGAAAGCTAAGAAAGGGGTTGAGGGCACAGCGCAGTTGGACAGTGGTTTGCCTAGAACTCTTGACGACCTGGATTCACCTTTAGTGATGAAGGAAAACAAACAAGGCAGGAATGAGATTTCTTCAAGGCTGTGTTTGACCATATGCCTTTCACAAAAGCATCAGAATTATATAATCCTTGCTAATAGTAAATGTTTCCTAAGGACCACATAAGAAGCCTTTCTGCTAACTACTCTGAGATCTTAGTTCCATTTTCCCAGTCATGCAGAGTAAGAACCAGAAATGCCAAGGACTGTGCTCAAGGTCCGTGCTCAAGGTCCTATGGCTCACAAATAATGAAGTCAGTGGCAATACTTGAAGTTTGCTCTCTTTTCTGAAGGAAAGAAACTACATTTCGACTCAAAAAGTGTAACGTTATTCTGGTCCTTCAGTCCTACTGAAAGCATTTGGTAGAAACAGTCTGCGATGACTTCTTTTACTGTCCACCCCACCCAACCCATAGCATCAGCATGGGTGCTTTAACGTACCAGAGAGTGTCATTCCGATCATGTATTGCAAGCATTCAACTTAATCAAAGGCAAGTTACATAACCTTAGTAAGAAAAAAACCTAAAAATCACACTGTCCTTTTTCATTGGGTTACAGTTGACTATTATTTAAATCCTTTAATTCAAGAAATAGTCACTTTTGTCCATTATCAAAACAAGGCCAAAGTCATCATTACTGCCCCCACTCTGTTTTCTTTTTTCCTCTTCCAATACACACATCTGCACTAGAAATAAAATAAAAGAAACAAAATGTCAAATCACAGAATTTCACACATTTTTGAGTCCATTGAAGACATTTGATAGATAAGTCTCAGTGGTTTCTCATTACCAGAGTATCTCACATTTTCGAACTAAATTATTTACTTCTTGCCACATAAATGTGCTCTCACTTTTATTGTTGTAAATTATTTACATCTAAAGTGTTGAGTCATGAAACTGGGGTTTCTGACGGTACAGAAATGAAACCCACAGCCCCAGATACTTCCTGAGTCATCACCCCTCTTTGTTTCTCTGTTCTGACCTGTGTCTTAACAGTTCTGGCCTGGAGTCCCACTTTGGAAAGTTCAAGTGACATGGAGTTTGCTTTGTGGATATGAGATGCAGAGGCAAAGGTCTGAGTGAGCAGGCATACCATAAACAAACAAACAAACAAATAAATAAACGCAAAAGTCACCAAAAGAAAAATAAAGCACACTGACAATATATCCTCTTTCCCCCTGTGATTGGTGTTGTGTCATTTTAGTAAGTGACCAATTTACTTTATTCTCTGTACATGAATGCCTACATGTAACATTTTCATAATAGAGTAAGGAGGTTTTGCATCCATTCAATTTACCAAATGTGTGCTTTCTTTGTAAGAAACTGATGTACTTTAGTGAGAGTAAGCAATGCAAACAAACATTACCAAATTATCAGGACCACACAGAAAAGCATTTCTCACTTACAAAGAAAACCAATAATTTCATCCGGTGTGAAATAAAATAATTCCTGTTGATCAGTCTAGGAAACATCTTTGCAAGCCTATTTACAGTATATGAAACTGACACTATTTCAATGCAAAGATACAATCATTCTCTCCACAAACTCCCCAGTCTGTTTTATTTTGCATAGTTACTGCAATCGCCAATTTTAAATTTTGGAAAGATATACTTCTTGGTTATGCTTTGTTTGATACAGACATAAAAATGCAAGGTCTAGAAAATAAAGCTTATAAAAGCAGTAATTTTTACTGGTAATAAGCATAATGGAAGTGCAAAAATTAGAGTCTAGTCAGTGAATACAGTTCATATACATACATCATTATATTTATCAATTGAAATTATATAGTACATTAAATCCTACTGACAATACACAGCCAAAAGAGAATGTGAATGATGGCAATATATATATGTATGTGTATATATATATATAAGAAAAATATTCCAGACAGAATTTATAATGCTCCATAAGCAGAAACACTTAGACATTGTCTATAAGGATACCTATTATTGATGTATGGTAGTGACCATGGGGCAAAACTTGTAAATAACCTCACAAGCCATTTTCTTCACCAGCAATACGGCAATCTAGTTTCCCGTAAGCGTCTCAACTATTACTGAAAAATAGCCTCCTGGCATTTACAAAGCAGTTGACTTCATACTTTAGTCCATGCATATATAATTAGAGAGTTATATTTAAAATCAATATGCAATCCTTCAAAAGACATTATGCTTTTAAAACCTTAACTTTAAATTGATTTTTAACTATTTTATGTGCTTTGAAATTAGCATGTAATTCAGCCCCAGACACTCGGAGATGTGTCAGTTGTTATATAAATGTGCTAAAGTCTATCACTGCAGCAATGCGAGGTTGGCACTCCTACAACTTTTAACACTACCATTAATTTCACACTGAAAATAGAAGCACAGTTACATTTTAGTCTAATAAGAAAGCCGGCTTTTGACAATACCATGTTTTGGTTCATTTTAGTTAGGGGACAGGTCAGAGAATGCATACGTAAAAAGCTACATCCTTGTTACTCAAAATTCTTGCAAGAGGACTCTCTCCAAAGATTATGCTCAAAACTGAGTTATGTTTTTAGGAAAGTTATTTTCTTCTAAAAAAAAAATTTGAGCTGGGTGTGACAGTGCACACTCTGAATCCCAACACAAAGAAAATGGAGGCAGAAGGATTGGGAGCTTAAGGCCAGCCTGGACAACACAGCAAAACTATGTTTTAAAAATATTTTTCTAATTGACTCTAAGCCGTTGTGAAACCAGAAGATTATAAATAAATATACACAAGCACACACACACATGTGCATATGTGGCTGCACATACACACATTTATGTGTATGTGTGGATATGCACACACATACTCAGCTCACAAGAGACCCAACAAAAACTCTGACTGGTGATCACTGAGTCTCAGCTGTAGCAAAATCTAGCCCAGGAAGGTTGTGTTTTGAAATGATCTCCACCCAAAATTATGAATATTGTTTAAGTAAGTACTCTTTTGTCTAAAGTGTTATCAAAATCCTCACTGTCATGGATTTCTGTTTACTGATAATCTCTACTTTACTGAAATTGTTGCCATTCGCCCAGCCTTATTTTAAGAAGTAAACATTAACTCCTTAGGAATCTCAATGGCTTTAAAAACAAATGACTGGACATCTGCTTTCACAGCCTTAAAGTCAGTCCCAAGGGAAAAATTAGCATGGTTTCTCTAAAAATCTTTATTAGGGATCCAAATGACAGTGCAGATTGCAATCAGTATTTAAGCAAGAAGAGTCCACTGCCCTTTAAAATGTGATGGACTCTGGCGGCATTTTAATAACATCATCCTTTAACTCCAGGCTCAAAATTTACTCTAGAACACTCAACTGAATTTGGCTCAGTTTAAATGGAACTTTGTTATATTAAAAAAAAAAAAAAAAAGGCCAGTGAGATGGTTAGATACATTCCAAGACAGTATGTTACCTGCCTAATGACTCTGCACCTTTAAACTCATTGAAAACCAAGCAGTTTGAAATAAGCGTGAGGATGTGCATCTGCTGAACTGACACCTTCCCGTGGCCTAGCTGATCTTTCCTGAGCGGTAGAAAAGAATGGCCTGCAGTGACCCTCCGGTTGACTGAATGTAAAATAGGAGAGTATGAAATGTGTTTTCCGAAGCAGAACTTTATGTCAGGTTAAAACTAGACACATCTCCTCCACCGAGTCTAAGCTTGTCAATTGTGCACCTAAAATTTTATGGGGAAGGATACTGCTTGATGCAGTCCACCAGCGGTCCATAACAGCAGTCGTTCACAATGCACTGCGGACAAATAAGAGAAGGGTTATAGGCGGGGGAGACTACAAACCCCACCACAGCAAACACTCTAAAAGCAGTCATTATGTTTCCTCCCCCAACCACCACCCAAAAGAAAGCTATCAAAAGACTATTCAGATTTAATCACAGAAAACAAAAACTGCATGCTTTTTATTTACTATGAAAGCAAGCTATTAAAAAGTAAAATGCTCTTCTGGAAAATATTGCATTGCTGTTTATGGCGCGCCCTGACCTCAGTGATAGTTTATGATGACAGTAATTAAATGAGGTTTAAGATCCTCTACTCGGCTAGGCAGATAACAGCATCGCCACTGAAAACAGCTGTGATTAATACCTGGTAGACCTGGTTTGCTAGAACTCCATCTGGAATCTGAGAAGGGTCCCGTAACATACTATTTATAACAGACTTGGAAGCTGCAGAAGGAAAGAGATGAACTATTAGCAGACAGTCAACACACTTTTTCATATGACATGAGAAGTGACATATACCTATGTACACACAGAGCACAAAAAGAAAAACAGTACTGATACTGATCATTTCTCTGAGGTTTTCATCTAAGAGAAGCTTTTAATTAGACCATTTTTGCCAAGTATTTGTAAGCTACATTGCCAGATTTGACAGTGACCTGATTTCTTCCAAGGTAAATTAACAAGTGTAGACCTAAAGCATATGCCTATTTGCAGACAAATCAGTGTTGGAAAAGCCAACTTTGGGGAAAGAAAAACATAACAGAAATAACCAGAAAAGATTTAACTTTTACAGGTAGAGATCTTCTTTCCAAGCACCTGTACCTTAGCTTAGCTAAGGCAGGTTAGACTTACAGGCTTCAATAATGTCAAGAAAACATCTCTCCATACTAAATCTGTCCAAATTAATTCCCATTAACTTCCAGTAGTTGTTATGGTCATTTCACAGGTGAGGGATATAGGTAATACTGGCTGATAACTGTGAGAATCTGAAATGAGGAAAAATTCTGTGTGTGTGTGTGTGCGTGCGTGTGTGTGTGTGTACTGTTGTTGTCTTGTATCCACTATTCCCAGGAGCCTTGACAGAGACCATACTCTATGGTCCTCAATTTCCTTATAAGAAACACTACAATATTTGTATATAATATACCCCATACTATAACATTGTCTCTAGGTTGCTTATAATCTAACTTAATATAAATGGCATGCAATATACTGTCTTTAGTGAAAAAGAAAAGTCTGTATATGTTGACTACAGATACAATTTTCTCCCATGCATTTCCCATTAGTAGTTGGTAGACTCATAAATGTGGAACTTATGACTTTAGAGGGTCTAGCGTAGGTATTTGGAAGGCCAGGGTGGATAGGAAGTAGACATATTTTATATATAAACAAGTTGTCTGCCTCAAATATGTCTCATCCACCTGCAAATTAGTCTAAAATCCAAGGGACTACAACACCAGAAGAAAGGCAGTATGGAACGCATCAAGAGGGGTGTGTGTGAACTGCTAAGCTTTGAAAAGCTAGGTAGGAGATGCTGGTCCCACTTTACTCCTCATGGAAATCAATTTGCCAAAATCCTTCTATGGAATCAAACTCAAGTATATATAGCAAAACACCTTTGGGAATGACCCAAGCAGGCCACTGCTTGAAAGCCTCTTGTACAATTATCTAGTTAAGAATGTCAGTAAACATCATAGCTGTGTGCCATTTTAGTACTTGGATATTTTAAGCTTAGTTTTTATTATCATGTTCTTTATCAACTTCAGTGGCCTTGGGATACTGACAGATATGAGAAATGCTAGTAAACACTGTGGAAAGAAATCAGATGGCATCTTTAGTTCAGAATTGATTCTAAAGATTTTTTTTTTTTAAATTATTGCCTATGCTAGTTACAGAATTGCATGCTTATAGCACCATCACTGGCATATGAAACAGAAAAGTTATAAACACATGTTTGCCCTGCATGGGGAGAGCCCATATGGAATCTCAAAAGAGTATCACCCAGCTGTCTTATCCAGTCCTCTCTTAGAACCAGTTCTGCAAACTAGTAAGTAGTGTGGTCCCTTACACTCAGTGACGTCATCCGTAAGAAGCAATGCTATTATTTGAGTTGACTACTCTAAAGAGTTCTCATGAGAGTCTCTTGAGAAAACAGCTGCCACATCATTTTGTTAAACTTCAAGTAGTAGTCTGAACCAAATGAGACTTACATATTAGCTGTGTTTTATAAACTTGGTCTGAACTCAATTATTTTTGACAGAAATTACCATGGATAAGTGGTAAGGATACTGAGAATCTGAAGCAGTAACACATCACCTTACTCAGGAACAGATGACGTGGGAACAGCACTAAGGAGACACTAATGTGCCTGCTGAACCTGCCCACTTTCCCTAGCATAATTCTAAAGCCTAGCCAGATGGTGGAGATCAAAGCAGTTGTTCACATGTGTGGTCACCTTCTCTGAGGATACTTCCTTTGGTCTGCCACTCATTCACAGATGGTAATGGCACATACATACTTCTGTGTTGTCCAGGGAAAATAGCAGCCTTCTCTATGCACGCCCGGTCATGATGTACAAATGTGTTCAATGTAAACTCATGCCCACATGAAGAAAACATTATCGATATGCAAGTGTGACCCAAAATCTATCCAGTGGAAAACTACTGACCTCTTAATAAGTTACATGCAAATCCACTGTTCAAATCATTTTAAAAAGCTCTTTTTCAATAAGAGAGTCAATGCCAAGATTTGAGAAATGCAGGTCATTTATTTTGAGGGAAGAAAAGAAAATGTCAAAAAAAAAAAAAAAAAAAAGAAAGTGATGGTTTTAATTTCATCAAAATATAAACCTTTGAATGGCGTGCTTCTAAGGATTCAGTACCATAGTCAATAAACTTTTTTTAAAAAACATCATTTGAGGGTTGAGGGGATGGCATAGTGATTGAAGTACTTGACATGCAAGTCTGAGGAGCAGAGTTCAGATCCTCGAACCCATATAAATGCCAAGTGTGAGTATGGAGGCCTTCTTGTGCAGAACTCAGAAGGCAGAGACAGGGGATCCTGAGTATATAAAGTAGCTCACAAGACTAGCCATATCAGTGAGTTCTGAGTTTGATTAATAGACCCTGTTGAAAAAAGAAACAAAAAACAAAAAAGAAAACAAAACAATTGAAGATGTTCTCCAATATCAACCTTAGGCCTTCACATGCATGCACATACTCAAACACCACGAATGCATATGTGTGTGTGTGCATGCACGCACACACATACATTAAAAAAAGCCACCTGAATAGGTTGAAGAGAACATTACTCAAAATAAAGAGTTAATAGTTTTAATGAAACTATAAAACCTGCAAATTGAAGTATACTAATTGGGTTGGGAATCTTAACCCCTAAATCTAAGGTTCAGGGAACAATATGGAAGAAGGGATGGAAAGATTATAAGAGTTAGAGAAACAGGATGCTTGCACTGAGATAGTGTCTTCTAGACATGACAGGGATGCTGTATCCATTACATCTCAGCAATATGGTTGGCAAAAGACTTACATAATAGGAACACAAGTTAACATGTCAACATGGATAAATGAAACTTCACAAGGCCCAGCCCCACCCCTAGATGAAGAGCTACAGTCAGTAGTTTTCTCCAGGGATGAGCCCCCTGATAAGTTTTCTAATTCCAAGTGGTCGGCCCTAACACATGTACATAGGAAAAGCACCAGGTGGGTACCATGTGGGCCTCCAGCTTTCTCGACTATATAGAGAGAAGATCCATTATCCCTCCCTGATACTTGCACTACAGCAGACAGAAGGTTTCTGCTTTCTACAAAGAAAGCACAAAATAAGAATTCAAGTCACTTGGAGCTATGGCCAAATGCACAGCAGAGGGCGGGCACTGGATAAAGCACGTTACAAGAGATGGCAGCAATGTTTTGACTGAGGCAGAATGCTTAAGACTGTGATGTGTTCGCTATGAAAGGCTTCTAACGTGAGGAACCAATGAAGCCAATGTAATAAATACCCATAGAGCCTCTGCATGCTTTGACTCATATATCTATAATACATTTAGTTTATGTATTTACTATTAATTTGTGTAAACTCTTTTCTGTTACTTACATTTGGACTTTTCTCTACTCTCTTACTTTCCATGTTCTGTCATTCAATCTTTCTTCCTCTTTATCTAGTCAAATAAGCTTTAGTCATTCTTCCTTTATCAAGTTATTCCTTTGAAACCATCATGATCACCTGCTCAAATAAGGTTTTAAACTAAGTATCCAATCTCTGTCATTTCAACATTTAAGGAAAGAAGATGGTACCATCAGCCCTTCCGATCAGGTCTGAAAGCTGAACTAATCTCTGAGAATAGAGATATAAATTGAGAGCACAACTTGATGTTTTACCTATTCAACAGAAAAAAATAGTAGGTTCACATTTGGGTACGAAGTTCAACCATGGATTCTTGCTCAGATTTATAGTATAGGGTTTAAATAAAATCAGAAAGTGGTTGGTTACCCCTGTAATATTTGGGCCACTATTGCATCCATGAGCTTATCTTGTCAGGATGATCACTATTATAGTTCACAGGCTTCACAGCTGGATAGGGTCAGACCCTTGGTGACCTTTTCTCCCAGAAGCCTACATAGTACTTTCTGCTACCATGAAAGCTCATTATCAGGGAGGAAACTTCCTGGTCAGTACCAACTTGAATCTTCTAGGTCCCATGACTAATGTAATTATTTTCCCTTTTGGGTTCTCCAGTCTTCACACACACACACACACACACACACACACACACACACGAGGTGAGTGGAGAGAACGAGACAGAGAGTGAATTCTATTTCTTTGAATAACCTCAACCAGTTGCTCTCCATTTTAGAGGAAAGTAGAGTGGTAGTGGAAAGTGCTCTACCACTGAGATATATCCCTAGTACTTTCCACTTTTTCAGTTGACTCTTAATTTAGTTTTATCAATGATTTATCAATTTGCTTTTCAGCTCCTTGAGTCCTCTTGTCCAATCTTTAGCTTGGGTTCTCTACAGTAAATATAAACATAAATTTGGACTCAAATCCATTAATGTGATGACTTCTCCCTAATTTTTCTCTCTTTCCCTGATATGCCACAACCCAAGGGTGTATATGGTGAGCAAGTGTTTCCCCTAGAAAACTAAAAATTTTTCCAGTGCTTTTTTTCACGTTTTAATCTATATCAGATGTTTGATTCTAGCTCTGGTGAACTTCAGTTATCCCTGTCTGTGAAACAGAGTAAAGTTGTGAAGGTTAAATAAAATAACACCACGAAGCACTTCCACTGACTGAGATTCGGGCTTTTATAGTGCTGGCTCCACAGCTGTCAGATGTGTGGCCTGCCTTCCAACCTCCCAACACTGCACTGAAAGCAAGGACAATATTACTGTCTACTGTAGAGAGAGTCAAAAAAAGAAAGACTTCATGGGGCCTACATGAATCCAAGAATGTGATCCTAAAGTAGACAGTACCATAGCCAAAGACATAGCCAAGTGAATCTGGCTATGAATCAAAAGTGAATCAAAAGCAAAGACTGGGAATGCCAGGCTAGCCTTTAAACTCAGATATAAAGTTATGCATAGACAGGCACAATCACACATACTTTTGAGATCAAAATGCACAGTTCACAATCAAATCTGTTCCCAGGAAGGAACTGTGGGAGTATCTTTTATTCTTCTATTTTTGTGTGCATTTGGCTCACGTGTTCTCAGTGAGGTTGGGCGTGTTAACATGAAGTTTGTCCTTTTGTAGGAAAAGATTTTTCTCCCTAGCTAAGGGCATATATGCGATCAAACAAGACACAGACTTTGTACTCACAATGATAATGCTTGCTTCCCCTGATGTCCTGATAAGTAAGTAGCCAGCTACCAGGAGAAGACTTTAATACAAGCAAGCAGATGAACTGATTATGCTCTGAAAATCCCCCAAAGTCCTACCCACAGTCAACCGTGGCTTTTGCTAGATTATACCTGAGCTAAAGCAAAGCCCAGCCTGGGATCCCTAATATAATATGCACGGTGGACAAACCAGCATACCCTGACTGTGTCATGGTAGTGGTCTCCACAAAGAAAATAGAATGAATGACATAAGGACAAAGGGAGAAAGAGGAGACGATTATTTGGAAGACAAGTTCATATACAGTTGAAGTTGTGCTGATTGGAGTCTGTTTGCCTGCCCCTGGGAAATAGCAGTACTGTAAGCCTTGCCAAGATGCACCAGGGGTTTCTCTTTTGTATCTTTGTATGAGGTTGCCAACAGAGGGTGAGCTCCAAGACAATACAGCCTAAATACCAGCCAGTATTTAATCTTTTATTCAAAAGTTGGTTTAAGGCCTCTGGACATCAAGGTTAGGGAGATATCAAGCTACATCTTCAGAGGGATCAACCTATCAGTGTATCTCCTAGACAAATGTAATGTTGTTGGTGGCCTTAGAAGCTACTCACCCTCATGGCCGGGACTGTTCCTCCTGTTCCTCTGAGTTGCAGCTTTAGCCTATCTGTTTCCTCACTATAAACAAGTGATGTCTAAAGCAGTTGGACATCATCTGACAACTTGAATGCTTCAGTACAAATTAAATTCTGTCCTCTGCTTAGCATGTAATCAAGTAAGAAATTTAAGAATTGTCGAATATAAAAGTAGCATGTACAGACAAGAGGAAGATATTGCCAAAGAATGTTCCTGATGATCAGAACCTTGTCTCTGGCAACTTGCAGCTTCAGCACCTCTGTATGCCATCAATTTGAGCCCATCAAACATGCCAACAGCATGTTAAGCATCTAGCTTAGCCATGACTTTACATAATTCCTCCCCAAGCTCCTACACATAGCCTCCAAAACTAATATTTTTTTCTTATCTTTCCCTTGGCCCAAACTTTGAAACCCAGTTAAATTCTTAGTTCTCTTCAAGCATGTCTTCTTCGTATCTTAGAATGGAAAGGACTCCTAATGTCTACCAATCTTTTGCCAATTGCTTAAGTATTACTTTGTTATCTGTTTAAAAGAGATTGATCAGAATGTTATAATTTTAAAACATGACAAACTTTTAAAATAAAAGGGAATTTTTAGACTAATATAGTTGCTGATCATGCCTTTAAATATCTGAGGACTCATGATAGTTGACATTCTCAACTTGACAAGATTTCAAATTATCTAAAAGAGAAATCATTGGACAGGTCAGTGAAGAAATTTCTAGACTGAGGTGAGAAGCCCTGCCCTAAATACGGATGGCACCATCCCATGTGCTGGGATCCCAGACTGAACAAAAAAGAGAAAGCTAACTGAGCATTCGTCTTTGTCTCTGCTCAGGACTATGGATGCAATGGCCAGCTGCCTCACACTCCTCTGCCAAGACTTCTCTACCATGCTGATCAGAAAGCACCCTTGAACTGTGAGCCCACATCAATACTTCTTCTCTTAAGCTGCTTTTGTCAGATATTGTATCAGAGCAATGAGAAAAATCACTATTGCTGGGTTTTTATACACAGAAGAATTAGTGTCATCACAGGTCTCCAGAAGATAAAGTCAAGTCTATAGCATTTATTGACATTTGTGAAGCTTTAAGTTTTTGGATTTTTAAGCTCGGCATTATGTAGCTCTAAATTCCTGAATTTGGTGTTTAATTTATTCACTTTTGAAAACTTAAAACATTTAAAATTTTTGGCAATTTCATAATGCATATAATGCATTCTAACTACCCTTTCCTCCTATCTTCTCACATCTCCTTTTTATCTCTATCAAGCCCACCCCCAATGTCGCTTTCGTAGATTATTGATTTTTACTTGTTTTGTTTCCAAGGGCCATCTGCGTGGTCACTGAATCAGGACTTTTCACTAGAGCCTGGTAGGGTATGGACACAACTGAAAGGAATGAGTTCTCTTCTGGGATATTATCAGTAGCAAACAGTTCAGCAGTGAGATGTATGGCCTCCTGAGTCCTTCCTCCATCCACGTCTGACTGTCAATGGATTCATTCTTGTGCAGACCCAGTGCAGGCATCCACAGCTGCTGGGAGTTTGTGATTGTAATGACTGTGTCTTGCTCAGAAGATGGCACTTTGTAGCTCTTTATCTTCTGGCTCTATTCTTTCTGCCCCCTCCTCAGTGTCCCCTGAGCCTTAGAGGGTGATATAAATGCCTTATTTAAGGCTGAGCCCTCATCTGTCACATATTCTCAGTACTTTGCGTAGCCATGAGTCTTTCCATTCATCATCATCTACTGGAGAAAGGCTTCTCTGATTAAGGCTGAGAGTAGAACCTGTCAATAAATATTTACAAGGCAATGACTTTACGTCAATTTAGCTAAATGATAGTTCCCGCCTAGGGCCTATGATCTTCCCTGTCATGTGTTCTTTAGGCTGTTCTTTTCTTTTCTTCTTCCTTCCCTCCCTCCCTCCCTCCTTCCTTTCCTTCTACCCTTCAACAGCAAGTGTATAGTACTGAGTATGCATTCCCTCCTGTGGAATAGCCCCAAAGAGCAGTTGGTTACCCACAGACCAATAATGCCACTATTGCATAAATAGTCACTTCTTGCTTGACAGGCTAATGTTATAGTTTCCAGGGTTAACAGCTGGGTAGAACCATTTCTGTTTTTTCTCCCACATCAGCTTACATAGCACTTTCTAGGATAATGAATATAAACCCAAATTCCTGAATGTGTATGTAAGAACTACCCCCCTCTAAATTTTTGAGACAGGGTTTCAGGTTTCTGGCTAGCCTAGAACTTACTTTGTACCCCAGATTGGTCTTGAACTTGCAGTGATCAGCCTGCCTCATCCTCCCATGTGCTGAGATCACATTTATGAGCTACCATGCCAAGCTAATCAAATGTTTCTTAACCTTAAATGTTTTTTAACTACATTTATTTATTTAGTGGGGACAGGGCATGCATGTCATAGTTTGTGTGTAGAGGTCAGAGGACAACTTCTGGGACTGAATTCTTTCCCTCCATCGTGTGGGTCATAAGGATGAAATTCAGATCATTAGACTTGGTGGCAAGCTCATTTACACACTTAAAAAAAAAGATCATCTAAGAATAATTTTGAATTGTTTCTCAACTGGTCTGCTCAGTCATATTACTTTTGCAAATTTTAATTTTATTATTAAGATTGTATTTAAATTACATTTCTCCCTTTCCTTATCTCCTTCCAAATCCTCCATGTTCTCTTCCAAATTCACAGCCTTTTTTCCATCAATTGTTATTGCATGCATATATATATGTATATATATATATATTTGTATATACATATATATTCTTAAATATAACCTGTTGAGTCACATAATGTTACTTATAAGTATGTTTTTAGGGATGACCATGTGCAATTACAATGCCACAGATATGTGCATCTGTTTATACACCATCACTCTGGAGAAGGCATGACTCACATGGTTGACAAAGGAATTATTGGTATCAGAGTGCTTGTCATGCTATTCAAAAGCAGAAATATTTCTCTCAGGTGCTCTGTCCAAGATAATAATTCAATACTTTGTTGAATGAATGAACACAGTGCCAAATGAAAGAGAAGGTTACTCAAAAATCCAATCCTGTTTGTATTCCCTATTATTGAGGTGATTTTTTTTTAAATAGCCAAGTACATTTGATTTCACTTGTAGTTTTTCTTATTAAGAATAAATGGTAGGTAGGTGTGGTATTATACCACATCTTTAATTCCAGCACTCAGAGGCAGGTAGATCTCTGAGTTCAAGGCTAGCTTGGTGTACAGAGTGAGTTCTAGGACAGCAAGGGCTACATAGAGAAACCCTGTCTCAAAAAACCAACCAACCAACCAACCAAACAAACAAACAAAAAGAATGAATGGGTTTAAAAAATCATTTAGGGAAAGTCATTACAGAAAACAGAATAAGAAGCAATACAATTCAATGTATCTTAGAAGAGTGTTGAAAACATTGAAGCATGTGCACTCGCAAGAGGGGAGTGTTTATCTCTGATCCAAGCATTTCAATGGCTTTACTAGTATGTAATATAACTTCTGTTGTAACAATTATCTATCATTTTATAAGTACTTTATTTTTATGTCAAAATAGTCCATCTTTTAAAGTAGAAAAAAGTTCCATTTTGAAATTTAAATGCAGCGGGTAAAATGGTTCTGGAGGTAAAAGCTTTCCACCAAGCCTCACCAGTTGAGTTTGGTACCTGGGACTCAGATGGCAAAAGTAGAGAATCAGCTCCTGATAGCTGTTCTCTTACATCCATAGAGGAACGTGCACACACGCACATGCATGCTTGTGTTCACACATGCCCATGTGTGCATGCACACACACGCACGCACACACACACACACACGCACACTAAATGTAATAGAAATTTAACAGTAAATGACAAAAATATCAAGAAATATTATGTGGTCTCATGCAGACGTGACAAAACTCATATGCTATACTAACATTCTACAATTTCAGAAATGCTGGTTTCATATTTGTATCATGTAAAAGAAATGTTTTCCCAGGCATGTAAGGCATCTCAAAATTCTATTTCCTTGTGTGTGCTCAAATGTTATGTGGGTGCCTGTACATGTATGTACTTGTACACGTGAAGGCCTGAAGACAATGTTGGGCCTTGTTTCTTGGGAGCCATTTACCTTGTTGTTTGAGACACTGTCTCTGACTAGAGCCCATTAATTAGGCTAGTGTGGCTGGTGAGCAACCCCAGGGATCTGCCTTTCTCTGCTTCTGGAGTAACAAGTGCAATGATACCACACTGGCCTTTTCACATTGGTTCTGGAGAATGGGCTCAAGTCCCATGCTTGCATGGCAAACAGTCTACTTACTGACTGTGTCCCACAAATTGCCATTTCTAAAGAAAAACAACAATGAAAATCGACTAACAGCAAGTATTTACTTACACAGTATGCCAGGCATACTCTACCTACTTCAGCTAGGCTAGGGTGCATCTCAGTGACAGAGTGCTTATACAGCATGCACAGTGCCCTGGGTTTGACCATCAGCACCACAGGAAATAAGCAAAACTTCCACTAACTTCAACTGTACTAACTGACTGAAATTTTTATGTTCTGATGATGTAGTAGCTGTTGTCTTCTCAATGGAGAAACTGAGGC